>CM077091.1:17080555-17515877 GCA_039513925.1 Platanthera zijinensis
ATCAACCTGAATGCATGGATTATCAGCATTCCTTGCCCTTCCATTAAATATGTGCTCTTGGATCGATCTTCGAGGGGATACCCTGTATAAAAGTAATTACACGCAAACAGGTATATGCAAATAAAGATAATAAAAGCAAGTGCTAGAAATCGATAAATCCCAGATGTGAACCATCCATAAATGAATGAACGGTTAAAGTTTTTCAGAACAATATTTAAATTGTTTTTCAAAATTGAAAATGCAAATTTGGTGGTGGTGGTGGTTGTGAAGAGAAAAGTGAGTGCTCATGCCCTCCAATCATTCCTACAGAGGCTAGTGCTGCTGATGTTGGTGGTAGGCTCGGTTTAGTGATGGAGACAAACACCCCATATGTGAGGAAATATACTATACTACACACAGTATGCAAGCACTACTTAACAAAAAAAAATTAATGCAATTGAAATAAATAAAAGCGATAACCATGGGGTGTCTCCCATAATGTGCTTTATTTATCATGCTTAAGCTGGACAAATTCTACTTAATGGATTTATATAGCAAAATTTCAACAATGGTAATACAGTTTGTTCGTAAGTTTGGGATTTCAGCTTGGGGTTGAACAATTTCGTTTGTGGCTATAGTGATGCACTAAACTTGTCTTCATTTTCCATATACACTAAATCCATGTGCTTCTCATGAGATTCCCTTATGTTGTCCATGGAAAAATCTTTAAAGTGATCAGCAATCAGATTCGTCAAGATTCCACCTTTACCAAATTAATTATAGTTGTTTCCTCATTTTAGAAGCGTACTTGATAACTAGCTATTAATTGGGCAAACAACTCTTTCAAGCGTGTCTTATCCTCTTGCAATGGGGTTTGTTGTTCGCATGGCGTCAATTTGTTGTAAACTTCATCCCATGTGCAATTTGAGTAAGACTTAAATTATTTTTTTTGTAATTTCTTGCACAATTAGGGCCCGTTTGTTTGCAATGTTTTCACGCAGCGTTTTCGTTTTGGGTTTTCGCGGATCAAATGTTGGCGTTCGTTTGACTATGTTTTGCACCGTTTTCGTTCTGAGATGAAAACGCCGTGTTTTCATTTCTTCTTAATCTGTCTGCCCCCAAAACAGACCTGAAGAGGTCCCTTTTGGGCGGTTTTGAGAATAGACAATTCTTCTCTTCTTCCCTTCTTCCACGGCGAGAAATCTCGTTCTTCTTCTCCATCCCGTCTCCGCGTCCGCCTTCTTCTCCATCCCACTGTGAAACCCACAGTGAAACCCCGTTCTTCTTCTCCATCCAGTCTTCGCGGCCGCCGATCCTACAATCCTCGCGTCTTCGCGGCGGCAATAATGGGCATGTGTGATTCATTCAGGTACTTCGTCAAGGTCTTTCTTCCGAGGAATCCAAATGTGGGAGAAGGAAACAATCTTTCGTTTTTTTAAATATCCTGTAGTATTACTATCAGATGCGCTGTATCTGCCTCTGCTTCATCCGCCTCATGAGAAGTCAGTTGTAAGTTCTAAGCGAAACAAGGAAGAAGAGATTAGTTCAGGAGATTATGCTTCTAAACTTACAGTGGAAAGGAATCCTGGTTCTGTTGCTCGTCTGGTTCTCCTTCCTCCTCCTACAACTCTTCAAGGCATTAATTATTCTCGCTCTGTCTCTACCAACTCTGTCAAAACTTTTATTTCCAATAAATGAAAAAGCCATTTATTCTGCACTGACACAAAAGATCTTCAACATACTCCAGGTGTGGACTAATTATGTTTTCATTAAAATTATGAGTCAAACGAACATACGTTTTTGTTTTGCTTCAAAATGGACTTGAAAATCATTTTGCAAACGAACATAAGTTTTCGTTTTGCCCCAAAACAAAAACACTTGATTTTTTCGTTTTGAAGCAAAATGAAAACTGTAAATGAAAACGGTGCAAACGAAAGGGCCCTTATACGTTTTCAAAGTGTTGGAAAAGCAATGTATTTATGCCCATTAATTTGGCCCATGTTAAAGCCCACTTAGATTTAGATTTATCTCATATCTTTTGTTTGAGATTTTCTCCTCTCTTTTCCTATATATATGTGTATTCTCTCCAAGTGTAAATAAGTTTTTGGATATATAAAGTTTACATTTTTTCACTTTCTACATGACATCAGAGGGTCACACCGATCCATCTGGGCGGTCTGAGTTTTTCTGACCGCACCCTTTCCGCCAATCTCCTTCTCCCCTATCTCTGTCGGATAGCGCTATCTCTGTCTGCAGGGTTTTAGGCGAGCTTGTTCCTTCTTCCGCTTTGGCTCACCTCATGTTTTTTATAGCCTTTGCTGCTGGGTCCCACTGTCTTGACTACGTGTGGTCTGCTTTCCTCTGTTCGCTGCTGTCGATTTTCTCTTTGCCCGTGGCGGTCGGTTATTTCTTCTCGCGGGCTGCATCTCTTTGACCGCTGCGGTCTGTTCTTGGTTCGCTGCATTCTGCTCTACCTGCGCTTCTTTTTGGTCTTTGCCCGCTGCGGTCTGTGCTTGTCCGCTGTGGTCTGTGCTGCCTCTTTTTGTTCTTTCTCTGCTCAGCTCGCTTGTCTGTTGTTCGTTGTTCGCTGCCCTCTGTCCTCCAGTGAGTGATCTTTGCTTGCCTGGCTGCTATTTGCGACTCGCTGCCCTCAGATCGCTAGTCCTCTCTGCAGTCTACTCTCTGGTTCTCCTTTCTTTCTTGTTTGCGGCTAGCCGCTTGCCGCTGCCTCTATTCTTTCTCGTTGCTCGCTGAGGCCGCCTGCCTTCTCTGCTCGCCCGGGTTGTTCTTTGAAGTCTCCCTGGTTCTTGCTTCCTTTCCCGGGTTGCTGTTTGCTACGTTTTTTTGTTGACGCGGTCTGTTGCTGCTTTCCGCGGTCTGGCTGCTGGTCGCTCTTGCTCTCTAGCCGCGGTTTGGCTGCTGTTCACGGTCTGTTGCTGCTTTCCGCGGTCTGGCTGTTGTTCGCTCTTGCTCTCTAGTCGCGGTCTTGCTGTTGTTTGTTCTTGTGGTCTCTAGCCGCGCACTGGTTTTTGTTCGCTCTGTCGGTCTGTTGCTGCTTTCCGCGGGAGCGACTTGTCGGTCTCTTGCTTATCGCTCGGGCAGTTCGCCTAGTCGTCAGGCTTGGTCTTTAGTCTGCATGACTTCAGATTCGACTACTGCTTCCTCTCTTGCTGGACGTGCTAATGTTGCTCCTCGTGCTTCATGATGAACTACGGATCACTACCATCTCTCTCCGTTGGAAACCGAATTTTGTTGAATGGGTTCACTCAGTTCGCCGTGTTCTGCAAACTAAAGGACTCAATCACCTGACAAGGACTCCTCCCACTGCACCCGCTGAGGAGTTAATCTGTGATGATGGGCGTGTCCAATCATGGATTCTCAATTTCCTGGACACAGAGATGTATTGGATGGCTATGTATCACGAGACGGCTCACGCAATGTGGGAGGATCTTCACTCCCTCTTCTCTGGCAAGGACAGTCTTCAACACTTATTCGACATACTTATCGATCTTCAATCGCTTGACCCTGGGGCTACTGGTGATTTGACTTCATTTGTTGCTCGAGCTAAAACTCTTGTGGAGGCATGGATACAACATCAGCCTCCCACCATGGATTTGGTTACACAACGTGTGCAGCCATAATGATGGCTCGTGTTCCACCACATCTTCATAGTGTTTGAGCTCAAATCCTATCTTCCTCCGTTACTCCGTCCTTCTCGGACATTTGCTCGATGCTTCTGAAAGTTACTCCTCCCCCGGATGCTCCGAATCTATCTCCGACTCTCCTCTAGTAGCCCGTGGCTACTCTTGCTCCTTCTGCTCGCGGTCCACCGGCTCGTGGAGGTCGCAAATCTCGGGGACGGGGCCGTGGTGGCCGTACCCTCTTTAAATGTTCTCACTGGGGCCGGGACGGTCATCTTGAGGTCACCTGCTACCGCAAGCATGGTTTGCCTCCTCACCTTACTGCTTTCGTCACTACCGCATCTCCCTCCGCCACCAGTAAAGACATTGATGTTTTGCGTACTCAAATCCAACAGTTACAAGGGGTGGTTAGTCGCTCCTCTGGTTCTGTGACCTCGATCTCCATTGAAGGTATATTTTGCCTCTCACACAACTCTCACTGGATTGTGGACTCTGGTGCCACACATCATCTCTCTCCGCAGAAGCCACCTCAATACTTAGATTCTGCTTATCCCAAGTTCATTACTGTGGCCAATGGTGACACGACCCCGGTTTCTGGCGCTGCTCATATGCCTCTTACTCTATCCCTCTTGTTATCCTCAGTTCTTCATGTTCCGGGATCCCCCTTTAATCTACTCTCTGTTAGCCGTCTTACTCAGGACTTTGATTGTTGTATAACATTCTCACGCTCTTATTTTGTTGTGCAGGATCGACTAACGTAGAATATACTGGTAGGGGGCGGCTGTCTAACAGACTGTATCTTCTGGATGTTCCTTCTACTACTCTCTCCATTATCTACTCTGTTGATTGACATCGTCGTCTTGGGCATGCTCCTCTCCAGATTCTCAAGAAAGATCTTTTCGACGCACCTCTTCAGGAGTTTTTTTATGAATCCTGTATCTTTGGCAAACAATATCGTGTCTTTTACTTCTCCCTGTACTCGGAGCGATGCTCCTTTTTCATTAGTGCATTCTGATATTTGAGTACTATATAAGATCCCTAGTGTTTTTGGTTTTCGTTACTTTGTAACATTTATTGATGATTACTCGCGTGTTAGCTAGTTGTACTTATTTTGTGATCGTGCCAAACTCCCATCAAACTTTTGTACATTTCTTACGAAGACTCACACTCAATTTTCCACTTGCTTAAAAATTATCCGTACTGATAACGCACGTGTGTATACCAGCCGAGCCTTCTCAAATCGCTGTACCGAGTTTGGTATTATCCATCAGACTTTGTGTGCTTATACCCCTCAACAAAATGACATAACAGAACGGAAAAATCGCCACCTCCTTGATGTTGCCAGATCTCTCATGTTTTAAATGCAGGTTCCTCCTCTCTATTAGAACTTTGATGTTTCTACTGCCTGCCATCTCATCAATTGCATGCCCTCGTCTATGCTCAACTTTTTGGCCCCAGTCACTCTCCTTTACCCATCCAAGGCTCTCTTCTCTCTCACACATCGTGTGTTTAGATGTACTTGTTACGTCCATAACCTTGGTCCACCAAATGACAAATTTGCCTGACGTGCTACAAAAGCTATGTTTGTTGGATACTCTTGCACTCAGAAGGGGTATGTCTGCTATTCTCCTACCGACTGTAAGATGGTTGTGTCTGCTGATGTCACTTTTTGTGAAGAACAATCATATCACACCATCCCTACTGATCCTCTTCTTCCTCCTCTACCTCGGCCCACAGTTCCAATTATGTCTCCGCTTCCACCTCTTCTTCCCACACCTACTCCACCGTCAGTCCACTCCAAACCACCTATCATTCAGGTTTACACTTGTCGTCCTTCACAATCTGATGCCCTGCAGAAGCTTCCCTCTACCGGTGTGGTCTCGTTGTCCGTTGATCCTCTATGACTCATCCCTTGGCCAATTAAGTATCTTTACATCGCCTCTTTCCACCTCTTCTTACATTTGTTCTCTATCTCTCCATTTCTATACCTAACTCTTTACAGGATGCTCTACAACATCCAGAGTGACATGCTTCCATGAATGAGGAAATGACTGCTCTCTAGGACAATCAAACTTGGGATCTTGTCTCTCTCCCTCTTGGACATAGTTGTGTTGATTGCAAGTGGATCTTTACAATCAAACATGCGGCGGATGAGACAGTTGATCGCTTGAAAGCTCGGCTTGTGGCCAAGTTAAACTTGATTATGATGAAACTTTCTCCCCAGTTGCCAAGTTAAACTTTGTTCGAGTTTTGCTCTTTTTAGCTGTTCATCACCAGTGGCCTTCTTGAGACTGTTTACATGCATCAACTGTCCGGGTTTGAGACCACGGGGGATTCTCGTGTGTGTTTTCTCTGGAAATCTTTTTATGCTCTCAAACAGTCTCCTCGGTCTTGGTTTGAGAAGTTTAGTAAGACCGTTCGTGAGGTTGGATTCAAGGGAAGCTCGACAGACTTCTCTCTTTTCACTCATCATTAATCAACCAGGACTGTCATTCTCCTGGTATATGTGGATGACTTTTTGATTACTGTTAATGACTCCATAGTGATACAATACGTTAAGCAACACTTAAACTCTATCTTTCAAATCAAAGATCTGAGGAATCTTTGGTATTTTCTTGGACTTGAGGTAGCAAGGCGGCCTGATGACCTTGTTTTATCCCAACGAAAGTATTGCATTCACCTTCTGCAAGATGCTGGACTCTCAGGGTGTAAACCCGCGGAAACCCCGATGGAGGTCAACCACAAGTTGTGTGCTCATGAATCTGACTCCGATTCACTTCTTCCAAATCTAGAGTACTATCGACGTCTTGTAGGAAAAATAATATATTTAACAGTTACAAGACCTGATATCTCATTTGCAGTTGGAGTGGTCAGTCGATTTATGCATATTCCACGATTCTCTTATCTTCATACAGTCAAACACATTCTCAGGTATTTGAAGACTGCTCCTGGACAAGAACTCGTGTATAATCCATCTTCCTCTCTATCTCTTATTGCATATTCGGATGCGGACTCGTTGGATGATCGACGGTCCACTACTGGTTTTTGTACCTACTTTGGAGGAAATCTTATTACTTGGCGCAGTAAGAAGCAGTCTGTGGTTTCTCGCTCGTCTGCTGAGGCCGAGTACCGTCCAATGACGGCTGTTGTGTCAGAACTTACCTGACTTGAGAGTCTTCTTGGGAATTTGAGAGTTAAATTATCCTCAACAAAAACTCTGTTCTGTGACAGTGAGACTGCCATTCATATTGCTAAGATTCCAGTGTTCCATGAGCGAACAAAACACATTGTAGTTGACAATCACTTTGTTCGAGAGAAGGTTCAGTTGAAGAAACTAGTATTGGAGCATGTTCCTGCTTCTGGGCAAGTTGCTGATATTCTTATCAAGCCTCTACTGCGACCATTATATCATCAGTTTCTATCAAAGCTTGGTGTCTACGACTTGTATGCTCCAGCTTGCGGGGGAGTGTTGGAAAAACCATGTATTTAAGCCAATTAATTTGGACCATGTTGAAGGCCACTTAGATTTAGATTTATCCCACATCTTTTATTTGTGATTCTTTTCCTCTCTCTCTTCCTATATATATATGTATTCTCTCCAAATGTAAATAAGTTTTTGGATATATAAAGTTTACATTTTTTCACTTTTTACAGAGAATGTGAAGTCTTTGGAAAGAAGTTACAATTTTGATACTCTACACTTTTGTGATTCCATTCATACCACTAACTTTAGTAAAGATAGCTCATGACCATTGTTAAGTTAGATTCGTATCCTTGACTTGCTCATTTTTAATATATATATATATTCTTTTTGGAAAACGAATATAATCTAGAATATGCTATATAAAAGATAACTTCAAAGTTGTTGCACAAGAATCCCCGGTAACAACGTCAAAAATTTGATGTGCTCGTTTAACATACGCGCTATATATCGTCAAGTGCACCAATTGTTGAAACTCTTTGTTTTCAAGGGTAGCAAAACCACCTAGAGGGGGGGGGGGGTGAATAGGTTTCTATGTTTTTAGTATATCTTTTAACTTTTATAAGTTTAGGCTGTGAGTGGTGATTTATTTCCTAGTGCTTTCAAGACATTCACCCAGAAGATACATCAATTTATAGTGGTTCCCCAGATTATGAGTACGCCCACTATCCCTCCCGCCTTTTTAACAGTGTGTTATACATGACACTTCTCCAATACCTCGGCTCCTAAGAGCCTACAACACGATCCCGCAGAACCACTCTGTCTCCTCCAAGACTTACAACTCGGGCCCAAAGCCCTACAACTCAGTGATCAAAAAATCACATATCTCAGGCCAACGACCCTACCACTCAGGCTGGGTGGACAGCCCTACACTCAGATTCTTAACAGAATCCTACCACTCAGATTCACTCTCGAATCCTATCTTAGATCTATAACAGATCTTACAATCTCAACCTTTATAACACAGACTTACAGCTCAGATCCAAAAAAATCTTACACAGAGAATAAGGTTTGATGTTGATATGACACCAGAGAAATTATCTCTGTGTCTTTCTCCTTCTGTCCTGAGAGATCAGTCCTAATTTCTTCTTCACAGCTCCAAAAAATAGTTTTCAGGATTTGCTCTGCTTGGGTCTTGAAGTGGCCGCAGCTAGGGTTAGCCCTTGCTGCTCCTTCTTTCTTGCTGTTGATGATGAAGACGACAATAACTAACAGGAAGAACTTTCAGGTCGATTGATTTGAGCTTCTGCTTCTTGTCTCAGTAACAATAACGAAGACGACGATGATGTTTTCTCGCTTTACGAAAAGACAAAGCCCTGAAAGTTAATTTGATTTCCTCGATCTCATTCCTTTTTATCTTCCGCCATGCAAAGACTTTCTTGACCTGTGGGCCTGGCTTTAATTGCTGATTTATAGCCTTCCTTTTATATAATATATCATACACCTGGCTATCGGCGCCATCAGTGGTGGATTCCAGCTTTCCCGCAACGAGTTTGAATTTCGTTGACTTTTGTTGACTTTTGGCTGACGTCAGCATCTGTGGACTTAGCCTAATTCTCAGTTCCATCCCAGGCGTTGAGTGTGTTGAGTGAATAAACTTCACTCAACGATTCTGGACTTAGCCAACTTTCTGCACCATCAGGCATTGAGTGCGTTGAGTGAACTGACTTCACTCAATGATTCTGGACTTAACCAACTTTCTGCTTCCTCAAGCATTGAGTGAAGCCTTCATCACTCAACGCTTTTAGAGTTGGCTCATCATTCTGCATCTAGGCGTTGAGAGCGTTGAGTGAATGACCTTCACTCAACGCTTTTTGACTTAGCCAAACTTTCTGCGCTGCCAGGCGTTGAGTGCGTTGAGTGAGTCTTCATCACTCAACGCCCTTGGACTTAGCCGCTTCACCGACTGTCTGTCTTCATGCTAAGGTGTTGAGTGAACTGGCTTCACTCAACGCTTCTGTACTTAGCCGCAATTCTGAAATCTGCCACCTTGCTGAGGCGTTGAGTGCGTTGAGTGAATTGGCTTCACTCAACGCTTTTGGACTTAGTCGATTTCTGTCTCCTTTCTTCTTAGGCTTTGACTGCAGCAGCATGACTCAACGCTTCTGCTCAACTGGCGTTGAGTGAACTGGCTTCACTCAATGCCTGTGGATTTAGCCGCAAAATTGTCTCTGCAACCTACTGGGCTTTGACTGTCCGGTCTTTACTCAGCGTTTTTGCTGTTTGGCGTTGAGTGAACTGACTTCACTCAATGCCTGTGAATTTAGTGTTGGGGTATTGTATCCACAATGTACCTGATTTGAAGAAGCCCCTGAACAAGCTAAGTTGAATAGATAATGTATTTGATGATTTTCTTCAAGATGTGCTTGCAGTTATTCCACGCTAAGTACACGCCAATGTCAGGGTGCAGTGGGTCAATATACACGGGTCTGCGCAACGTAATCCCTCGTTGAGCAGATCAGTGTGTTGGCTTACGTGCACTCTCTCTATTGGAGTGTACTTATATTCAAGTACAGGGCTGAGACAGATCAAGAGCAGACAAGGAGCAAGGATGGGTCAAAGACCAGCTCACGGGAAGATAGACGAAAAATTGTCCAAGGAAAATTCGACGAGAATCACTAAGTGATTCTCGCCGATTCGACGAGAATCACTAGTGATTCTCGACGAATCGTCGAGAATCACTAGCCTACTCTCGCCGAATGCATCCGGCTGTCTCAACGCCGTCTAGAATTCAGCTAAGGCAGAATCGACGAGAATCACTAAGTGATTCTCGCCGAATCGTCGAGAATGACTTTGCATTCTCGCCGATTCGTCGAGAATGGATTGTGATTCTCGCCGATTCTCTCTGGATGGCTTGCTGTTCAGCTAGAATTCTTCTAAGGAGAATTCGACGGGAATCATAAGTGATTCTCGCCGATTCGTCGAGGATCACCAATGATTCCCGCCGAATTTGCCTTAGGCGAATTCCGTTGGCTCGCTGGACCGGACCAAATGTTCAGGCGCTGTTTGAACCGAACTTAGGGTTTCTTCTGGTGGGGCCCACAACGGTCATAAAGGTTGATCTACAGTATAAATACTCGTGTATTTTGAACCTTACGGGTAATCAATACATACGAAAAAGAACGAGCCGCCGACTTGACCTAGCAGATCGCGGATTTCCTTCCGCCGCCGTCGCCGCTCGATAGCTCGTCGCCGCCGCTGATCGGATTCTTCTTGATCTCTCGGCGACAGAAACTTAGCCAAGCAACGCGTCTCACGTTTCTTCTTGAGATCCTTTGTCTCTTGGTTTGTTGAACGAGAATACTTTCCCCTTCCGAATCGATTGAGACGATCGATCCAAGAAAGATCGTTGGTAGACCTTGCTAGCTTTGTTACGAAGTTTGGATCTCGAAAGCATCGCCGCCGCAATCCTTGCCGCCGCCGATCTCGGGGAGATCCTCTCCAAGAGAGTGCTTAGGTCGTGGACTCTTCGTCTTCTTCAAGAACGCTTCATTCAACGAAGAGGGACACCAAGCGCTTCAAACGTAGTTTATATTTTTTATACATTCCATTTTTGCTTTTGTTGTAAAGGAACTTTGTTTCCTCATTGTAAGGGTTGGGTGCAACCCGTGGTGGAGGAGTAGTGACTCCTTCGGGTGGAAGGGTTCCTTCCATAGTGTGAGGATTGGATTTCAATCCGGTTGGTGAAGTGACCGAGTCGTCCCTTGTTGGGAGATAGGTCGAAGGGGGAAACTGGACGTACCCAAATCGGGAAACCACTATAACTGCCTGTGTGTTTCTGTGCTGTGCTTGTTTTGTTTTATTGTGCAGGTAAATTTTTAATTCCACAAAAAGACTGCAAATCACTTATCCCCCCCCATAGGTGAAGGTAGTTGACACTAGTGTGACTTTCAAGTGGTATCAGAGGCAGGTTACTCATCAAAAAGGTTAACACCTTGAGTAAGTTCCTGCCACTAGTGTCGAGAAGAAGGCAGATATCTCTATGGACGGACTCAAGTACTCATGCAAGATCCCAGTGTGCACCAGGCTAAACTTTCCTATCTGGAAGGAAACGATTAGATTCTACATGGAAGCAGTCGATCCCCGACTCTTCATGATCGTGGAGGAGGGACCTTATATTCCCACTAAGGCCTCCACCATTGATCCTACCAAAATGGTGCCAAAGAAGTTTTCTGAAATGGACAAGGACGAGATGGTGTTGGTCGGACTTGACAAGAAGACGCAGAACATTCTGGTCAGCGCAGTCGATGACTCCATGATGCAGAACTTCTGCAACTGCAGGACAGCCAAGGAAATCTGGCACTGCCTGATTATTCTAATGGAGGACACTGATGAAGTTAGGGATGATCGGAGATCCCTCCTGAACCAGAAATATGAGGCCTTCAGGCAAGGGCCTATGGAAGAGATCGGAGTTACCTTCGAGAATTTCCTCAAGGTAGTCAATGCCCTAAAGGGATATGGAAGAGTGTTCACTGATGGTGAACTTAATGATAAATTCCTTAGGTCACTTACTAAGGAATGAGACACGAAGATCTGCGCCATCCGAGAGTTTGGCAGATTAGCAGAAACTGATCCTCAAATACTATTTGGGAAGCTTATGTCCTATGAGCTTCAACTGAACACGAGGAAAGCAGAAGAAGAAGCCGAGAAAGCCGCATCAAAAGAAAAGACTGTGGCCCTGAAAGCAATTCACTCCAGGAAAGGCAAGGGTGCTGCCTCGTCCCGTTCGTGGAAAAAGGATGAGGAGGAAGACTCCGAGCCATGCTCCTCCGGCTCAGAGCTGTCTGAAGAAGACTTCTCCCTCATCACTCGGGAGTTCAAGAAGTTCCTCAAGTTGAGGAATCAAAGAAAGAGAGACGACTCCTCCTGCAGACATCAGAAGAAGAATTATTCTTCTGACAGGTATGAATCCAAACAGAACAAACATCGCTCTAACGACATCATTTGTTTTGGGTGCAATAAGCCAGGACACGTCGTGACTGACTGCCACCAAGGCAAGAGAGATAAGGGGAAGGGAGCGGAGCACAAGTCCTCTAGAGATAAGAAGGAAGAGAGGAGCTACATCGCCAAAAATCCAAAGACACTGAGTGAGTCTGATTCCTCAGACTCCAGTGATGATGAAGAAGCCTACTTCGGGCTAGTGGGTCGCTCTGACTCAGAAGGAGACTGCCCCCCATTTACTGGGAAGGTAAAAGCTCGTACCCCTCTCTCTGACTCTGACTATGAGTCTCCTGATGATGATCTCGAGGACAGCCCTTCTGCCCGAGAAGCCGAGCTCCTCGAAAAGTATGAGCTTCTGCTCAACACCTTCGAGGAATGCCGCAAGAGATTGAGGGCTCAGAAAAAGAAAGTCAAATTCCTTAAGGTCGAGGGTGTCTCCCTAAGGGAAGAGATCACTAACTTGATTTCTCTCCGACAGGAGCACCTGGACCTGGTCTCTAAGCACTCTGAGTCTCTAAGTCTCCTTGACCTTAAACAGGAAGAAATCAATAAGTTGGAAGAACAACTTGCTGTAGAAAGGAAGATTGTCAAAAGCTTCTCTATGCCAAAGACTGTTCTTCCACTGGTTGATACCTTCTCTGCTCAGGCTAAGGGGGCTGGCTTTGGGCATGTGGGTGTGCCTGGTAAATCATCCAGGAGAAACAGAAAGCAGAGGAAAAATAAGGCTGCTAAGAAGGCCTCTGCTGCAGAAAAGGGAAAGGCCCCACTCAACCCTGTTAAATTCAGGAAGCCTGGCTTTCCCTGTAATTAACAGGACTTTGAGTCAACCTATGACCACTTCTTCCGGCCCTCGGTTGAAAAGCCCAAGAGCCGGTATGATGGTTGGGCCTTCCCCCGCAACTGCGGTGAGAGTGTCTTTAAGGCACCTTATGAGGAAATCCAAGTGGAGGATTATGACCACTTCTCTTGCGGCCATAATAGGAAGCAGACACCAAAAGCCAAGCCTGTTATACTGAAGGAACAGGAGGTGAAGAAATCATGTGACTGTTGTCATCATGATGGCTCCACCTCCAGATCCAAGGCCCCGGCTAGACCCACCGTTCCAAGGGTGAAGCAGGAGCCTAGGAAAAGGTACAACAGATTTGATTGTTGGTGCTGTGGCAAAGTTGGTCACTTTGCCGTGGATTGCTGGTTTAATCCGAGATATAACGAGACTCCTCATGTTAGCAATGCGAGACCGACCACTCGTAGTGTTAACCATCCGAGGGGGAGTGTGCTAACAAGGAATCTAGGACCCAAGTTCGATTGAGTTCCTAAGGGAAATTAATTCTGTTTTGCAGGAATGTCCAAAGGCCACCAAAACTCCAATCTGGTACTTGGACAGTTGATGTTCCCGACATATGACTGGGACTAGAAGCCTGCTGCGTGACTACTCTCCAGTCGAAAATGGACCCAAAGTCATCTTTGGGGGATCAGATCGAGGTGTCACCAGAGGTTATGGTATGATTTCCAACGGAATAATCTCTATCACCGACGTGGCTTATGTTGAAGGTTTAAATCATAACCTGATCAGTGTAAGTCAATTATGTGATAAAGGATATGACGTTAAGTTTTGCAAGGATAAATGCTTGATAATATCGTGTGCCTCTTCGGAGACGGTATTAACTGGCATTAGGAGCAGAAGTATCTTTTGTTTAGATTTTCTTAGTTTAGATTCTTCTATCCCCGTGTTCCTGGTAGCAAAAGGCAGTGCATCTCTTTGTGAACAATGACACAAGAGATTGACACATATTAATTTCAAGACGATTAGTATGTTATTTTCTAAAAATTTAGTAAGGGATGCTCCCATTATTAAGTGCATCAAAGATAGCCCCTGTCCCGCGTGCCAGAAGGGCAAACAGACTCGGACTACCTTTAAGGACATTGCAGACAAAGAATCTTCCAGATGTCTTTATCTTCTGCATATGGACTTGTTTGGTCCAGTGCAAGTTCATAGCTTGGGAGGCAAGTCCTATACGCTAGTGATTCTTGATGATCACTCTCGGTTTACATGAGTGTTCTTCTTAAAACGAAAGTCAGATACATTTGACATCTTCACGAGTTTTGTAAAGCAAATTCAGAACGAAATTAACTGCTCAGTGGTCAAAATCAGAAGTGACCATGGAACAGAATTCGAGTCTGGGGCTATGACAGAATTTTGTGAAGAACATGGTATCTTTCATGAGTTTTCCTCCCCGCGTACTCCTCAGCAAAATGGAGTTGCTGAGAGGAGAAATAGAACGCTCATTGAAGCTTGCACGACAATGTTGAATGACGCTTCTCTCCCAGAATACTTCTGGGCAGAGGCTGTCAATACGGCTTGTCATGTACAAAACCGGGCCTTGATCAACAAGAGTCATCGTAAGACGCTTTATGAGCTACTGAAAGGCAGGAAACCAACCATGTCCTATTTAAGGATCTTTGGCTGCAGATGCTATGTACTAAATAACGGGAAGTACCCGCGTACTAAGTTTGGTGAAAAATGCTTCGAAGGCATATTTATGGGCTATAGTAGCCATAGCCGGGCATATAGGGTCTTCAATAAGAAAACCCTAGTGGTAGAGGAATCCATCCATGTTGTATTTGATGAAGGAAGCTTGCTTAATAGCAATTCTTCCAGTGGCCTTTTTGAAGATGCAGGTGCAAGACTTGAACAGCTAAGTCTCGATGAGACTGCTAAGGGTGCAACTCCCAATTACGTCAAGGTTTCCACCTCGACGTCAGCTGGAGAAGTTGACGAGCAGGATGGAGAAAATCTTCCGGAAGAAGGAGAAGCCCGAGAAGACGTCAGAGCTCCAGATGCCAGACTCCTAGAGCTCCGACACGTGAGGGATCATCCTAGAGATCAGATCATCGGAGATCCTCGTGACGGTGTCAGAACTCGAAGAGGTACAATTAACGAGATTTTGCACCTTAGTTTCCTGTCACAAGTTGAGCCAAAGAAGTTCGACGAGGCGAACAAAGATGCGGCATGGATATTGGCCATGCAAGATGAACTGCATCAATTTGAAAGATGCAACGTCTGGACGCTTATTCCCAGAGCAAAGAACCAGAATGTGATCGGCACCAAGTGGATCTTCAGAAACAAACTGGATGAACACGGTGTCATCATAAAGAACAAGGCCAGGCTGGTGGCTCAAGGTTACAGACATGAGGAGGGGATTGACTTCGACCAGACCTTTACACCAGTAGCAAGGCTCGAGGCAATCAGATTGTTCCTGGCGTATGCTTTGCACAAAGGATTCACTGTCTATCAGATGGACGTGAAATCTGCTTTCCTCAATGGAAATCTGAAAGAGGAAGTATATGTCGCACAACCCCCAGGTTTTGTTGATCCTACATTTCCCAATCATGTTTATTTTCTTAATAAAGCCCTATATGGCTTAAAACAAGCTCCTCGAGCTTGGTATGAGACTCTGTCTAGTTTTCTTCTTGAGAACAAGTTCTCTAGAGGAAAAATAGATAAGACATTGTTTCTTAGGGAAGTCAAATGTAAGATTTTGCTGGTGCAAATCTATGTCGATGACATAATATTCGGGTCAACAGATAACAACCTTTGCAAGAAGTTTTCCAAACTTATGCAAGGGAAGTTTGAAATGAGTAGTATGGGAGAGCTGAAGTATTTCTTGGGACTTCAAGTGAAACAGTCTGAGGATGAGATTTTCATCTCTCAGACGAAGTTCACAAATGAACTCCTCAAGAAATTCGGAATGGAGAGTGCAACCTCTATGAGGACTCCAATGAGATCCACTGTGTCTCTGGACAAGGATGAGAAAGGGAAACCTTTTGATGAAACCAAGTACAGAAGCATAATTGGATCCCTGCTCTATCTTACTGCTAGTAGACCGGATATTATGTTTTCCACATGCGTTTGTGCCAGATATCAGGTGAACACTAAAAAATCTCATTATGTCGCTGCAAAGCGGATTCTTAGATATCTTAAAGGTACGCCAAATCTTGGCTTGTGGTACCCAAGAAACAATGATGTCGAGCTGATAGGCTTTTCAGATGCTGACTTTGTAGGAAGCAGGGATGATAGGAAAAACACTTCCGGGACGTGTCAATTCCTCGGAAGAAGGCTTATTTCTTGGAACAGTAAGAAGCAGAATTGTGTCGCAACCTCCACGGCTGAATCTGAGTACATCTCAGCAGACAGCTGTTGCGCACAACTTCTATGGATCAGAAATCAGCTCAAAGATTATGACCTGCAGTTCAGAGAAGTTCCGATGTATTGTGACTCCTCGAGCGCAATAGCAATTGCGAACAATCCTGTGTCGCACAGCAGAACGAAGCATATTGAAGTGCGCTATCACTTCATTCGGGAGCATGTGGAAAATAAAGACATATCTCTCTGCTATGTCCCCACGGATAAGCAGGTTGCAGATATCTTCACAAAGCCCCTAGACGAGGCCAAGTTCAGTCTCTTCAAAACTGAACTCGGCATGCTGAACTATGAAGAATGAAGGCTGTGCGGCTCAAGGCTCTTGGATCAAGGGGGAGCATCAGCAAGGAACTCAAGCTCGAGCATGGATGCAAGATCTGAGGGGGAGCATGTGGCTCCAAGTAAAGTCCCAGATTTGCAGAAGACGAAAAGGGGGAGATTACCCTCTCGGCTAAGGCTAAGGTGGCTCCCAAGTATGCTCTCAGGAAAGTGGTAATGAATTTCTCTCTCAATTGAATTAGTAGTTTATGATTTTCATATGCTCCATTCACCTTAGCTTGTAGGGTTTAGGCTTCTTCAAATAGGGGGAGATTGTTGGGTATTGTATCCACAATGTACCTGATTTGAAGAAGCCCCTGAACAAGCTAAGTTGAATAGATAATGTATTTGATGATTTTCTTCAAGATGTGATTGCAGTTATTCCACGCTAAGTACACACCAATGTCAGGGTGCAGTGGGTCAATATACACGGGTCTGCGCAACGTAATCCCTCGTTGAGCAGATCAGTGTGTTGGCTTACGTGCACTCTCTCTATTGGAGTGTACTTATATTCAAGTACAGGGCTGAGACAGATCAAGAGCAGACAAGGAGCAAGGATGGGTCAAACACCAGCTCACGGGAAGATAGACGAAAAATCATCCAAGGAAAATTAAACGAGAATCACTAAGTGATTCTCGCCGATTCGACGGGAATCACTAGTGATTCTCGACGAATCGTCGAGAATCACTGGCCTACTCTCGCCGAATGCATCCGGCTGTCTCAACGCTGTCTAGAATTCAGCTAAGGCAGAATCGACGAGAATCACTAAGTGATTCTCGCCGAATCGTCGAGAATGACTTTGCATTCTCGCCGATTCGTCGAGAATGGATTGTGATTCTCGCCGATTCTCTCTGGATGGGTTGCTGTTCAGCTAGAATTCTTCTAAGGAGAATTCGACGGGAATCATAAGTGATTCTCGCCGATTCGTCGAGAATCACCAATGATTCCTGCCGAATTTTCCTTAGGCGAATTCCGTTGGCTCGCTGGACCGGACCAAATGTTCAGGCGCTGTTTGAACCGAAATTAGGGTTTCTTCTGGTGGGGCCCATAACGGTCATAAAGGTTGATCTACAGTATAAATACTCGTGTATTTTGAACCTTACGGGTAATTAATACATACGAAAAAGAACGAGCCGCCGACTTGACCTAGCAGATCGCGGATTTCCTTCCGCCGCCGTCGCCGCTCGATAGCTCGTCGCCGCCGCTGATCGGATTCTTCTTGATCTCTCGGCGACAGAAACTTAGCCAAGCAACGCGTCTCACGTTTCTTCTTGAGATCCTTTGTCTCTTGGTTTGTTGAACGAGAATACTTTCCCCTTCCGAATCGATTGAGACGATCGATCCAAGAAAGATCGTTGGTAGACCTTGCTAGCTTTGTTACAAAGTTTGGATCTCGAAAGCATCGCCGCCGCAATCCTTGCCGCCGCCGATCTCGGGGAGATCCTCTCCAAGAGAGTGCTTAGGTCGTGGACTCTTCGTCTTCTTCAAGAACGCTTCATCGAACGAAGAGGGACACCAAGCGCTTCAAACGTAGTTTGTATTTTTTATACATTCCATTTTTGCTTTTGTTGTAAAGGAACTTTGTTTCCTCATTGTAAGGGTTGGGTGCAACCCGTGGTGGAGGAGTAGTGACTCCTTCGGGTGGAAGAGTTCCTTCCATAGTGTGAGGATTGGATTTCAATCCGGTTGGTGAAGTGACCGAGTCGTCCCTTGTTGGGAGATAGGTCAAAGGGGGAAAGTGGACGTACCCAAATCGGGGAACCACTATAACTGCCTGTGTGTTTCTGTGCTGTGTTTGTTTTGTTTTATTGTGCAGGTAAATTTTTTATTCCGCGAAAAGACTGCAAATCACCTATCCCCCCCATAGGTGAAGGTAGTTGACACTAGTGTGACTTTTACTTAGTCACAGAATTACTTTGCAGACTGCTGGGCTTTGACTGTCCATACCATACTTAACGCTTTTTGCTGTCTGGCGTTGAGTGAACTGAATTCACTCAACGCCTGTGGACTTTAGCATCCTTCTTTAAAATCTGGCGTTGAGTGAACTGACTTCACTCAACGCCTGTGGACTTAGACAGATTTCTATCTCTCCACTCCTCTACCTTGTGACCACATATCATAACCACTTGGAATACCTGTCCAACCTGCATGCATGAACTTAAACATATTTCAAATACAACTATGTGTATACTATTGACTTGTTTGACTTCTACAAATCTTGGACATTGTGAGCAATGGACCCAACAATCTCCCCCTATTTGAAGGAATCAAAACCCTCAAATAGAATTCTTAGTCAATGATATACACTAATATATGCAGCAGATAAAACAGTAAATTTACAAGCTTAACACCATATAACAAGAGTTATGACAAGAGCATCATATAATAAGAGTTTTGACAAGAGTATCAAGTTATAAGTTACCACACTTTCCTTGCTTGCAAGGTGATGATGATTACTTGCAGCTCCCCCTGTCTTGCTGCCCCTGTCTTGCTGCCTGATGCTTGATCATTGCCTTTTTCCCAACAATCTCCCTATTTACCTTGCCTGTAGGGTGATCATTATTACTCCCTACTCCCCCTATTTTGCTGCATAGCTTTGATCATTTCCTTGATCCCTGCCTTTTTCCCCTTTTTGACTTCTGTAAAATAGTCAGGGAGGTGCTGACCTTATCTTCCTCTGAACATCTTCTCCCCCTATCTGATTACAGATAATCAGTTGCTTGCAACTTCTCTACAGGAAGCTGAGCTTGCTCCCCCTCAACTGGAGCATCTTCTATCATCCTTTCCTGATAGACTCTTGAACCACTTGGAGTGCTTGATACCACTGAATGTATTTTCAACCTGCAATATGTTGTATAACCTACAACAAAAATAATATGAGGAGCATCTGAAGCTAGACCAAGTTCAACATACCCAACTCAAACTTGAAGGTGTTGAACTTTGCTTCATATAGTGGCTTAGTGAAGATGTCAGCCACCTACTTGTCTGTAGGGACAAACTCAAGACTGATATCTTCACATTCCACATGCTCTCTTATAAAGTGATACCTAATCTCTATGTGCTTAGTCCTGCTGTGTGAGACATGATTCCTAACTATAGAGATTGCACTAGTAGAATCACAAAATAAAGGACTTCTACTTATCTAGAGGTTATAGTCCTGGAGCTGATGCTGGATCCACAGCAACTGTGCACAACAGCTCCCAGCAGTTATATATTCTGACTCTGTAGTTTAAATTGCAACACTTGTTTGCTTCTTGCTGCTCCATGACACTAATCTTCCTCCCAAGAGCTGACAAGTGCCTGAAGTGCTTTCCTGTACTCTTTGCAGCCTGCAAAATCTGCATCTGAGTAGCCTGTTAGTTCAAAATTCCTATTTCTAGGGTACCATAGGCCAAGATCTGGTGTGCCCTTAAAATACCTCAAAATTCTCTTAGTAGCAGAGTAGTGAGATTCTTTAGGGCATACCTGGTACCTAGCACAAACACATGTAGCATACATAATGTTTGGCCTACTTGCAGTAAGGTACAACAAAAGGGAGCCAATTATCCCTCTATATAAAGTTTCATCAACAGGTTTTTCTGCCTCATCTTTGTCTATATGCATACTTGACCCCATGAGAGTTTTCATGGTGGAGGCATTCTCCATACCAAACTTTTTGATCAACTCCCTGGTAAACTTGGACTGGGATATGGACAAGCCATCATCAGTCTGTCTTACTTAGAGGCCCAAGAAGAACTTGAGCTCATCCATGCTGCTCATCTAAAATTTCCCTTGCATAAGTTTGATAAACTTCCTGCAAATGTTGTCATCAGTAGATCCAAAGATTATGTCATCAACATAGATCTGGACTAGATAATCTTGCCCTTAGATTCCCTTAGAAATAGGGTCTTGTCTATCTCCTCCCTTGAGAATTTGTTTTCAATGAGGAAGCTAGACAATGTCTCATACCAAGCTCTAGGAGCTTGCTTCAATCCATATAGAGCTTTCCTAAGTCTATAAATAGAATCAAGTGAGTTAGGAACAACAAAACCTGGAGGCTGTTCAACATAAAACTCTTCCTTTAAGTCACCATTCAGAAAGACTGACTTCACATCCATCTGGTAAACTTTGAATCCTTGGTATGTAGCATATGTAATGAAAAATCTGATGACTTCCAATCTGGCTACTGGGGCAAAGTTTTGATCAAAATCAATCCTTTCTTCTTGCCTGTATCCTTTAGCCACCAGTCTATCCTTGTGCTTAACTATAATGTCATTTTCATCAAGTTTGTTCCTGTAGATCCACTTGACTCCAATGACATTATGTTCTTGTGGTTTAGAAACCAGCTTCCATACCTTACACCTCTTAAACTTGTTCAGTTTCTCTTGCATAACTACACTCCAGAACTGATCTGTGTTGGTCTCTTCAAATATCTTGGGCTTAACCTGTGACAGGAAACTAGAATACAAAGATGTATTCAGACTTTCTCCTTGTCACTACTCCTTGGCTGACGTCACCAATGATCTGGTGTCTTGGATGATCCCTTAGATGCCTGACTGCTGGAGGCAATCTTGCTTCAGCTTCCTGATCTTCATTGTCTTCACTTTGTTGATCATCATCCACAACTTGTGCGCCTTGTGCTTCCTCTAGAATGTTGACTCTGTCAGATTCATCTTGAACCAATGGAGCAGCCTCCTTGATAGTCTGCTTGTCCATCATCAGCTCAGTACCTGCTGGACTAGAAGGGGAGCTTGACAGCTCACTGTTAATCATTGTAGATTCATCAAAAACTACATGAATAGACTCTTCTACAACTTGATTTTTCAAGTTGTAGATCCTATAAGCCTTGCTATGATTGTTGTACCCAACAAAAATACCTTCATTGGACTTGACAACAAACTTAGTCACATAGGACTTTCCATTATTTAGCACATAACACTTACTACCAAAGATCCTGAAATAGCTCAGGTTTGGTTTTCTGCCCTTCAAAATCAAATAGGGAGTCTTCTTGTGGCTCTTGGTGATAGAAACCCTATTAAGGACATGACATGCTGTATTAACTGTCTCAGCCCAAAAGTATTCTGGGAGAGATGTGTCACTCAATAAGGTCCTTCTAGCCTCTATGAGACTCCTATTCTTTCTCTCAGCAATCTCATTTTGCTGGGGTGTTCTAGGAGAGGAGAATTCTTGGTGAATCCTTACTCTTCACAGAACCTTGTCATGCAGTCAGACTGAAATTCAGTCCCATGGTCACTTCTGATTTTGACCACAGTACTGTTAAATTCATTCTGAATTTTCTTGACAAATGTCTTGAAGACATCAGGGGTTTCAGGCTTCTTCCTAAGAAAAAAATCCAAGCAAATCTGGAAAAGTCATCAACAACCACAAGAGTGTAGACTTTCCTACCTAGACTACGAACGGGCATAGGACCAAACAACTCCATATGCAGGAGGTATAAACACCTCACTGAGTCTTTGGTCCCAATGCCCTTGAAAGAGGTCTTGGTCTGTTTGCCCTTTTGGCATGCAGAGCAGATACCCTCTTTAGTGCACTTCATCTTAGGACCATTTCTAACTAGCTCTTCACTAAAGAGCTTGCCTATGGTTTTATAATTCAGATGAGCTAGTCTCTTGTGCCACTGGACACAGTATGAAGTTTTCTAATCTGCAACTAGACATACAAGGGAGTCTGTATCTAAGCATACAAAATTTAAACAATAGATGTTCCCACTCCTAGGGCCTGCCAAGATGACCTCTTGATCACTTGATCTCTTAATCTGTCACTTATCTTTGTGGAATGAGGTGACATAGCCTAGATCACATAATTGGCTTATGCTTATTAGGTTATGTTGCAAAACTTCCACATAAGCCACTTTGGTGATAGTGACTATGCCATTAGTGATCTTACCATATCCTCTGGTGACTCCTCTGTCTGAATCACCAAAGATAAATTTGGGTCCATCCTTCACTGAAGTATACTCCTTCAGATTACTCCTTGTTCCAGTCATGTGCCTGGAACATCTACTGTCCAAGTATCATATAGAGGTATGAGCACTTGGACTAACCTGCAAAGCATATTTACTTTATCTTAGGACCCCAATATTTATAGGGTCCTTGGTGCATGTCAGTCTGAAAATGAACATGTCCACCGGTAGTTTTTCTGACTAGTCGACTGACTTTAATTCCGGCCACACTTGGATTATGCCAGCAATTTATGGCATAGTGACCCACTTTATCACAACACCAACGCTCATGAATATTGTACCTTCTTTTCTGAGCTGGTCTGCTAGTTGTGCTAACAGCAGCTCTCTGTCCATAAGGAACATTCACAGCCTTTTTCAGGTTTCTTTCAGCTAGGATTTGTCTGAAGGTAAGTCTTCAGTAGATTTATTTGGCCTGCTCCGAATGCCATCACCAGCAGTCTTTTTTGCAAAAGACATGCTCTTGATAACATCAGAAATAGCCAAATCAGGCTTGCTGATAGACTGATCCCTGGTCAGAGTCTTTGCTGGATGACCCTGAACTTTGGCTGCACCCACACTCTTGAGAGTGAGGGCTGGAGCACTAAAGACAAATGATTCATGATAGACCATTTGAATTTCTTCATGAGCTGTCTGCACTCATCCCCATTCCTCTTCTCCTTCCATTGATAGGTACACTTGTATCCTTCCAGAAAGAATTCCCATTCTTCCAGTGAACATACATGGAGTTCTGGTCATACCTGTTAGAAGGGAGTATTACCCTTTCAAAGGCAATGGGTGACTGTACTGGAGCTTTTCCCTTTCCTTTGAGAGGGGCTGCTCTTGTGGTTCCCTTGAATTCTAATCCCTTCTTGTTTCTCTAAGAGGAGAAAGAGTCAATAATGGGCAACACAGACTTTGGCTTAGAATAACTAGCTACAATTCTCTTTTCTCTTTGGAGTTTTTCTTCTAGATCCCTAATAAGGGCTTTCTTGTATTTTATGGTGCCTATCTGCATGATAGTAATATTTTTCAGCTGGCTAACTTCCCTAATTTTCTGATCCAGCAAGGTTGCTGGCTCAGAATGCTGTGAAGCAGCAAGCTGTAGAGATGCAATCTCCCGAACCTGCTTTTTAGCCAATATCTTACTTCTTTTTAATGTCTGCAGAAGTTCACCATACTTATCAATCAATTGATTGATATCTTCCTCAAATTCCGAGCCTTCTTCATCACTTGATGAAGAGACACTAGAATTGGGACTCGTCTCATAATCTGACTCAGAAGAAGAACTAGATAGAGATTGTACCTTTTCTGGACCAGGCTGATCCTGACAGGATTCTTCTTCAGACATTGCCATCAGCCCAATGTAGGCTTCTTCTTCTTCAGATTCTGATGAGGAAGAGTCAGTCCAGCTCTTCTCCTTCTTGCTCTTTTGATGGTGGCGTTTCTTCTCACCATCCTCCTTTCTTTTGACTGAGCAGTCAGCTATTAGATGCCCAGGTTTGCTGCAGCAATAACAAACTACTTTAGTAGAAATTTGTTTACCAAGTTTAGAACTATACCTGTCCTCCTTGGAGGATTTCTTCTTTCCCCTGTAGTAGTCCTCCTTGTGATGAGAGGAGGAGGAGGGCCTGCTCCTCCTCTGGTTCCTCTTCATCAACTTCATAAACTGCCTAGAGAAGGCAACAAACTCCTCATCAGACATGTGACAGTCTGATGTGCATGTCTTTGAACTTTCTGAGTCAGACTCAACAACAACCCTCCTTGATGGAGAAAGATTCTTTTCCCTGCTTCTTCTTGTGGCTTCAGGTTTGAAGGTCACAGTCTTTTCTTTGGCCTGAGACTTGCTGTTTTTCTCCTCCTCCTTCCTGACAATCAACTGCATTTCATAAGACAGTAGCTTCCCAAATAGAGTTGGTAGAGGAGTATCTGCCAGCTTTGTCACTTCCTTGATGACACAAATCTTGGTGTCCCAGTCTCTAGTTAGAGACCTTATGAACTTATCATTGAGCTCATAATTACTGAAGACCCGGCCATATGTCCTTAGCTCATTAACTATTCTAAAGAATCTTTCATAGCAACTGGCTATATTCTCTTCCTTGGACTGTCTAAAAGCCTTATACTCTTGATTGAGCATTGACTTCCTATCATCTCTGACCTCTTCTGTGCCCTCCATGTAGACTATCAAAGTGTCCCACATCTCTTTGGCTGTCTTGCAGTGCACCATATTCTGAAAGTTGAAGTCATCTATGACAGTAATAATTATGTTCTGCGCCCTCTTGTCCAGTGTAGCCAAGATGACTTCATCCTTAGTCATTTCTGAATATGTCTTAGGTGTCTGGACTGTTGCATCCAGAGCTGAGACTTTCATAAGGATGAAATGCCCCTCTTTGACTGTGACAAAGATCCTTGGGTCAGATGCCACCATGAAAAGTCTGACCCTTTCCTTCCAAATTCCAAAGCCTTCCTTTCTGCAGATAGAAAGCTTCATGGAACCAAGCTCCTTATGGTTCTCTCCTGAACCCATAAGTATACTCTGACTGCTTCCCTTGGAGATCTACTCAAACTGTTAAGTCTTTCTTGAATAACCTCCCTTTGATACCACTTGAAAGTCTTTGTTTTCAAGGTAGCAAAACCACCTAGAGGGAGGAGGGGTGTGAATAGGTTTCTAGTTCTTTAGTATATCTTTTAACTTTTATAAGTTTAGGTTGTGAGTGGTGATTTATTTCCTAGTACTTTCAAGACATTCACCCAGAAGACACAACAATTTATAGTGGTTCCCCAGATTATGGGTACGCCCACTATCCCTCCTGCCTTTCTAACAGTGTGTTAGACAAGACACTTCTCCAATATCTCGGCTCTTAAGAGCTTACAACATGATCCCGCAGGACTACTCAGTCTCCTGCAAGACTTACAATTCGGGCACAAAGCCCTACAGCTCAGTGATCAGAAAATCACCTACCTCAGGCCAACGACCCTACCACTCAAGCTGGGAGGACAACCCTACACTAAGATTCTTAGCAGAATCCTACCACTCTGATTCACTCTTGAATCCTACCTCAGATCGATAACAGATCCTACAATCTCAGCCTTTATAACACAGGCTTACAACTCAGATCCAAAAGAATTTACAGAGAGAATAAGGTTTGATGTTGATATGACACCAGAGAAATTATCTCTGTGTTTTTCTCCTTCTGTCCTAAGAGATCAGTTCAGATTTCTTCTTCACAGCTCTAGAAAATAGTTTTCAGGATTTGCTCAGCTTGGGCTGTGAAGTGGCCGCAGCTAGGGTTAGCCCATGCTGCTCTTTAGATTTCTTCTTCAAACTCAATGTCTTGTCGCAGTTGTTCATGAATCCCGATTGTAAAGATGATGACCTACTTCTGAGATACATGAGCTTGGAGGACTTGAAATTGTTCCAAATATGTATCTACAGATCATGCTTGCCATAATGCGGTTAATGCACTGAGAAGATTGCACTAGGGGTGGGGGACAAAATTATATGTTGCCGAACTCTTTAGATTCTTTTCAAGACATCCCTGGTTTGTCAATTTTGTAAACAAGACAACCAAAATGTTGATGAACTCAGAAGGTGAAGGATGCCAGATTGATCCATTCTTTTATTGGTATCTGTTGTTGACTGAAAATTGCTAGCACCAAGAAAGCCAACTTAATGGAGCTGACTACCCATCGTAGGTTGAAAATTCCAACTTGACGTGCTGGGGGACGATATTAGTTTCATTACATACATAGGTTTGGCAATATGTGCGTATAAGAAGCGGAAGGGGTTCCTGACTGCTATTGGCTTTGTCATGTATTGGAATAGTAAAGACTGGTTTGAGTCTATCAATCCTATTGGAGAGTGCAGAAAAGTGGTCCGAGATGTCATCAAATTGTGCATCAAGTCTATAAGCCATCTCATTTGGTTTGTGGAACATCTTTTATTTTTGATACTGGTAGGAAGCACAACGATGAGAGCACGTGAGGAGGATCATGTTACTGGATGGCTCAGTGCTCTAGAAGTATACGTTGGAGTGCCATGTGATGCACAAAATTTTTGCTAGGTCAAAAAGGGAGAAGCGGTGTGTGCGACAAAAAGAAAGCAGGCCTGCTCCTGCGGTTATGTTCTCTTGAAGCAGAATGTGGTTACTGCTTTTTTGTTAGGGAATGAAGTTTGAGCCGCTTGGGAGTATAATGCGCTAATCCCTGGCAAGGGGGTTCACGTTGGGGCATCAGAGGCTGCTCAAGTGACGTCGGAGGCATATTGTTGTCAAAATAAGGAGACACTTGCAATGAGTTGTAGAGGAAAGCCTAGGTTGAGGCATTTGTCCCCATGAGCGCTAGAAGACGCTGATCCCGTAGTAAATGCTTCACACACGCGTAAACCTAGAATAAATTTCTGAAAGGAAAAGCGTTGCTGGCAAGGCTTTGGTTGTTGGGGTCGATAGTTGTGGTCGGTCGACTTGTGGGAAGAATGAAGAGTGTGCTGCAGACGATGCCTTTGTTGTCTTTTGGCAACGACTAGGAAGGAAACTGATGTGCAATTGCAGACATTGTTCTATTTTAACAAGGGTTTGGTTGTGATGAGGGTTGACAAGAATAGCGGTGTAGATGGAGGTTGTGGGATACTATGATGCTCTAATACCATGTTGTTATAGGCCAACTCATATTGTGTCAGTAGTGTCGCCGGAGAGGTAACTGGAGGTGGAGATGATATTGGAAAAGGATATTATGGAGACAGAGAGCCACAATTGCCTAAAGCGGGGTGTACTTAAAAGAGAGTTACCACAATCTCATTCAAGGGATAAGAAATATACCTAATACTTTCTTCTCTTCATTCTAACATCCTAAGTTACGAACACAAAAATTTGATTATAATAGAACTCATAAACTGGATACAATTCACGAGGGATATTTGTGTCTAACCTCAGGAGGCTGATTCCTCGTTAAAGTACCTGTCAATAAGATCCCAAGACCCTAATGATCCAAGATGTATAATACTTCCATGTTTCCTCTTTATATAGGTAGGGAGACTCACTTACAAATTACTCTAAAACTCCTACACAATGAAAATACATAATGATCAAAACAAAATAAAATGCTTCATTTCAATGTCGTCATGTGTGCGTAATAATATATCCCGCCTGAAAATTGATCTTGACCTCAAGGTCGAAGTGTCGTCTGCCATCTAGTAGTGGTATGCCAACAGGTTGACCGTTGCTGAAGTTCTTGGGGATTCGTCCGACAGTGCGTCCGTGATCTCAAAGGCGACAAAGTTAGCTTAGCTGATCTCCTCCAACTCATCTCCAATGATAGCACAAAATTCTTTGATAGGACAATCATGAGTAAGAAGAGTAGAGTTGCTTGTAATGAAATAATATGATGGTTTGTGTGTGGAGGTGCGTGGGTGGGTCAGGTAGGGGTTGTGGTGTTGGAAGTTTTGGAATATGGGATAAATATGGTTGGTATGGGGCTTGGAGGAAGGAGAGGGAGAATGAGGATCCGCGGAGGTCGCAAGGAATTCGGCCACCACGACTAGGGCTAGATCTATGGCTTGATTGATGGTGGAGGGATAGAGGGTGTGAAGGAGAGCTCGAATATACGATTGTTAGCCATGCATAAACTATCCCAAGTAGTGGTTAGGAGGAAGACCCAGAATGTATGTGATTAACTCGATAAATTCGTCCACATAAGAGTCGATCGAGTTTGTTTGGTGGACCCCACAAAGCGTTCTATCGTATTGCCGAATTAAAGGTGATCATAGCGCTGAATAAGTGCTCCCTGTGAGAGCTGCCCAAGTGAGGCAAGGAGAGTACTAGTGGAGCTAGCGGACCCTTCTATACCAATTAGGTCTGTGGAGACCTTTTATACCCACGTAGTCTTGTGAATATAAAAATATTGCTCTGCGTGGGAAATACAACCAAGGGAGTTTGTCCCATTGAAGGTTGGGATGTCGAGGTGGAGGAAGGGTAGAGGGTGCACTCTTGCCAGAGCGGGTTTGTCCGAGGACAATTCTCTTGGGGATCCCAAGACAGATGCGAAGTGAGTCCCGTATTAATGACCGAGTTGTATGTTGCTGAGCATTGCCATATTTGACGTGAATTGCTCGATCTTGGGCCTCGGGACAAGTGTTAATGGTGGTGAGAGCATGTTCTAGGGCCTCGGGACAAGTGTTAATGGTGGTGAGAGCATGTTCTAGGGCCTCCACATGGGTTTCCATCGATTGACTGGTCTTTGGCATAAGGAGAGGTTCACGGGCGATGTGGTGAAGAAGGGAGCTGACAAGGTGATGCATGACGAATCTATAGGTGACAAATGTAATGCTGTCGTAACACTAGATACAATGCAAAGCCAGACAGATAATTCAAATTAAGCAATAAATAATTTAATCACACAGACATGATTATAACAAAGACATAATAATTCGTTTAAGTAAGCAGATTAGGCTTTCCTCTGCGTGGAGGACCAAAGTAAAAGTGCGCGGCGAATAAATCCTGCAAATCACAAAATAATCTAAATGCCAACAACCACAATACAAGAGATCCAAACAAGTATAAAATCTAACTGATAATAATAATGTTGAAAAATAGTAGTCCAGTACAATAAGTGACTCACCGAATAGAGGGCTGTCCAAGGCAATGGAGAGTTTGGAGCCGGAAATGCTTTAACGACGATCCGAGGTGAAACTAAAGGTGGAATAACGATGTAGGTGGCTGGAATTCGGTGGTGGAAGGCGGAATCAGGCCAAAAATGAGTAGATCCGGCTATGTAGTGGTGGATCCGGGCGAGGGAAAATGGATCCGATGATTTGGGAACGGATCCGGGCTATTTGAGGTGGATCAGATAGGTGGTGGATGGATCCAATAGGAAAAGGAGTTGTTTGGATGGGAAAAGGCCCGGATCTGATGGGAAAATAGCCAGACGGGCTGTTGGGGTTGCCGGTATGCTGTTTGGGATGAGAGGGAGGGGAGGCGACCTTTTTTGAGGGGGCGGAAGGGTTGTAGGGAAGTGGGCGGCGGCTGGACAGGGGGTGGCAGACTGCTGGTAGGTGGTTGGAAGGGTGGAGAAGGGGCAACAGACTGTTGGGAGTCTGACGACAGTTTTCTGGACAACAGAAAATTGGGAGGGGCTGACTGTTTTTTAGGGTTGTGGAAGTGGCGGGGGAGGGATTTGTTGGTGGAGAAAGAAGCTTAGGTTTAGGTAGTACCTTGGGGAGAAAGATAAACGCCTAGAAGTTGTCATCTAGGGTTCTACGGAGTCAGCACCGTGGAGGGATCACCGGATTCCGGGATTTCTCTTCTCCAAAATCTGCAATACCTCTCATCAACCCCTTAACACTATTTATAATAAAGAGAGACCAAAACATCTCACAATCGACGACTATGATTCGCCGGAGGTGGGGTTACCCAAATATATCAAAATAAATGCAAAAATAATAAAGTAATATATGAAATTGATTCACAATGTGAATCCGGACGCATCCGCGGAGTCGGATCATTCCGGGCATGCTATATATGGTTAGTCGCAATCAGTCCTGTACGAGCCCAAAACTCACCCTCCGCAGCGGATCCACGTCTCCACTACGCATCATTCTCCCCGGCTTGAAAGTATTCCTCTCCTGATGAATAGAGATCGGAATTATCTCGATGTATGTCAGGTAAGACTCGATAAGGTCCACCGGAGGTCGTCCAAGTGTTGTCGGTGGGGAAGTACCCTCAGCAATCAACTCTCCCCGATTGAAAAGTTGTCATCTCCGATGAATGAAGATGGTCGTACTGAAGTCGAAGTCCAACGGTGAATCGATCAAGCTCTGCTGGTAGTATCCAGGTGTCATCAACTTCTAGACAGTCATGCTAGTGTACCAAGTAACGACACAGAGGCCCGCCTGTAGTAGGAACGTATTGGTAGGATCTAGACCCCGAAATGTTCTCAGCGCTCAACTCACGAGTAGTGGATCACTGTGCGATCAACAGTGATGTAGGTGAAACCAAATAAGACGAGTCCCCAGGTCGGTGGGTGTCAGAAATGGGTGAATTGTGGTGGCCATCAGACGTGGGTGGACTATGAGGGTGGTAAGACAACATGAATGGAGGTGTGGGCGGTTGGGGGTCCCTACTGCTTGGGTCCACATACTCGCGAGGCTTGTAGTATGACATCATACCTTCAACATTAAATATCAGATGGATACCCATACTTGCAGGGATATCAAGATCATAGATATTTACTTCGATCTGTCTCATGATTATATAGGGATCCATTTGCCTAACGCTCAAACTCTTAGCAGGCCTCGCACGGAGCCTCACAACGCAGATTCTCACCATCACCTGCTCACCTTCATGAATTACCTGCCCTTTCCAATGAACATTCACATGCGATTTATAGAATTTTTTACCAGTATTGATTTTCTGTCGGACCGACTCATGTAACACATGCAAATGATGAACATATAAATCAACAGACAAATGCAAATGATGAAGAAATGACGCAATAAACTCATGGCAATGATGCAAACGAAATACAACAGACACAACATGCTCTCTATGGGGCAGTCTGACAATGACTTGCAAGCCTATAAAATGAGGTGGCCTATCAGACAACTCTCTCGGTGGAGTGTAAAAAATTCATTAAGTATACAACGAGTTTCCAAATGATCGGGTGATACATCAACACTCAAAGACAAGCTCATATGATGCCAAATGTCTCTTGGGGATTGTGACTTATCAGGGGGCTTAGTTGGGGCTATGTATAAGAATTCATCGCGAATGCGACGATCACCTGAGTGGGTACTAGCAACACCGACAATAGGATGTGACTCAAGAGTGTGGTGAGTGCCCCCGTAAAGAAAGAACCCGTCTGGTGGGTCGGCAGGTGGTGCTTCCCAAAACTCATCGATGGTGCGATGTGTCACAAGATTAGACCTCATAATATCAGGAGTATGCTCCCGCTTACTTGAGGAAAACCCTAAATATTTGAGGCTCCACTCAAAATCTATCCTATGGGGCAAGGTCAGGGACGATAATGGAAGGGACATCAACAAATCAAAACTCATACGTGAGTGGCTCACCGGAATCTCATCCTCACCCGGATGCGGGGGCTCATCGGGAGGCTCAACAGGGGGCTCGTCATAGAACTCGTGAATAGGGTCATGATCCTCCAGATGAGTACCATCGTAAGGGGTAGTGTCCCCATAAATGTGTGAAATAGCCACTACGAGATCAACACCAAGCTCTTGGTCCTTGGTCGTGATGTGGTTCGGGACAATGAGAAGGGGAGAGCGACATATACGTACTCTCAAGAATGAGTTTATAGGAGTGGTGTTAGTAAATAAGGCCATGTTAGGGGTGCTAACTAACCCAGAGCATGACAGAAGAAGGGGTGCAGGTGAGGGACACAACACTATATAATCAAGAAGTTGCTCAAACTCACTCTCAATCGGGATCACAAGAAAAGAGTCAGAAACAAAAGACAGATCACTTGCCGGACTAAGTACCTCACTGGGGTGAGAGAACTCCGTATCGGGTATCATTTATGTTGCTTCTTACAGGACAATGACAGACATCGTGGGGACCTCAATATGTGAGGGACTCGTACTGCGAAGGTCAAGATATGAATCTAATCAACCAACTCTTGTGGATCTCAAGGATTATTCATGATGAAGGGCGAGCAGATGCGTCTGCTCAAGGGACTTCGAGTTGTGATAAGTCAACTCAGTACGTATGTCAGATTGAAGTCCAGACCGAAATCGGGAAGTGTTCATAGCTGGCTACTCCCGGATATCACTCCTCACAATTAACTCATCAAAACGATCTTTATACTCAGCGACAGACATAGATCCAATACAACATGTAACTCACCGAATAGAGGGTCGTCCAAGGCAATGGAGAGTTCGGAGCCGGAAATGCTTTGAAAATGATCCGATGTGCAACCGGTGGAATAACGACGTAGGTGGTTGGAATTTGGTGGTGAAAGGAAGAATCGGGCCGGAAATGAGTAGATCTGGCTATGTAGTGGCGGATCCTTTCGAGGGAGGATGGATCCGATGATTTGGAAACGGATCCGGGCTTTGAGTGGTGGATCAGATAGGCTCTGGATGGATTCAATAGGAAAATGGGTTATTTGGATGGGAAAAAATGCGGATTTGATGCGAAGATAGCCAGACGGGCTGTTGGGGTTGTCGGTATCCTGTTTGGGATGAGAGGGAGGGGCGTCGGCCTGTTTGGAGGAGGCAGAAGGGCTGTAGGGAAGTGGGCGGCGCTGGACAGGGGGTGGCAGACTGCTAGTAGGTGGCTGGAAGGGTGGAGAAGGGGAGGCGACCTGTTGGGAGTCTGATGGCAGTTTCCTGGACAGCAGAAAAAGGGGAGGGGCTGAATGTTTTTTGAGGGTTTTGGAGGTGGTGGGGGAGGGATTTGTTGATGGAGAAAGAGGCCTAGGGTTAGGTAGCGTCTTGAAGATAAAGATAAACGCCTAGGAATTGTCACCTAGGGTTTCACAGAGTTGGTACCGTGGAGGGATCACCTGATTTCGGGATTTCTCTTCTCCAAAATCTGCAATACCTCTCATCAGCCCCTAAGCACTCTATTTATAATAAAGAGAGACTAGGGCATCCCACCATCGACAACTATGATTGGGTGGAGGTGGGGTTACCCAAATTCATCAAAATAAATGCAAAAATAATAAAGTAATATATGAAATTGATTCACAACGTGGATCTGGACGCATCCGCGGAGTCGGATCATCGATCAGGGCACGCCATATATGGTAAGCCACCAATCGGTCAAACGGGCCCAAAACTCGTCCTCCGTCGGGGGTCCACATCTTTGCTCCGCATCACTAGGCACTGTAGGTGGGGGAAAATTGCATGTGGAAGTAGATGTTCAGATAGAAGGTGCGAGAAGATGGACGAAGCAGTGGGAGAATCCGTCGATCGGAATGGGTCATACACTGGATCTGTAGTCGCGCGTGAACTCTGTAGTCTGATCCGGACGCGGAACCTTGATCCGCAGTAGGGCATGAGGCCTAGAATGGAGGTCGGATGCGTAGGAGCAGGAACTCGTCGAGCCCGTATGAAGAGACTGGAGAAGTCGGTGATGCGCCCGGTTGATGCCAAATGCATGCAAGCAGACAAAAGGTGTGGAGAATGACGGTGTGGTGGAGACCCGCAGTCACTGCAATTGTTTAGAGATCGAATGATGAGGGATTGAGCTATGTTATTAAAGGCACGCTTAAGGCTCAAGGCTCACCATGCTCATAGGTTTGCGCCTCCGTGCGTCTTATTTGTGCCTTTGGAATATAAAAAGTGCGCCTGAGTGAGATTTTGGTTATAAATATTTTTCTTTAAAAATTAAGAAAAAAATAATGTAAGAACTCAATAGTTTTTTTTAATTAATTTAGTGTTTGTAAAAAATAATTATGCATTGAGACTTAGATATGATGCAAATAATCACATTGATTCTATTTTTTAAGAGATATAAACGATAGTAATAAATGATTAATTAGTAGAATAAATGAAGAATTTGATCGAGAATCTGAAATGATGTTTGATGCTGATTATTTAAAATGGATGTGGTTGCGCCTTGCCTTCGTCAGACGCGCGCCTGTGCCCCGAGCCTTGCGCCTGAGCTCCTTTGTGGCTTGGTGCGTCTTGCGCCTTTAATAACTAAGGGATCGAGGGAGCGCAACCGAGAGCGGAAGATGCTGGCGGAAGCGAAAGCGGAGGATGCACAGTGGTGGAATCAAGCGAGTTAGGCTGTCGATCGACGTTATCCAGGATGAGTTCATAAACAGATTGGAAGTAGGCGGCTTGGAGTAGGCGGCTTGGAGTAGGCAGAAATGGATATGTCGGACCAATACTACAAACACAAATTTGATTGCAATATAACTTGCAAAATGGATATAATTCACAAGGGATTCTCGTACCTAACCTCAGGAAGTTAGGTCCTCCCTGATGTCCCTCTCAATGAGAGATCCAAAACCTTAATGATCCAAGATGCATAATACTTCCAAGTCTCCTTATATGGGACTCACTTACAAATTATCCTAAAACCCCATACAAAATTAAAATATATAATGATCAAAACAAAATAAAATACTTCGTTTCATTGTCGCAGCTGTGCGTAACATCCTACGCCTTTAAATATGCTTACATGAAATTATTGACATCTAACCACTTGTAACAATTGGCCTCTTAATGACTCATCATTTAATAATAAAGGCAATTTGATATAATTATAAAGACAATTGTCATGAAAAGATATCTGGACATGTAGCTCGTAACAGATCCCTTGACTAATCCAAGACTGGACCTTTATGATAATTAGTCCAATTATCAAAAAACCATTGGAAAAGGCTCACGTGATACTCATACCGATCCCAAAGTGATTACTATTGGCCTAATTTTGTCATCCCTGTTAAGATTTAACTTTATTTTTTACATGACTTGGCAGGATAAGTCTAGAGACCATGTTGTAGAAAAATAATCAGATATTAAAATTAGTACGCGATAAATAGTTAGGGGACCATTTTGGTCTCTTATGAACTTCATTTCTTCTCAGAAATAGGGATTTGTAGTCTCAACATAAAATTTGTAATGATTCAAACTATGGGATGTGCAAAGAATACTATACATTGCCCATTTTTTTTCTTTTTAGAACTCATATTTAAGACTTGCAGGAGCTGCCCCATTGATCTAAAGGAAGCAATATCAAGTGTTATATTTGCATCCCCAAGATGTGCGGATTTACCAGAACTAGTGGATGTACGCAAACACTTTACCGCAAAATATGGGAAAGACTTTATTACATCAGCACTTGAACTTCGGCCAGATTGTGGTGTCAACCGGATGGTCAGTTCTAGTTAAAACTATTTCTCATTTTATTTATTTATTGATGCCAGATTATATGCTGTTAACAGGTTTCCTTGTTTTTTATTAGTTGTTTAATATTTAGCTATCTTAATGTAGATTGTTGAAAAGTTATCAGCAAAAGCACCTAATACTGAGACGAAGATCAAGATATTGACTGAAATTGCTAAAGAGCATGATGTTAAATGGGATCCAAAAGCAGTTGAAGAGGAATTGCAGAATCCTAAGGACCTGTTGGTAAGTAATTCTGATGCAGATTTTATCTCATATAATTTGAACTATTTAGCATGTAAAAGTTAAGACAACTGTGTAACAAAAAGGAGACTAAGGCTCTATTTGGCACGGTAGCGACGGTCGTGAAAATGGTGGTTATGAGCTGTCGTTCATGACCGTCCGACCTCTCCTAAGGAACTTTATCCACTTTTATGTTCAAAACTAGTTTGTTTTTTCTTGGTGGCTGTCATAATCATTATCATGCCAAACATACATTCTATAATGAGGGTGTTTTTGTCCAAACTCACTTGAGGAAAAACGACGTGCCAAACGGAACTGATAGCTAGTGCTCAAAAGTACAACTGGTTTGAGGGTCAATCATTTGATACTTCTACACATTTCTAAACCCAGTACTTTTGCATGCCTTAACATGAATGTTCATTGTTTTTTGTGATTTTGCAGAATGGTTCGAGTAGTTTTATGCGTGCCAATGAGATAATCATGCAACCCTTAAATGTCAACTTCTCTCCAGTTGCTAGCCAGAAGGAAGCAGATTCAAAAATCCATCAAAATGAGATACCTACCAAGCCTACTAGTTTCAACTCCTCTTCTCCTGCTAACTTGAGAACTTCTACCTTTACTGTACCCCCTACCAGGAATGAATCTTTGACATCTGGTATGGGAAGCAAAAAATATCACTTTTGCTTACCAAAGTAACATCCATTCTCGTTCATGCAAAATCTGATGATTTTATTGTTTTCTCTAACAGATAGGACATCTGGGGTGTCAGAAGTTAGGGATTCATATTCGCAAACAGAGACCGTTTCTTCGAATGAACCGACTTGGACGATGGAGTTTAAGGATGCAATTTCAGCTGCTCAGGTTGCTGCTGAATCTGCTGAAAGGGCCAGCATAGCTGCTAGAGCTGCTGCTGAACTTGCCACTCGTGGAAACATTTCAAGACAGAGCTCTAATGACCCGAACGGACCATCAATATATAGTAGCAGAGATACATTACCAAATATAGTTCCGAGCTCAAAACTGAAAGATGTGCGCAATGAATCAGTTAAAATGGATGATAATCTGGTTAAAGATTTTGAAGGGGTGAAAGATGACGTTGATAAGCTTCCTAGAAATAAATTGAGGGGAGGCTTTTCACATTTTACTGCTGATGACATGAATGTTTATTCTCAAATAAATAATGGGGAGAAATTTGATGGTATTCGGGGAAGCTTTTCTAGGATAAAATCTGTAGGAAGCAAAAAGGAGCTTGGCGAAGAAGATTTTATTGAAGATGTAGAAGTCAACTATGATGGAACTTTTTTTGCTAGCTCTATTGGCCCCCCTGACGATGACACCATTTGGGTTCCATCAATTGGCAAGCAACAGACTAGTAATACTCATGAAATAAATGATCATAAGCCCCATACTTCAAGTGATTATGCTTCTCCAGTTTTTGATGAATATGGTCCCGAGCCAAATGAATTTAAAAATTACTTTTTGGACTCGTTTGATAACAAAAAAAATGATAAAAAAGTTTTTAGCATGTCTCCAACCAATATTTTCAGCGACTCTCTCCATGAAAGTCATGCTGCTGCATTAGAGAAAGTTTCATCAGAAAAATTCCATGACAATAACACTGTTACTTACGATGATTCGGATGGTACATCAGAAGATGAGGATGTCTTGAGTAGTTCTCTGAAGAATGGGACTGTTCAGAATAGTAGTCTGCTTCACGAACAAAGAGGTTCCTCTCAAGAGTCGGGTCCTCAAGTAGAGCTGCAGCCTTCAAGCTCATCAAAAGCTGGACCACTGATGGGAAGTGAAGAAAATGATCATCTTCAATTGCCTTCTTCTGGATCTGGACTTGATAGTGGAAGCGAATTAGGGCTTAAGTTTGGAAGATTAACTGGAGGGCTGAAAAACCGAGGTTACAACTATCCACCACCTTATACAGCAAGCTCTGTGGTCCATTCTTCTCTGCAATCAAAAGAAATAGCAGACAGTGCTATTTCCGGTGTCGGACAACCCATTTCTGGGCGAGAGAAGACCTACGCGAGCCTTGTAATCCCAGATGAGGATAGGTATGATCAAGAATCAAGCTGGAATGCTTCCACAAGTGCAGATTCTGGCAAAGCTGAAGGATCCCAGTTAGAAGAATACACCGAGGCAAGCAGAAGCAACAAAACCTTGGCTAGAGATAATTCAGTAGAGGATACTTCTCGCTTCGGCGGAAAAGAGTTTTTTCCCAACCAACAATATAGCAAACAATACATGGGAGGCAACTTAACCGCTTCCAATGTTTCTGAAGCTTTAATTGAGAAGATTGACGATGAGAAAGCGCGCACCAAGGCCTCTAAGGAGCTAAGCTCCCGAATGTTGAGAACCGACTTTGATTCGGAAGGTGATGGGGAAAAGAGAAATTCAGATATCAGTATGGAAAGTCGTGGAAATTCAAGTGCCAGTTCACAAATTAAATTATCTCGCCGAACAAGAGATTTTACGACAAAGGGTAGGAGTAATCCGAAATCCATGGAGTATTCTGACATACCAAACTCCGAGCCTGAAGGACCCCCACTTTCTCGGGCTGTTGATCAAGCAAAAATCTTACAAGGAAATCCATATCTTAAACCTCCGAAACAATATTCATCAGCCGAACAACCCGTGCATGAAGATTCAGCACACAAAATAAATACTAAGAATACTGAAGGGAAACCAAATTCCGTTACCACTACCCTTGAAAACTCGGGGAACAATAACACATTGGGTTCTGGCGGTGGGAAAATATTGCAGGGAACTGAATCCCCCAAAGCCCCTCATGTTCATCCAAAGCTTCCAGATTATGATACCTTAGCTGCTCATTTTCAGTCATTAAGGTCCAATCGTAGATAAAGTGGAGCATTCCTTCATTATACTAGTCAACTTATGAAGTTGTGTTATATTTGCCTCGGATGATTTCAAAGACCAAGTTGATATCATGTACAGAAGCAATATCTTGGAGCATATGATATATATATTTTTTATTTTATTTTTTGGTTCATTTCTGCTATTTGATACAGTTCGTTATAAATGGCTTTACTATTGATTTAGGTGTGTTGTTTTCACCCACGCAGCTCCAGCAAGCAGTCTGATATAGGCTCCGTTTGAGGGGACTTACTTTCACCAGTCAAGTGGTTACGGTTGCATGGGTTCATGCGGTCGTAGCAGCTTGACTGGTGAAAATAAGTCTCCCAAATAGAGCCATAGTGATATGATGGTTTGTTTTAATCTGAGAATTACTTTCTGAGCAGAACTGACTGAAAGATGCATCTTGATAGATTTGGTTAATAAAGATTTTTTATCCTCTTTTTTTTATTAGTTCTTCCACAAAGACCAAACAATTTTTTTTTAATTCGCTTTCAATTTTAGTTTTTTGTGTTAGTAAAACTTTTAGGATATTAAAAATGAACGCGAAGCCTAGCCACTTTGGGAATCCTCATCCAACTTTGATCTTAGAGCCTCTAAGCATTCGACCGTGTCTACTACCTGGCCTTGAACTTGCCCCATGGCAGGCTTCATCCTTGCCATCCTTGCCATCTGGTATGTAATGTCACCATCAAATCCTCCGAGCATACATATAGGCTCTGCTCCGTTTGGCACGGCGGTGGCGGTCATGAGCATGGAGTTAAATTGTCATTTGTTAACGTCTACTTAAAAAGTTTCATCCACTTTTATGTTCAAACAAATGTGTTTGTTAGGTGATCCTTAAAAGATGACGGTTTAATCTATACGATTACGACCGTCACCATTGTGCCAAATGGAGCCATAATAAATGCTAATATAATAAGTAAATGTGTCCGACATGTAGAATACACAAGCATACAAATCCATAGTTAGTGCAAATAAATATTTAAAGCTAGCAGTAGGCGAAAGAACAGTCAAGAGAAATCAAGTTCCCGAACTCACCCAATTTGATTTTAATTCCAATTTCAATTTCAATTTTTGTGTCAGGAATACTTTTTGGTATGGGTGTGGGCAGTGCGGTTTTGGCCCAAATCATAACCGTAATACAGAGGCGCGGTTTTGGCCAGAGCAAAACCGTACCGCACCAAAATTATGCAGTGCGGTTTCAATTTGGTGCAGTTTTTTGCAGTGCGGTTGCGGGTTCGGTGCATTTTTAGGGTGCGATATACATAATTGTATCATTATTTATCATTCAAACATAGAAATATTAATAGAATGCTACTGAATACACATTTATGATTAGATGAATTATTAAACAAAAACTTGCAAATCAACAAATTCATAAATAAATTGATAGAATAAACAAACTAAAGCAAGAAAGAAACTATATGCACAATTATAGTTAGTTAATTATCATTATTAATTAATAATTTGTGAGTTATACTTTTATTTAGATGTATGTGACGTCACATATTCATGAAAATTGATAATATAAAAGATTAGTCGGTGCGGTGTGGTTTTTGCCGTTTTCAAGATCCGAAAACCGCACCGCTCCGAACCGCTCTCAGTTTGTAAAAGTTCAAAATCGCACCACATCAAAACTATGCGGTGCGGTTTAAAAATCGGTACGATTTGTACGGTGCGGGTTTTTTTTACACTCACCCCTACTTGTAGGATATTAAAATTAATCTCAAGTCTAGGAGCTTTGGGAATCCTTATCCCATTATGAACGTAAAGCCCCACATAATCGAACGTGCATCTGTTCTTGAACAAGTCCCATGAGGTAAGCATGTGTTGTTCTTGAACGTGCTTCATATTCATTGAACCTGTCATCTAGTGCTACTCTACTTGAACCTGACTTTGATGCCAAATAGTACCAACTATGGACTAATTTCCTAAAACCAGCATGTGATATCACACATGTATATGAGTATAATATGAGTCAAGCCTCACAGCATGCAACTTCAATAAATAAAATTTTACAAAATGATAGAAAAATATATCTCAGCAAAACCTACATCTCAGAACACAATAACCAACGAAAGTGACAGACTTAAATAGTGCCCATGACCAACTAATACAATATCCATATATTTACTAGGCCTTATGATCCTTACAATTATCGACCAATTCAAAAGTAGACAATTCAGGGAATTAAGCATGATACAACAGTAGGGAAAATCAGTGAAAATTCTAATGAGGCAATCTTTTTGGTACCTAAAGTAGCTATTCTCAGCTTTGTACGCTATGTCCTGCAAAATAATTTTAACAAGTGGTAAACATAGGTCAGCTATGAGCCAACCAACAATGGCGTTGCAATCTCCCTTCCTCCGGACCGTCCTAGCGGACCCCGGGAAGATATATTCCCCACCAGATAACACTTCCTAAGAGAGTAATATAATTGTAAGCAAAACAGCATGGTACATGTGAGGCATTTGAAACAACAAACATGTTCGTTATGGGTGAAATCTTAGAGAATACAAAGTGTCCATAATGCGCATTAAAGGCCTTCAGAATATCCTTTATCTCTTGTTGCAGACTAACTCGATGTCCCGATTGGACCGGATTTACTTGGGCCGTCTTAGCTCACGGGACGGTCGAGCGCGCACAAAGTCAATGAAAATAAAAGGTTGACACAATATGTGATGACGTGGAAAAACCCCTCAACCGGGTAAAGTCCACTAGCTGTTTGCGGTTACAATGTGCATGGAGAATCGAGGGCGACAGACCGCTCCCCGTTACAACTTGGGGGGTGAGAGAGAGATTTCCACTCTCAACGGGCAACAGGCCACGCCTCGGGAGCGAATTGGACACTGGAATCCGAGAAGTGGTTCTAGTGCTTGGAAGTTTGGAGCGCGGTGTTGGATCGTGCGGTGCCCTTAGAGGGGGGGGGGGGGTGAATAAGGGTTCGCTAATTTTTCTTAAACCAGACAAACTTTACTTGATGAATAAAACAATGCAATTAAGAAATGAAGACTAATTTTTCATAAGCAAACTTAACTACTCAGAAATGTATACCAACAAAAACAATAATGATATATTTCAAATGTGATAAATCTGAACACAAAGTATCTCTATAGAGCTAGAGACAAAGGCTTATGAAACAAACAACTTACTTATGTTTTCGCCGACCCTTCTACTAAAAACTTGCAGGCTAAAACGTATCTCTTCCTAGACCTTGCTTCTAGCCTCCCTTAGATCTACCATAATCTAAATGCTGCACACAAGGCAACGATTTCTCCCTAAGCCACACAAGGACTTGGATGCCACTCACAAGGCGACGATTTTTCCCTAAGCCACACAAGGACTTAGACGCCACACACAAGGAGGCGATTTCCCCTCTCAATTACAATAAGAAAACAATAGTAACAAGAACAAAACAAATTGAAAACTTTAGACTTGAAACTCCCTTCAAACAATGCGCTGAAGATGCCAACAAATCCTTGCCAGGGTTGCTTTGAATGCTGCGAAAGTTCCGTCAATCTTTTGCGCTTTGTCCTTCTTGAGAGTATGGAGTAAATCTGAAATCTGGAGCTTTCTAAATCGTCTAAACAGCACGGTACACTCAAGGTAATGAAATTCGTAATCCCCACAAGAAATTGAATGGCTTTTATACTTTGGCAATATCGCCTGGAGACACTGGGTATCACCACCTAGTGATATCGGTAACTGCTGCCATGTTGTTGGGTACATTGGAAAAAGTGTACCTGATTTGAAGAAGCCCAACTTAGCTCAATGATATACATCAAGGTGTATTTGATGTTGTTTTGAGTTGACATGTGCAGGTGAAGAAGTATTAAAGAATGCAGAAAAATATTCTAAGTCCACATGTCGACACCTGAAGAAATTGTGCTGACACTTCTGAATATTTGTGTCGACACTTCAGAAAATCAGTGTCGACACAGAGAAAGATGGTCGACCACATATATGTCGACACTGGGAAGCAGTGTCGACACATAAAGAAAATCGTCGACCTCAGCACTGGGAAGCAGTGTCGACACAGAAGAAGATAGTCGACTAGTGAAAGATAGTCGACACAGAAGAAGATAGTCGACCAGAGAAAGATAGTCGACACAGAAGAAGATAGTCGACACAGAAGAAGATAGTCGACTAGTGAAAGATAGTCGACACAGAAGAAGATAGTCGACTAGTGAAAGATAGTCGACACAGAAGAAGATAGTCGACCAGAGAAAGATAGTCGACTCACAGAAGAAGATAGTCGACCTCTACTGTGTCGACACTGGGTGGATGTGTCGACACCTTGAGATTGAGTCGACACATATTGGCAGAAGTCGACTATGCTTGTGTCGACACCAGAAGACTGAGTCGACACATTTTGGCAGAATTGAAGATTGATGTGTCGACACCTGAAGGCTGAGTCGACACATACTGAGTTCTGAATCTACAACAACTGTGTCGACACACAGGACTTGTGTCGACACACTACAGAGTCTAGACCAAGTTATTTTCTGAAGAAGCTGTGTCGACTTAAAGGCAACTTAGTCGACATCATCAAAGACTGTGTCGACACCAAAGTCACTTATGTCGACACAGATAGACAGATTGGTCTCGACACTTTCTAACAGACTGTCTCGACATTTTGCTGTCCAAGGCCAAGGTACAGGAACTGTTTGAAGACTTGACAGCTATGGGTTGCCACCGTTTAACTGAAGCTGTCAGACCTGTCAGAAATCAGTTAGAAACCGGATCAGCCGGTTACCATGAAGAAAGTCTATAAATAGACATATTCAAAAGAAGAAACATAAATGAAGAAGATCTAAGAAGAAGAAACAAAAGGATTACGATCCTATTGAGGTTTCAATTCAAGAAAGTGCTAAGCTCTAAAGAAGATCTTCATCAGAAAATCTAAGAAGAAGTCTGAAGTATCAGAAAAGGTGTTGGATAGAGAGGGATCCAGTCATCTTGAAGAAGAAGAAGGAAGCCATCAGTGGTTTCTCAAGAAGCTGTTTGGAAATCAACTCAGCTAAGTTCAGATTCAAGAAGCTTTGAAGAAAGCTCAGATTCAGTTGATTTCATCAGCTGATCAAGAAGTGTCTTGTCCTATTCTCTCTCAACAAAGGCAAGACATCAAAATATCTTTTCTAAATTTCTGTAGGATCTGTTTACACAGATCTGAGTTGTAAGCCTGTGTTATAAAGGCTGAGTGTAGGAGAGGTAATCTCTGAGTGGTAGGGCTATTTGCCTGAGTGTAGGAGAAGGTTATTCTCTGAGTGGTAGGCCTTAAGGCAAGGCTGAGGTAGGGCTGTTGAGCCTGAGTTGTAGGAACCTATCCAGGTTCTGAGCTGTAGGATCTGAGGATCTGAGAATAGTGGAAGTTTGGCCGAATCTAGCACATTGCTAGATAGGTGAAGGGGGAAAGTGGATGTACCCAGATCTTGGGGAACCACTATAAAACATTGTGCAATCTGTGATGCTTAGTTGTCTGTGAATGCTGTGCTAGATAATTTAATTTGTAATTGAATTCTGCCTAGATTTATAAACAAGAAATTAGAACCTATTCACCCCCCCTCTAGGTGTTTAGGTTGTCTTGAAAGTAAAACTATCAAGTGGTATCAGAGGGAGGTTCCTCAAAAAGGACTTAACAGTCTGAGGTAGATCTGAAAGGCAGAATTTAGATTCAAAAAGATGGGTTTAGGTGAGAATCATAAGGAGCTAGGGTCTATAAAATTACCCATATGCAAGAAAGAAATTTTTTGAATTTGGAAAGAAAGAGTCAGACTGTTCATGGAGGCATCTGACCCAAGGATTTACATCACAGTACAGGAAGGCCCCTTCATTCCAATGAAGGTATCAGTTCTTGATGCAAATATCCAAACTCCAAAGAGTTATTCAGAAATGACCAAGGATGAAATCATCTTGGCAACCATGGATAAAAGAGCTCAGAACATTATTGTTAGTGCCATAGATGATTCAACATTTCAGAATCTGATTCACTGCAAGACCTCCAAAGAGATGTGGGACACATTGATTGTCTACATGGAGGGATCTGAAGAAGTAAGGCAGGACAGGAAATCTATGCTCAATCAGGAGTATGAAAGTTTTAGATAAGGAAAATCTGATAGCATAACTGAGTGCTACAAGAAATTCTATAGAATTGTGAATGAGCTTATGTCCTATGGAAGAGTCTTCAGTACTTATGAACTGAATGACAAATTCTTGAGATCCTTAACAAAGGATTGGGACACAAAGATCTGTGCCATAAGAGAAGTGGCTAAATTGGCAGAGATATCTCCTCCCACCTTGTTTGGAAAGTTGCTATCCTATGAAATGCAACTTATGGTGAGGAAGGAGGAGGAAAAGAATTCAAGAGGAGAGCATAGAGAAAAGACTGTGGCATTCAATGCAGAAGCCACCAGAAAGAATAGGAGGAAATCACCATCTCCTCCTAAGGAAGTTGTAGAAGATAGTTCTGAAAATTCAGATAAGGGTTCAGAAAGCTGTGATTCAGATGCAGACTTTGCTGCATTCACAAGGCAATTCCAGAGGTTCTTGAAAAAGAAGCAATGGAAGTCTAGGCCTTCCACATCACAGCAAGATGATGACTATTATCAGAAGAAAAGGTCATCAAGGAAAGAGAAGAGCAGATTAAAGCCCAGCAAAGCCACTACTTCAAAGATTGTCTGCTATTGTTGCAATAGGCCTGGACATGTAGTGGCTGACTGTCCTGATAAGATAAAGGAGTCTTCAGACAAGAAGAAGACTCATTAGAAAGGCAAGAAGGAGAAATCTTTTGTTGCAAAGAAAGATAGGAGTCTAACAGACCAGTCAACTTCTGAGTCAGAATCTGAAGCTGAAGCATATATTGGACTATATGCTGTGTCTGAAGAAGAGGAGTTTCTGCAGTTGCTAGACTCCATCAATGAACAAAAGGATCATCAGTGTATGGGGCTAATGGCAGGATCAGAAGAGGACATATGCCAGAATAAGTCTGGTCCTAATAAGGTACAATGTCCTTCTATTACATCTGTTTGTTGTACAAGTGAAGAATCAGCTACATCTGCATCAAGTGATGTAGATGCATCTGAATCTGAAGGAGATGTCTATCAATTGATAGACAAGTATGGGGATTTGTTGCAGGCCCTTAAGAAAAGCAAGAACCTGGTTAAATCTCAGGCTCAGGAAATTGCTGAACTAAGGGTTGCTACAACTGAGTTAGAGAAAGTTATTGATCAAAAATTAAATGAAATTGCCAAGCTGAAGAATATAACTATTATTCAGATGGGCACAATTAATTATACTAATGATCAAGTGAAGAGTCTGGAGGCCAGACTTAGAATTGAAAGGGATTTAGTGGCTAGTTACTCTAAGCCAAGATCTATCTTACCCTTGATAGATGAATTTGTCACTCAAAAGGGTAAGGCTGGATTAGGATTTAAAGGTAACTCCAGGGCTGGCAGATTCAAGAGGAAAGGCAAAGCTCCTATTCAGCCACTAAATCTTTCAGTCCCCATAAAGTTTAGTAAGGTGAAAGTGCCTTCTAACAAATGTGATCATGAAGATATTCAAGGTTATATTAAGACTAATGTTCTGAAGAACAAGGGTGTAAATGCAAGCAGGCCTACCTATGGTCATAAACCCAATGGTTTTAAGAAATCAGTAGGTGAAGTTGCTGCAGCACCAGCAATGAATAGAAATTCTTCTAACAAGGATGTATCTAGATCTAGATACAATAAGTTTGAATGTTTGTGCTATGGCAAGAGAGGCCATTTTGCACTAGACTGTTGGTATAACCCAAGTGCTATAAAGAACAAAAGTCTACCTGTTAGAAGAGGTTATGGTAGCTTTATTAATGCTAACCTGAACCAAGGACCCAAGACTTACTTGGGTTCTAAGGGTAAGTAATTCTGTGTTGCAGGTGAATCCAAGTAACCATGCCCCTATATGGTACTTGGATAGTGGTTGTTCCAGGCACATGACTGGAACAAAGGGGCTGCTGAAGGAGTATTCATCTGTCAAAGATGGACCTAAAGTGATCTTTGGTGGATCTGAAAAAGGAGTCATCAAAGGGTTTGGTAATATTTCTTCTAACCTTATCACTATCACTCAAGTGGCTTATGTAAAAGGTTTGAAACATAATCTAATAAGCATAAGCCAGCTAAGTGATTTAGGATATGACATTTCATTTGTTAAAGATGGATGTCATATCAAAAGGTCAAGTGATCAAAAGATCATTTTGACTGGGTATAGGAAGAGAAATGTATATTGTCTTAATTTTGAATGTGAGAATAAGGCTTCTCCCATCTGTCTTGTAGCTGATGACAATGCCTCTCATTGTGTCAAGTGGCACAAGAGATTGGCTCATCTAAACTACAAGACAATTGGCCAACTCTTTAACAAAGAGTTAGTGAGGAATGGACCTCAAGTTAAGTGTATAAAGGAAGGGATATGCTCAGCTTGTCAAAAGGGCAAGCAGACAAAATCCTCCTTTCAAAGCCTTAAAAACAAGGATTCTGTGAGGTGTTTATACCTCTTGCATATGGATCTTTTTGGTCCTATGCCAGTTCATAGTCTAGGTAGGAAGGTCTACACTTTTGTGGTTGTAGATGACTATTCTAGATTTACATGGGTGTTCTTTCTGAGACAAAAATCTGAAACCCCAGGTGTATTACTTAATTTTGTAAAGCAAATTCAGAATGAACTGAATAGTACAGTGGTCAAAATCAGAAGTGACCATGGTACTGAGTTTCAATCTGAAAGCATAACAAAATTGTGTAAAGACTTTGGGATTTTCCAAGAGTTCTCCTCACCTAGAACACATCAGCAAAATGGAATTGCTGAAAGAAAGAATAGAACATTAATTGAAGCAGGTAGAACTCTGTTGAGTGACACCTCTCTCCAGAATATTTTTGGGCTGAGGCAGTTAACACTGCTTGTCATGTGATCAATAGGGCTACTATCACCAAAAGCCACAAAATGACTCCCTATGAGATTGTGAAAGGCAGAAAACCAAATCTATCTTACTTTAGGATCTTTGGTTGCAAGTGTTATATACTTAACAATGGCAAGTCATATTTGACTAAGTTTTCTGCCAAATCCCAGGATGGGATATTTGTTGGTTACAGCACTAATAGTAAGGCCTATAGAGTCTTCAACTTGACTACTCAAGTTGTTGAAGAATATGTGCGTGTTGTGTTTGATGAAACAAGATTAATCAACTGTGAGTTGTCTTGTAGATCAAATGACTCAACAGGTATAAGCAAAAGTATGGACAAGCTCTCCATTACTAAAGGATCAAAGGAAGATGGGGCATTGGAAAATGAAGGCTTCTGTCCAGGGGGAGAACAAGACACTATAGAAGCTGATGAAAACCAGGAGATTCAGCTAAATGAAGGAGCTGGAGATGTTCAACCAGAAGGGAATCTTCCACCAGCTACAAGACATTTGAGAGATCATCCAGTTGATCAGATAATAGGTGATCCAAGACAGGGGGTGCAAACTAGAAGCAGAAATCAAAACACAGTTCTACATTCAAGTTTCCTGTCACAAATGGAGCCTAAGAAGTTTGAAGAAGCTATCCAAGACCAGCACTGGATTGATGCCATGCAAGAGGAGCTGAATTAATTCAGAAGGTGCAATGTCTGGGAGCTTGTTCCTAAACCAAGAGGCAACAACATAATTGGCACAAAATGGATATATAGGAACAAGCTAGATGAAAGTGGAATAATAGTAAAGAATAAAGCAAGATTGGTTGCAAAAGGATACAGGCAGGAAGAAGGGATTGACTTTGATCAAACCTTTGCTCCTGTAGCAAGGCTGGAGGCAATCAGAATATTCCTTGCCTATGCAGCCTATCAAGACTTCAAAGTATACCAGATGGATGTGAAGTCAGCATTTCTGAATGGTGATCTTAAAGAAGAAGTATATGTAGAGCAACCATCAGGTTTTGTAGATCCTCTTAAACCTAATTTTGTTTATAAGCTTAGGAAAGCTCTGTATGGGTTAAAGCAAGCTCCAAGGGCTTGGTATGAAACCCTGTCTACTTTCCTTATTGAGAATAAATTCTCAAGAGGAAAAATTGACAAAACTCTATTCCTTAGGGAATCCAAAGGCAAGATCATCTTAGTTCAGATCTATGTTGATGACATAATCTTTGGGTCTACTGAAAACAACCTTTGTAAAAAGTTTGCCAAACTTATGCAAGGGAAGTTTGAGATGAGCAGTATGGGGGAACTGAAGTTCTTCTTGGGACTCCAAGTAAGACAGACTGATGATGGCTTGTCCATATCCCAGTCTAAGTTCACCAATGAATTGATTAAGAAATATGATATGGGGTCATCCTCCACCATGAGAACTCCTATGGGAACAAGTATGCCTATATGCAAAGATGATGCAGGTAAACCTGTTGATGAGACTTTGTATAGAGGAATAGTTGGCTCACTACTATATCTCACTGCTAGTAGACCAGATATTATGTATGCTACATGTGTCTGTGCTAGGTACCAAGCCTGCCCTAAAGAATCTCATTATACTGCAGTCAAAAGGATTCTGAGATATCTTAAGGGCACACCTAATCTAGGTCTTTGGTACCCTAGGAATAGAGATTTTCAACTAACAGGCTATTCAGATGCAGATTTTGCAGGATGTAGAGAGGATAGGAAGAGTACTACAGGTACATTGTCAATTCCTGGGAGGAAGACTAATATCATGGAGTAGTAAGAAGCAGACCAGTGTGGCAATTTCCACAGCTGAGTCTGAGTATATTGCTGCTGGAAGCTGCTGTGCACAGCTATTATGGATGCAGCATCAGCTTAAGGATTATGGTATTCAAGTAAGTAGAACACCTCTTTTATGTGATTCTAAGAGTGCAATTTCTATTGCTAATAATCCTGTTTCTCATAGTAGAACTAAGCATATAGAAATAAAATACCATTTTTTTAGAGAACATGTAGAAAAAGAAGACATTTCATTGGAATTTGTGAAAACAGATTATCAAATAGCAGATGTGTTTACTAAGCCCCTAGATGAAACCAAATTCAATAAATTCAAAATTGAATTAGGTATGTTAACCATTGATTAGTGTAATCACAATATCATCAACAATGAAGTTGAAGTGGTAACAAGACATTCAAGTGATAAAAAGACACATTGAAGTAGTATCAAGTACTCTGTAGTACTTATAAGTTGTGATGAACAAACAGAAATTGGCTAAGTAAGATGGTGTCGACACATTCAGTAATATTGTGTCGACTCAGGATTGTAATACAAAACAGAGATATTGTGTCGACACAGAAAATATGTGTCGACACTTAAGAATCTTATTGTCGACTTATCCAGGAATGTAGTGTCGACTTCACCAGGATAGTGGTGTCGCCACTTACAGATTTTGTGTCGACACTTATACTAAGAGTCGACACAGAATTTCTGATGCTCTTCTATTTATCTCTGGTGTCGACAAAACAGCAAATTGGTGTCGACACATAATAGACGGACTTGATGTCGAGACTATAGAAGCTTGTGTCGACACATTCCATCTGTGTCGACACTTATAGTCTATTTTTGGCGTCTTTTGATCTTCTTTAAACAGAAGGTATAAATAGGTCAAGAACTCATTTTGTCGACACGCTTACAAGGTTTTCGAAACCCTGTGTCGACATTCTCTCTCTCTCTCTCTTTCTCTCATCTTTCGAGCTTTCTCGACTGATCCATGGCGCCAAAGATTGAAGATAATGTGAATGAAGGATATGAATTGGTGCGCCAGGCCTTTGCTGCTGCCCCTCCAGATGTTCTCAGGGTTATCTCTCTCCTCTCCGCCTCAGGATTAGAATTTCTGGTCTCCGAACCATCTAAGATATGGAAGAAGGAGGTGCATGAGTTCTTTACTTCTGCATCTATAGACTCTAAGAGTCATGAGATAAAATCCACTGTCCATGGGTCACCAGTGGACATTACACCAAGTAAGTTAAGAACAATTCTACAATTACCTATAATTGAGAATGAAGAGGATGTCCCTGCTTCTAAATCAAGGGAGGCTCTTCAATGGTGTAGATTGGATTCCACCATGAAAATTGGAGCAGCATTCAATAGGAAAGGAAGGAATCAACAGGGCAAGTTCCTATCTGAGGTGGTTGGAAAAGTTATTCTGTGCAAGCCAGGTGGACATGATAGGATTTCTGCCTATATGTTCAGCCTAATGACCAGGATTATGTTTACAATTCCAACGGAATGGTCAACTGTAATCTTTGAAAAGATTAAGGAAGGAATCAAGAAGCCAAATCTGGCTAGAATAATGAGTATATACCTAAGTAAGGAGATTCCTGAAGTTATGCAACAATAATCTGGAACAAAGATTAATCACATGAGAAGGATGGACATGAGATTTTTCTCCAGATGGGATAGGGTGCTGACCAAAGAAATGCCTGAAGTGGAAAGGCAGGATTCACCTGAGAAATCCCCAGGTCATGCTACCAGTACTGAGCACCAACAAGAAGAGCAAGTAAGACAAGAGGTTGAAGATCAGCCTGCTTCTACACAAGTTCAGGATGCCACAATACCTACAGTTCAAGAAGAAGAAGTAAGTATACCAGCTCAGCAAGGTTATTCACCTACACAGACTGTATCTACTCATGAACAGGTACAGGTGTAGGGGGAGCTGGTGTATTTTCCTACAAAAGACATTTCTAATATTTCTATTTCTGCACAGGTCCAGGAAAAGCAAGTGTCCTCACCTGCCCAAGACATCACCAATACTGAACAAGTACAGGGGGAGAGACTGTCTGAGCAAGTGCAAGAGGATGCTCCAATTGATATATCTCAAAATTTGAATACTGCAGATGTTTCAGCCCAGAAGGAATATACTCTAGAAGAGTTATTTCCAGATAATGAAATAATTACTGATGAAATGGAATTGGAGCAAGAAATTGAGGGGGAGCCTGTGCATGTGGAGACTATACACCATGGCACTGAGGCAGCTGTTCCTCCTCCTCCCAAAGAAAGAGTACAAATTGATAGTACTTCTGATTCTGAGAATGAAGAAGCCAGGGTGGCTAAGAAGAGAAAACTTCTGGTCTTCTAGAGAAGGAGCAAGAGCTATAAGCAAGCTTTACAGTCTACAGCACATCACACTCCTTCTGACTTTGATTATAACAAGTTTTTGATCGATTTACAAGTGAAATTGGATGAACACAGAGTGGCTATTGAAAAATATGTTGATGAAAACAACAAGTCCCTGCAATTTGACTTAGCCCAAGATATAAAATCTATTAGATTTGAGGTCAATATGCATAAGAAGGAGATGACAGATTGCTTCCATAAGGGAGGCAATGCTGTGGTATATTTGGCAAAACAACAACAGTCTATCATCCCTAAGGTGGATGATATTGCTTTAAAGCAAAGCTATGTCTTGGAAAATCAGCTAAGGATGAATGACAATTTAACTGAATCTCATCATGAGATCATTGAGGAATTGAAAAAGATTGTTCCAAGTCTGCCTGCAACTAGATCAAAGGAAATGGAAGAATTTGATAAGAACTTTCAAGCTGCTATTGATTCTGTTAAAACTGCTATCACAATCTCTCAAAAGGAAATATCTGACAAGCTTCAAAAGTGAAAACCATTTTTTAAAGAGGGTGTGAATTATCTAGATGGTCAAATCAGATTTCAGAAGGAGGATCTAAGAGATCATGTTACTAGAGAAGCCATAAAGGGGGAGAGGATGTTAGTTCACGCAGGCTCAGAGCACACCAAATGGGTGACTAATAGTATTCGAGTCACATTGGGATATCCACCATTGTGTGATGATGCTATGGTGGCTGAGTCAGAAATACAAACAAGTCTACTTGAAGGCAATCAACCTGAGGTTGCTCAAGTCATTTACCCTCCTCCAGATTATAATATGATTGATCAGCTAGTTCAAGGAATGTATAGTCCTCCAAAGGAGGTTACTAATGTTGTGATTGGGAAGGTTGATAAGCCTGAGGCTACTTTGAAAGACCAGCAAGATGCTCTACTATCTAAGAAAAGATTTAGAGAGCAGGCTGAACTTAAGCCAGACTTTGAGCAGTGGAGTCCTACTTCCAGAAATATTATACTCACTGCATGGAAGGCTGTCAAAGACCAAGTGCAGGAAAGAGGCAAGTGGTACAATGAGATGGAATGGCAGAAGTATGAAGCCAGGCAAGAGGCCATAGTACAGTTTAGAAGAAAAGCCAAGATGGGTAGGCTGCCTCCAGATGCTCAGGAGCCAAGCAAGTACTTCCCAAAGCACTTTCATTATTTTGAAAGGCAAAGGCTCAAGGAAGAAGCAAAGAAGAAGACTGATCTAAAAGGCAAGAAGCCAGCTGAAGATTCTGAAGCTCCTGTGAAGGCTCAAGTTCTATCTGGCAAAGGGATTGTCATAAAAGAGCCTGATCAGTCTTAATTCTTAGTTCTTTCAAAGTGTTTTGTAATGTTTTGATTAAATCATTAGATGTAAATCTCTGTATTCAAACATTATCAAGTTATAAACAAAATGTTGTGTGATATCATATAATGTTCATTCTGTGATGTATGGTTTTTATTTTGTTTATATTAAGTATTCCTGTTATGTCTTATATCATCAGTTTATACTTTTTATAAATGGTGTATATCATTGGCTATAGGGTTATGACTTCTCCAAATAGGGGGAGATTGTTGGGTACATTGGAAAAAGTGTACCTGATTTGAAGAAGCCCAACTTAGCTCAATGATATACATCAAGGTGTATTTGATGTTGTTTTGAGTTGACATGTGCAGGTGAAGAAGTATTAAAGAATGCAGAAAAATATTCTAAGTCCACACGTCGACACCTGAAGAAATTGTGCTGACACTTCTGAATATTTGTGTCGACACTTCAGAAAATCAGTGTTGACACAGAGAAAGATGGTCGACCACATTTATGTCGACACTGGGAAGCAGTGTCGATACATAAAGAAAATCGTCGACCTCAGCACTGGGAAGCAGTGTCGACACAGAAGAAAATAGTCGACTAGTGAAAGATAGTCGACACAGAAGAAGATAGTCGACCAAAGAAAGATAGTCGACACAGAAGAAGATAGTCGACACAGAAGAAGATAGTCGACTAGTGAAAGATAGTCGACACAGAAGAAGATAGTCGACTAGTGAAAGATAGTCGACACAGAAGAAGATAGTCGACCAGAGAAAGATAGTCGACTCACAGAAGAAGATAGTCGACCTCTACTGTGTCGACACTGGGTGGATGTGTCGACACCTTGAGATTGAGTCGACACATATTGGCAGAAGTCGACTATGCTTGTGTCGACACCAGAAGACTGAGTCGACACATTTTGGCAGAATTGAAGATTGATGTGTCGACACCTGAAGGCTGAGTCGACACATACTGAGTTCTGAATCTACAACAACTGTGTCGACACACAGGACTTGTGTCGACACACTACAGAGTCTAGACCAAGTTATTTTCTGAAGAAGCTGTGTCGACTTAAAGGCAACTTAGTCGACATCATCAAAGACTGTGTCGACACCAAAGTCACTTATGTCGACACAGATAGACAGATTGGTCTCGACACTTTCTAACAGACTGTCTCGACATTTTGCTGTCCATGGCCAAGGTACAGGAACTGTTTGAAGACTTGACAGCTGTGGGTTGCCACCGTTTAACTGAAGCTGTCAGACCTGTCAGAAATCAGTTAGAAACCGGATCAGCCGGTTACCATGAAGAAAGTCTATAAATAGACATATTCAAAAGAAGAAACATAACTGAAGAAGATCTAAGAAGAAGAAACAAAAGGATTACGATCCTATTGAGGTTTCAATTCAAGAAAGTGCTAAGCTCTAAAGAAGATCTTCATCAGAAAATCTAAGAAGAAGTCTGAAGTATCAGAAAAGGTGTTGGATAGAGAGGGATCCAGTCATCTTGAAGAAGAAGAAGGAAGCCATCAGTGGTTTCTCAAGAAGCTGTTTGGAAATCAACTCAGCTAAGTTCAGATTCAAGAAGCTTTGAAGAAAGCTCAGATTCAGTTGATTTCATCAGCTGATCAAGAAGTGTCTTGTCCTATTCTCTCTCAACAAAGGCAAGACATCAAAATATCTTTTCTAAATTTCTGTAGGATCTGTTTACACAGATCTGAGTTGTAAGCCTGTGTTATAAAGGCTGAGTGTAGGAGAGGTAATCTCTGAGTGGTAGGGCTATTTGCCTGAGTGTAGGAGAAGGTTATTCTCTGAGTGGTAGGCCTTGAGGCAAGGCTGAGGTAGGGCTGTTGAGCCTGAGTTGTAGGAACCTATCCAGGTTCTGAGCTATAGGATCTGAGGATCTAAGAATAGTGGAAGTTTGGCCGAATCTAGCACATTGCTAGATAGGTGAAGGGGGAAAGTGGATGTACCCAGATCTTGGGGAACCACTATAAAACATTGTGCAATCTGTGATGCTTAGTTGTCTGTGAATGCTGTGCTAGATAATTTAATTTGTAATTGAATTCTGCCTAGATTTATAAACAAGAAATTAGAACCTATTCACCCCCCCTCTAGGTGTTTAGGTTGTCTTGAAAGTAAAACTATTACATGTGTCCCACGAACTCCTCATTTTCGCATCGCAGATCTGTTGATCGTCGAACGTTCACTGTTGCCTGGAGACATTGGGTATTGCCACCTGACGATATTGATAACGGATGCCACGTGTCCCACGAACTCTTCATTTTCGCATTGCAGAGTCATCGAGCGCGATTCGTTGATCGCAGGTTCGTCGAGCTCGAGTCGCCGTTCGTCGATCATAGGTTTGTCGAGATCGAATCGACGATTGTCGACCGCAGGTTCGTCTATCATCGCTGTCACAGGTTCGACGAGCACGAGTAAGGATCACTAGCATTGCATATGAATGATTTTCTTTGAAAATTCTCCCCCTTTGGTATTGTCAAAAGAGAGAGCAGAGTGGTGCAGAAGCTAAAGAAGGAAAAACACAAAGGAGAAATCAAAGATAATACATATGAGCAATGTATAGTAAAGAAAGAAATGAGCAAACACTAACATTGGCAATGTTCATTTAGTTATATCACAGATACATACACTAGTGAAGAATATGGTGGAAAAAGTTGTAGTCCAATTCTCATAAGAAGAACTTTTAGAGAAGATAATGTTGTGGACATGTGATAGTTGGATGGAAAATACATATGTAGAGGCCGTACAAATACATGAATATGTGGAATGTAAAAAAACAACATAGCATAGAGATATACATGATTAGCGGGGCTTGTTATAACACCCCAAATTTCAATTTGGAGTTCAGGCTGGGTGACATGGCCTGGGACACGGGCGTGTCCCAGGGCATGTCCAGCTCTGGCTACTCGGTTGTGTCATGAGAGCCTAAAAAATGAAGTCCACAGGCGTTGAGAGGCGACACGACCTGGGACACGGGCGTGTCCAGGGCATGTCCTGCTCGGGTTGGTAACCGGGTGGCATTGAGTGGCGTTGAGTGTGGCACACGGCCTGTGACATAGGCATGTCACAGGGGCGTGTTTGACATACGACCAAGGACACAGGCGTGTTCCTTAGCCGTGTTCTTCTCGGGTTGGCAGTCCTGTGTTGAGTGAAGGACATGCACTCAACACGGGCGTGTACTTACTAACACGGGCGTGTCAGGGGTTTGACACGGGCCTGTCTCGGCCCGTGTTCTAGTCTAGGTGAGTCGATTCGTGTACCGCTTGCAGTACACAACCTGTGACACGGGCGTGTCACAGTCCGTGTCAGCCGCCAAAATACACTTTTCAGGCGATTTGTGGCCATTCGTTTCCCACATCCTAGATCCAATGGCCCAGGGTATTTCCAGCTGGGTTTAACCCCGGGATTGGCATGAAGTTGTCATTCAAACTTGGGCCTTTCTCTTTCTAAAGAGAAGAGAGAGAGAGGAGAGCTTGGAGGAGGAAGAAGGAGAAGCTTTCCGGCTGCCAGTGAAGCTCCAGCGGTGCAACTCGAGATCTGAAGCCAGCGTTGTGGAGGCAAGGTCACCGCGGTGTTTTCCATCCGGCTAGTTTCTCCATGGCTTCGAAGCGATTGTCAAGGGTAACGATCTCCTTATTGGACAAGTGAAGTCCTACTGTATGCATGTGCATGGGATCCTCCACCAAAAGGTGGAAAGCGCAAGTGATTCCAGTGACCGAGTCTACATTTAGATTCGAAAGTGTGTAGTATGGAATATGCATGCTGTGTGAAGTCCATCTGGATGGATGTCTAGATTGGTGATGCTGCGAACCGGAGAAGACTCCGTGTATAAATTTGTTAGCTTGCAGAGATTGTAAGGACGCTTGTGAATCAGGAGAACCGCTTTATATAGCTCCTTTGGTTGTACGCTCGGCACGAGTTGTATTGATGGAATGAAAAGTGGCATTGTGTGCCTGTGTTATGAGATGGCTATGTGACGGATTACGGACACCTCTGAGTGGGTGGGAGCGATAGGTCTCCGACGTGTGTTTGGAGGCTGATGCCCATATCCAACAAGTTCAGTGTTAGGATCGGGTGAGCGGTCGATTGGTGGAAATGCAATGGGGCGATTTCCCTAGGCTTATTACACTACTTGGGTAGGTTAACTGATAGTGCTCACGGTTGCCGTGAGGTGCATGCTGTTGAGTGAGACTGGTACGTGAGGTCTTCAACAGGGGTTTGGAGGCTTATGCCCGGTCAACAAGTAAACCTCGAATCGGTAGTGGGACCTAGAGGTTTTCGGTACACCATAATCGTGCCCTGAGTGCACGGAGCGCCTGACGCTGAGGCCGGCATTTGTGATGTTGTGTGTGATATATATATTGTGATTGCTGTCCATGTAGGGAAGGAACCACTGCCCCGGGTACGGGGTAGGGTCGTTATAATTAGTCAGATGAATGCTGACCGTGGCTTTGTTTATCACCAATGGGGTGGATGTCCATATGCAGGTGCTGCTTTTGTTGATACTGAAATGGATTGAGTGGGCTAAAGCCCTTGCTGCTGTTGCGATTAGGCCCTCGAAGGACGTACGAAGATTTGGATTTCATGTGTGGCCGGCCTGCGTGCCAATGTATGAAGTCATATGTTTGTAAAGAGAAACTTGTAAGGCCTTAAGGCCGTAAGAGGTGTGCTTGTATACATTCCTGGTCTTTTATATAAATGTGTTATTTATATAGTAGTGGACATTCATGGATTGAGTTCGTGCAACTTTTAAACTTTCGCTAGCATTCTCTGGGTTAGGGTGCGATGGTATTTTGGTATTAACCTGTGACCTCGCCGTCTGTTTGTGGAATATAATGTGGGCCCCCGGCCGGACCTTCTATTATATATTATTTAACGGGTCGGGTTGTTACACTTGTACCCAAGAATGCAGAGCACATACAAAAAAAATTATCCAGATAGAGACTTCCACAAGACACTTTACAATTTTTTCCATGGTGCTCAACCTCACAATGCTTATTAAGACCTATCAGGAGGGTAAGTATTGCTTGGTGGAGGTTCCTTGTCAGCCTTTTTTTATTTGCATTTTGAAACAGATCACCAAAGGTATGCACTTTTCGTGACCTTTTTTTTTTAATTTTTTTGTTTGTTTGGCTTGACAAAGGAGTCCGAATTCACTTGTGAGAGCATACAGAATAATCAAATATGAGCGGTGCAATGTAGAAACTAGGATAAAGCATTAGCAGGAGCATACAATTCTAGCGGTTATGGTAGAACATTCACAATTCATATATGTAGTAAGGTAAATCCATATGAAGATTTTCACAACCGTGGGTGAAAGAACATTATCATAACTAAAATATTTTTCATACTTAGAGGCATGCAAAAACAATTTCATGAATTTAAAAGCACTAGCACTTAAGTATGTAGAAAAGGATATATGAAGGTTGAACCATTAAACTATGCTTCTGGGAACCCAAAATTAAGCAATATACATTAAACCATGCCTAATCCTGAAAAATTGAGGAAAATTGGCGTAATAGTGAATTTTCACTATCGTCTGGCGATACCAGATATCTCCGATCGGCGACAGTGCTAAAATATAAAAAGGTCGCATTAGGTCAAGGCATGTATTCAAGCAGATTTTCCTGAAGACTTGTCGCGGAAGACGAAGTGGACGATAGCGAAAACCTTAGATCAAGGTAAGGGTCTTGGATTGTTGCTTTGATTCCTTAGAAGTTTTGGATCTAAATGTTTCTAGAGTATGTCATTGATCTCTTGATGAGAAATTTTCCAAGTTTTGAAGGAGGATTGATCATGGTTAGGGTTTGGTGAAAGACTTGTAATTTTTGAAGGAGTAGACTAGAGATCTATGTGTGTAGGGAAATATTTGCATATGTTTAGGAATTTAAAAATCCTAAACTTAGATCTAATGTTCATGAGGTATGATTTAGGGAAGAAGGGTTAGAGAAGAAGATGATGAATAGTGTGGTTAGGAAAATGTTCTTAATGAATCATTAGAGAATTAAAAAAAATTGCAAATCTGGTATCTGAAGTAAGGAAAAACCTAGATCTATAGTCAGAAATTGAGCTAGGACAATTTCCGCTATCGCCCGACGACAGTGGGTGTCGCCGAATGGCGATACAAAGAAAACTTGGTTTCCTTTTTGTTAAAAAATTTCTTTTATCTGCAGCAATGGCTTCCAGTTCGAAAGCCCGCAGAAGCACAGACAGTGACTCATATTCCTCCTATCAAACGTTTCCTGGGATAGAAAATGGTAACATAGGGATTGGACGGGTGTCGAATTTGGTCCTGCTCGTCATGCACACATTCATGACCTGTTAGCTATGGCTGGAATAGTATCTATCATTATCCTAGATGCATTTTCATCTGTATTAATTAGGGAATTTTACAATCATCTAAGATATCCTCGATTCACGGAATTAAATGGTGGAGTACAATCAAGGATATAGAGACAGACAGTAGAGATAACCCACTATGATCTTAGAGAGGAATTTGGGTTAATAGAGCATGAAAATACCTTAGACGTAGTAGAGAACTATCAGAAGGACAAAGACTGGACACTCGTGAATATGGTTTTGCATGGAAATTCCATCAACACCCTTATTCAAACGACGACCACTCTCACTACGGATGCACGACTGGTGCAAGACATACTGAGGCACACCATTTTACTTAAGGCCGGTGACACACGGAAGGTCACAGCTCAATTGAGCTATGCCACATATATGATCTTGGAACGAGAGCCGTTCGATATGGAGGATTTTATCCTATCGATAATACACTACACATTTAGGCTTAAGAGTCCGACCTGGAAGAAATTAAATACGCTACCACTTGGAGCCGTCATCCAACGTATTTTATATAAGAAATACACTTGGATAGACCCAGATTTGTACTTCAATGACTGTGTACCCTCTATATTCTCTACGAGTGGAACACCTTCTATCGATCGATCAACACGAGGAGGGTCATCAAGGAGTAGTAAACCTGTGTCCACTATCCATAACCCACCAATTCTAAGAGGTGGATCGTTGCGAGAAGGGTTGGACGACTTGCGAGAGTCGTTCAAAGAACATAAGAGGGAGGTGAAGAAGAACTTTCTGGGACTTCAGAAATTCTTTAAATTTCTGACTAAAAGCTTCAAATTGAAGCCCACTCCAGCAGAAATGGCAGAATGGGAGAATCTGGTCATGGGGCCTCCTCGAACATCTACTTGCCAAGCATGCCGGACGAGGAGCAGTGAGCATAGTTCAGCTGATGATCAAGGGGACACAAGTGCAGGTGACAGTAGGAATTTCTAAAGTTTTTCGGGGTGATTAGAAAAGTTTACGCTATCGCCCGACAACAGTCACTATCGCCGGCGATAGTGAAGTTTTTAAATTTTTATAGTATTGTCTAAAAATTCTGTGCTGTAATATTATGAGACTTAATATGTAACGTAGTGCTGCTGTAATATTATGACTGACTCATAACACTTATGGTTTATGTATTTTTTTTTATTTTAATTATCATATTCTAGTAACTTAAAGTTTTATTCTTGTTTTTCTTATTATGTCGATTCATTAGCTTGAAATGTCCAGGATTCCTTGTTCTAATCTTATTAATGAAAAACGGGAATCTGGAAGTGGTTTTATGAAAATATCGGTAAGCTGTGAATCAGTACTTATAAAACTGACTTTGATCTTGTTTTGCTTAACGTGGTCTCTAATGAAGTGATGACGTACGTCAATGTGTTTGGACCTAGAATGATGAACTGGATTATATGTAAAGTCAATTGCACTTTTATTATCACACTTTAATTCAATTGTTTCATGAATAATTCCAAAGTCTTCTAAAGTTTGCTTCATCCAAAGAGCCTGTGCACAACAACTATCTAGTGCAATGTACTCAGCCTCGGTGGTGGATAAGGAAACAGAATTCTATTTCCTACTCGACCACGAAATTAGTGAAGGGCCTAGTAAGTGACAGGTGTCACTCGTGCTTTTACGGTCTAATGAATAGCAAGCATAATCAGAATCAGAAAAGCCATGTAAAATAAAGGTATCATTGTGAGGATACTACAAACCTAACTTAGATGTGCCAATCAGATATCTAAAAATACGTTTAACCGCTTTTAAATGAGACTCTTTGGGATTAGTTTGAAATCTAGCACATAAATATACAACGAACATAATGTCAGGTCTAGAAGTAGTCAAATATAAAAGTGATCCTATCATTCCTCTATATAGTGTTTGATCTATGGATATTCAACTTTCATCCTTTCCTAACTTTAATAAGACACTCAGCTTGTTTTAGATTTTCAAATCCAAAACTTTTTAAAACATCATGAATATATTTAGATTGACAAATAAAAATTTCATCATGCTTTTGAGTAATTTGAAAACCAAGAAAATAAGTGAGTTCACCTACCATGCTCATTTCAAATTCATTTTTCATAATTTCTATAACATTATCACATAATTTTTCATTTGTGGATCTAAAAATAATATAATCAACATATATTTGTAAAACTATAAGATCATCATGAACATGTTTAACAAATATAGTACAATCAACACTACCCATTTTGTAATCATTCTTTAATAAATAAATATTCAATCTATCATACCATGCTCGGGATGTTTGTTTCAAACCATAAAGGGCTTTTTCTAATTTAAAAAGCACGATCATGAAATTTAACATCAACAAAGCCTGGAGGTTGTTCTACATAAACCTCTTCCTTAATATACCCGTTAAGAAAAGCAGTTTTAACAATCCATTTGAAATAGTTTAAATCTTTTAAAGCTAGCAAATGCAAGAAATATTCTAACTGCTTCCAAACATGCTATGGGTGTAAAGGTTTCATCAAAATCTATTCCTTCAATTTATGAATAACCTTTTTCTACGAGTCTAGCTTTGTTCCTAGTGACCCTAGATTCACTATCTAGTTTATTCTTAAAGATCCACTTAACACCTACAATAAGATGATTTGATGGTCTTTCTACTAATTTCAAAACCTTATTACGTTCAAATTGATTAAGCTCGTCATTCATAGCTAAAAACCAAGAATTATCATTTAAAGCGGTTTCAACACTTTAATGTTCTATATCAGAAATAAAGCACATATTAGAGAATAAATCATGTACCGATTAACGAGTACTTACCCCTCTTGACGGTTCTCTAATAACCAAATCTTGTGGATGCTATTTTGAGAATCTTAGTTCGCTTGGAGGCACATATTCTTGCACTTCTTCTTCTTCTTCTTATTCGTCTCCTTTCTCTTCTTCTTTGTCTCCAAGGATTTCGTAATCATTCGACCTTTGTAGAGGGAAGGGCTCTTCATCTTGACCTGTATTATTAGATTCTACACAAGTGAAAAACTCATCAAATTTCACATGAACAGATTATTCAACTATTTTAGTCCTTTTGTTGTAAACTCTATAAGCCTTACTCGTTGAAGAATAGCCAATATAAATGCCTTCATCACACTTTTTATCAAATTTTCCTAAATTATCCTTAGTGTTCAAAATAAAACATTTACAATAAAAAATATTAAAATAAGATACATTCGGTTTCTTTTGAAAATATAACTCATAAAATGTTAATTTCAAGAAAGGTCGAAGCATAACACGATTAATAACATAACAAGCAGTACTAACGACTTCGACCCAAAATGATCTAGGTAATTTGTATTCAGATAGTATAGTGCGAGCAAGTTCTTGCAAAGTTCTATTTTTTCCTCTCTACCACACCATTTTGTTGCGGTGTGCGAGGAGCGAAAATTCATGTTTAATACCTAACTCATTGCAAAAAGATACAAAATTTTCATTATAAAATTCATCTCCATGATCTGAACGAATGCATTTTATTTTTAACTCTAATTCATTTTGAACACGTATACATAATTTGGAAAATTCTAAAAATGCATCAGATTTAGATGTTAAGAAAATTTTCCAACATAAACGAGAATAATCATCAATCAAAACAAAAGTGTATTTTCTACCACCTAGACTTAGTGTATTAACATGAACAAACAAATCCATATGAATCAACTGTAAAGGCCTAGTGGTGGAAACAACATTTTTGCTCTTAAATGAAGATTTTGAAAATTTTCTTTTTGGACACGATGAACATAAAGACGATAGATTTCCATGCAAAATAGGTAAAACTTTAACTAGTTTATTTTGAGAAAATTTTATAATTAGCTTGGAACTAGACTGTCCAAGACGCCTATGCCACAAATCTAATTCATTATTTTTAGATATAAAACATTTTAGTGAAGAATGTGACAAATCATTAAATTTAATCATGTACACATTTTGAAATCTAGGAGCAGTAAGAACTGTATCATCTGTTTTGGAGTCAATAATTTTGCATAAGTTGGAAGATGAATCAAATAAGACATTTAAGCAACATCACATAATTGACTTATAGAAATTAAATTATGCTTCAAACTTTTAACATACAAAACTTTTGAGATAGTTAATGATTTTTTACCTACTACTCCTCCTTTCTTCATCTCCTTTTCCATTATCACCAAACGTAACTACTCCTCCTTTTTTCATCTCTAGGCTAAGGAACTTTGATTTATTGCCCTTCATGTGCTTGGAGCACCCTGAGTCCAAGTACCACACATCTTCTTTGTCCTTAGCCTGCCAACACACTTAGAAAGAGGATGAAAGTAAAGATCCGGATACCCAAGTAGTTCCCCCCAAAGTGTAGGTGGAAGCCTTTGGTACCCAGATTTGTCCAACAGAACAATGTCCCATCTTCTTACACGTGTGTGTTGTGTGACCAAACTTATCACATTTGGCATACTTGATGAAGGAAGTTGACGGGTTTTTCAAAATAAGTTTTGAATTTTTGCTGGGAGTAGTAGTGATAATAGACTTATTATATTTATCTTTAAAAAGCGATTTTCTGAATTTTTTCTTATCGCCGGCGATAGTGGTTGTCGCTGGGCGATAGTGTTTTGGTGAGTACCCAAGTCCGAATTTTGCAGAACCATAGTACTGGTTTGCCAAAATCATATTTAGGGATTTTTGTCCCACTCCAAACTTAGTGGCTATTTCTAAATCACAGACTTATCCTCTAGATGCAGTGTGTTGGGTCCGTCATTCCTTCACTTGAACCGTGGCGCTCTGCTACTTATTTAAGAAATTAAGTAACGCCCTTTTCAATGGTCTGAGCTTTTGGAATAGTTGGGTATGCGCTTGATCCTACATTTAGTATCAGAGGAGGTCATAAGTTCAAGACGGGGGGGGGGGGGGGGGGCGCTATTAAATCCCAATTTTTCCCTTCTACCTGTGTGGGGCTGGCGGGTCAGGCAACCGTGGATATGTGGTAACCCCACCTCTGAGCCATGTGGTAACCCCAACTCTGAGCCAACGGGCTGTGCTGGATGCCGGGGGGGGGGGGGGGTTGTTGGGTCTGATGTTCCTTCACTTGACCCATGGCGCTCTGCTACTTATTTAAGAAATTAAGTAGCGCCCTTTCCAATGGTCCGGGCTTTTAGAATAGTTGGGTATGCGCTTGATCCTACACAGTGTTTACAGTAACAAGGGCACCACATCAGTTTGCGAAGGACTTTTTGTTGCCTTCTACTTGAGATTGAGAAAACTTTAGAGATCTCTCTAATGCCTCTTTCTCTCTTGTAAGTGATTCAACCCGAGCCTGAGTCTTAGAGAGATCTTTCTCAAGCTCTAGTATCCTTGTCAAAGAGGGACAATCCTCTTGACAAGTTGTTTTCTCCGTCCCAAGCATTTTTACTTCATTTTTTTTAATTTTTAATTTTATTTTACTAAAAGTTTATTTTTAGATTTGATTAACTGAATTTCATCCAGTTTTTATCTAGATATTTGCAGGTTCTTAAAAATTCAGAATATAAATCAACATAAGTTTCAGGAGTTACCTCAGTGTCGCTCTGGAAACTGCTCTCGTCATCATGTGATGAAACACTCTTTCCAATCAAGCACATATTGGCCTCCTCTTCAGTTTCTAAACCTGAACTGCTTGACTCCTCATAAGTGGCTTCATCCCATGTTTCTGCATTCAGTACTTTCTTCTTATCTTTCTTTCTGTGCCGCTTCTCCTTCAGCTCTTTCAGATACTTTGGGCACTTGCTCTTTATGTGGCCAACTCTCCTGCAGTGATATCACTCAGGTGGTGGTCTCTCTTCGTCATCCTCTCCATCAACTTGAGCTTTTCCTTTCCTATACCCAGATTCTTGCTTCTTGAAAAATTTCTTGAAAGAATTTCTTCTTTCAGGATTTCTCATGAACTTCCTGAATTTCTTCACAAACAGGCTCTCTTCGTCTCCATCGTCACTCTCATCAGACTCACTTTCATCTTCCTTCTTGGACTTTAATGCCAAAAATTTCTTTCTTGGCTCCAGGCTATACTCTTGTTGTTGAACCCTCAACTCCACTTAGTGGGTTTTCAAATTACATATCAGATTCTCAATTGGGAGTGACTTTAGATCGTATGACTCTGAGATGGCAGTCACCTTTGGATTGAACTTTGGGGGAAGCGATCTAAGTATTTTTCTCACCAAATCTCCATTTGAGAAACTCTTTCCTAGAATCCTTGAGTCATTCACTATCTTGCTGAACCATGTGTACATGGACAAACACAGTGTCACATGCACAAACATGATTAAATTCAATCCTATCTAATGTACAGAATAAGGCGTTCATTGCCTTAGCGTTATTTTTACAGCGAAGCTTATCGATTTAATCCCATTTATCTTTGGGTTTTTCCATTGTGATATTTCCTACAACAGTTATGGGAACAGTGTAGCATGTTTCTACCATGCCCCAAACGTCGATATCTAGTGCTATTAGGAAGCATTGCATTCGAGCTTTCCAATAGTTTTAGTCAGTGCCCGTGAATAAGGGAGGTCTACTTATACGTTGCCCCTAAGAAAACACGTGAATGTTTTGTGCCATTACTCCCGGTGGTGAAACAGATTTCAGAGTAACCTGCTTTGATACCAAGTGTTGGATCGCGCGGAGCCCTTAGGTGGGGGGTGAATAAGGGTTCGCTAATTTTTCTTAAACCAGACCAATTTTACTTGATGAGTAAAACAATGCAATTAAGAAATGAAGACTTATTTTTCATAAGCAAACTTAACTACTCAGAAATATATACCAACAAAAATAATAATAATATATTTCAAATGTGATAAATCTGAATACAAAGTATCTCTATAGAGCTAGAGACAAAGGCTTATGAAATAAACAACTTACTTATGTTTTCGCCGGTCCTTCTACCAAGAACCGGCAGGCTAAAGCGTATCTCTTCCTAGACCTTGCTTCTAGCCTCCCCTAGATCTACCACAATCTAGACGCTGCACACAATGTAACGATTTCTCCCTAATCCGTACAAGGACTTGTACGCCGCTCATAAGGTGACGATTTTCTCCTAAGCCACACAAGGACTTAGACGCCACGCACAAGGCGGTGATTTCCCATCTCAATTACAATAAGAAAATAATTGTAACAAGAACAAAACAAATCAAAAACTTTAGACTTGAAACTCCCTTCAAACAATGCGCTGAAGATGCTGACGAATTCTTATCAGGGTTGCTTTGAATGCTGCGGGCGTGCCGTCAATCTTTTACGCTTTGGCCTTCTTGAGAGTATGAATTAAATATGAAAACTGGAGCTCTCTAAATTGTCTAAACAGGAAGGTACACTCCAGGTGAAACATCCCCCAAATAACTAGACCCCTAGGTCTTTGTTTTGTCATGACTAGGTCATGAAAAAACCATCAGAAGCTCTAGATCAAGTGGGCAAGGCCCAAGGTGAAAATCACATTGGTCAGCCTATAACACATCCTCAACATCATACCTAAGGTCTGACTTTAGGGCTTCACCATGACCCAATGACCCCACCACAACATACCTAAACCATTGGAAGGTCCATTAGAGCCCTAAGGGTCCATTGGAATCAACCCAGGGTGACCAAGTTGATCTAGGATCATCCTAGGCCTAAAATGGGCAAGGTGCCCTAACTAAAGGCAATGTGCCCCTAATGTGCCCAACAAACCCTAACTAAGTCTTCCTAGACCTTAAGTGAGGTCAATGGGTCACCAAGGACCCATTGGGGACAACCCAAGAGGCTAAGTTGACCCAAGTCAACTCTAGCCCCAAAGTGGTCAAAGTGCCCTTACTAAGGGTCAAGTGACCTCCAAGGTGCCAAGTAAACCCTACCCAACCCTACCTAGACCTTAGGGGAGGCCAATGGGTCACCAAGGACCCATTGGGGTCAACCCAAAAGGTCAAATTGACCTAGGTTAACTTTACCCAAGTGTTAGGTCAAGTCTGTTCAAATGGGCTAACTCAAGCTCGAACCCAAACCCACTTGGGCTAACCTCATTTTTATTGTTCATGTGGGTTATATGGGCTGCAAATAGGCTAGGGAGATGAGAAAATTCGTTCATGATGACTAGGAGAGAGAAAGCTCCATTTTCCCTTTAATGAAGGAGAGAGAAAGTGAGAAAGAGAAGGCCATTCATGGCGGGGAAGGTGAATCACCCCTCCATTCTTCACAAATTAATTAGTATTCATCTCCCCTAATAGTTTTGAGGAGTTTCCAAATGAATTGGGACCAAGGGGAGGTGAATTTCAAGGGATTTTCTCCATGGTCGAAATTCCCTTTCATGGCCATAAATGGCTTTGAAGCCTAGACCCTTCCCCTCCCCCATTTGATGACCTTAAAAGCTTCCCTAGGCAAAGAGTAGAAGTTTCCAACTTTTTGCTGAAGAACTCAAGCCCTCCCACTGCACGGTTGTAACATACACGAAGCTCCAAAATCCGTCCATGGCGCACCACCACCAAACCCGTCGGCAAGCATGGTTGAAGGTCCTCCTCTACTCCTTCTGTGGATAGATCTTAGGAATATTTTAGGATGAGAATCGGGCTCAAATGAGCCAGATCAGGTGATGATTTTTCCATGGTTTTTCGAAAAAAATGGAGTGGTCGGGTTTGTCGGAAACCAGCCCTCCAGCGGCCGTACCGCCGCCCGACGATAGCCCCACCTCAACGAAGGTGGTGGCAGTGGTGGCCGACTAGGGAGGTGGTCAGGTGGACAGTAAAATGGATTGGAAGAAGATCCAGGTTGGGCTGATAATAGCTCTAGCTAGAGGAAGAAGATGATCAGGATGCGTTTGATTTGCTTTAAGATCCGTGCTGGATCATTTCTTTTATTTAGTTTTGATTTCTGAATTTTCTATCCTGTTTACTTGGCTGTCTTAAATTAAATATTAAAAATACCTAGGTCAATCTAAATAACAAGTCACCAACATGCAAATTGTAGCCCTGAAAGTGTAGTTTAATTTAAAATTTGTTTGAACCCATTTGGTAAGTGGTTTGACCACAACACCCAGTTTAGGGAGGTCTATACATAGGTGTGACAGAACACAAAAATTAATGCCCACACCTAACCACTCACCCAAATGCTTTGAAATTTATAACATAGGCTTTTTATAATCTTCCCCTCATACTGTACAAAAATCAGAATTTTTGGACAATATATTTTTATAGTTTTTTGAAAAATTTAATAAACCATATGTAATTTAATTAGGTACCTTAAACTCCTCAAAAACCTCCAAAATTTTGGTTGGTGATCTTGGAGGGTGGTATATGGTTCCATATGAATTTTCATCCCTTTTGGTGATGGTTTAGATTGGAAACAAGCAAACCCTAAGTTGACTCAATAAGGGGTAATTAGGGCATAGTGCTTCTTGTGGGTTTAAGTTGTCAAATCACCTCAACAGAGGCTGAGACTTTGAACACTGGCTTTTTATTACCTTAGACACCCTCCCATGGAAGATGGGGGTGGATTGGGGTAGATCTTCCCTAGGACCCAAGACCAAACCTTAAGGTTGGTTTTTGGGGGTTGTGAAGGGCATGGAGTTGAATGCCTTTGTATGGATTTGAAATTTGGTAGAGAGAACACTAGGGTAGCTAAGATCCTCTGGTAAAAATCTTAGAGGATTTGGAGATGGATAAACCCCTCAAAACTCTAACCCTAGTTTAGGTCACAATCCTTAGAATTGAAAGATAGGTAATTAGAGCTCTGTGAAAAGTTGTAAAACTTGGGTAGTGTAGTCATAGGGTTAGTATGAGTCTTTGCTAATTTTATTGGAAATTTTGGAACAATAATTTTAGTACCTCCTTCTGCAATACATGTGTTAGCCCTTATTAATTATTTGTTTATTATGACCTCTCTGTTCATTGGATGGTTATGAAATTGGGGCAGAGGGAGTTTTAGACTATTATGCTCATACATGAATTTTGTTGTAATTTTTAGATGTAAATTACCAGTACTTTCTTCACAAGTTTATAAATATGGGAATCTGAATAAATTCAGAGCCCCACACTCATTGAAAAAAATGTAAAACTTGATCAGTAGTGTTCCTAAGACAATATGCTCATGTTGGAATTTTATTGCAATTTTTAGATAAACAATTTCTGTATTTAGTTCATTAATTTATCAATTTGGATTATTGTGCAAAATTAACTTCAGAGTTCACTACTCACTGAAAAATTATGAAACATTACCTAGAGTGTTTTTAAGTCATTATATACTTCTTTGGATTTTCTCAGAATTTTTTGGAAGTATTTTAGCAGTACTTGTCTCTTTAAAATGATTAATGTTGGTTACGTTAAAAATTAGGTTTAGAGGTCTAAACCTTGCTGAAATTTTGGGAGACTTTGAATTTACTATTAAATAGTCATCTTGTATTTATCATAAATTTGTGGAGCATTTTCCATGCTTGAAAAAGGTATTTCATGTTCAAACTAAGGTATTTGGATTTCTTAGAAAATTAAATAAATTATCAAGTAAATTAGGAAAATTATGAAATTCTGGATTTAGGCTAAACATATCATGATAGAGCCCCAATAATTATTATAGGGATTTTGGATGATAATTTGGAGTACCTCCCATTGTATACATCATATTGCTTAGGATGGTCTGCGTTTAGTACAACTGCACAAATCGTGTTAACATGAGGAATGGTCGTAGGGAGATGGGATTGTGTTTATTGATTTTGGTAAATGGATTGAAGTATACTATTGGAAGTTGGGAAGAGTAGGTTGTAGAGTTGTTTAAGTTTAGGTGGTACTCGGGATCGATGAAAGATCGTCTATCCTATGAAGGGGGAGACAGGGTCAAAACACATTAGGGTTAGAACCCGTGTAAAACTAAAGGGATCGGGAATCGGGTATTAATCAATACTAATAAGTGCCTTGCGAAAGGGAGCTTTGGGCTTCAGCCCATCGTAGTTCCTAGTGCTCTTTGAGAGCCCTTCACGGGTTATGCCAGGGGCAGTCCTGGGCTAACCTAAACTGTAGGCAAAATAAACTGCAAGATAACAAGCATAACTAGGGATTCACTTTCACTCACCTCGATGTCTCGGGATATAGGTTGGGTCACTCAGGCTGCAGGCTCGCTGGTTTTGCTGATGGGCAGGTTAGCCCGGCGAGCTTGGCTCTGTTGTTGTTTGTGACAGACGGGATAGTTCGGGGAACTTTGGCTCGGTAGATGATATATTAGGTTGAATGTGCATTAAGTATAAGGTGGTGGGTCTTCGGTATTGGAGGGTCGATGCACCGAAGCCAATACGTTGACTCAGCAAGTGTGGTTTTGCACTTTGCCAAATTAAGTCTGGTGCGCCAGCCGCCAAGAGTACGCAGGAGCTCCGCTTAGTGCACCAGCGTCGAGGCGTATGATAAGTCTGACTGGTAGTGTAATTACCGGTTTAGAGGTGGGTAAGGCCCAACCCACTGCTTTCGTTTGCCACTACAGAGGTATCCTGGGACGTTAGGCTCAAGAAAGGGGGAACTAAAGGTCTGTGTACGTAGAATCGAGTGGTGAGTTGCACTTGCATGATCACATCATAGCATATTTGCATGTTATAACATCATCATTGCATATAAACCCTAACACCTATTATATAGTGTGGTATGGGATGCTTTATACAATAGGCACTGCAAAATGATCCCTTAGTTTATAAGTTCACATGAGCGTGCTTATAAGTTAAGATTTTTACTCTATAGATATATACATGTTGCTAGAAAACCGACTCCATATCGTATAAATTGGTATGATACTTTTTATACGATATGAGCCTTGTAGAAGATCCCTTAACTTATGTGTTTTCATATAAGTTAAGGTTACTTATTAAATATTCAGTCTTTCATACCTTCTTTACTGCCACATATACTATTAGAACTGCTAGATTTGTTCTGCCGTCACCTGTTGCTTTGTTATTCTCCACCTTCATTACCTCTCCTTTCCTCCTCCCCGCTCGGTGCCTAGGATCCATGGGGGAAGGGGTGGGGGATGATAGTACTTAGTCTTTTAGACTAACAGTTTTCGAACCACATCATTTTAGGGGACCGTGGAGCCCAGCATGGAGGAGCAGCCCCGGAGGCCGGCACTTGGAGATGGGACAGTGTTGGATCCCTTGTTGGATTTGGGCTAGGTTCACTAAGTTAGGATATGACCCAAAATTTATAGCCAGGGTTATGGTTGTGTCCTAGAGTCTAGGTCTAGTCCTTAGAGTCAACAATGCCAGGGACCGGCCTCCAACACTGCTAGAGACTCAAGACTTAGAGAAAATTCAAGACTTAGAAAAAGAGCTCTATGTTCGTCGATCTCAGGCCGATGAAAGTTGTGCTCAGCTCAACGAACTCAGAGACAATTCTCTGAGCTGAGCTCGACGAACTTGGTTCTCAGCTCAACGAACTCTGGACAAAGTGACAACACTTCTAAGTCAAACTTCAGTCGACAAACTTAGAACATCAGCTAGACGAACTCTGTTCTTTGATCCCATATCAACTAATTCTGGATCAGATGTTTCAACACTCAACCCTAGAGGACATCACATTCAACGCCAGAATGATGATTCAACACTCAACAATAGAGAACATCACACTCAACGCCAAAATGATGTTTCAACACTCAGCACCAAAAAACAGTCTAAGTCCAGAATCAAAACTCAGGTTGACGATCTTGGACCTCAGCTAGACGAACTCAGTTCTCAGGTCGACGATCTTGGACATCAGCTCGACGAACTATGGACTTAGGTCGATGAATCTAGACTTGGCTGTTTCCCTCTTCTGTTCCTATTATATTGTAATGATTCCTGAGTAATTAATGCTCTAATATTATCTGAATATTACCGTTAGACAAGAGCATTAATTATGGTCTTCATCAGGATTATTGCCTGCCATTTTCCAAAGGGACAGTTGGGGAAACTAATCAATGCAAATTTTCCAAGGCCGTCAGCATTGATTACAAAAAATATTTCAAAATTCAAATGGACTTTTACATTGAAAATATAAAAGTATAGATTCCTCTTCTTCCAGTACAACATAGCAGACGAGATACAACACTGTAATAGATATAAAGAATACACGAGACACAGAAAATCAATCAGTTAAGAAATCAACAACTGCTAGACCAGAAGAACAGTTTTCTGAAGAAGAAGAACAATTATTCAAATCAAGAGTTTTCTTATGTCATCCTCTCAGGAACTTTCAAAGGACAACAACTACTACATTTGTCAAGGAGCTCATGAAGTTCTTTTGGTTGAAGTTGAAAGCTTGAAGGCCTATCACCCTAAAGCAAAGTTCCTTTCACCCTGAATAAATTCAGTATTTCAGGGGGAGATTTTGCCACCATCAAATCCACAGAGTCTTCTCAGTTGAATACTTAAGAAAGAGAAGACATCATCACTCTCTCACCCCCTCTATAAAAAGGGCTCTCTACTCCTTTCAAAAGTGATTCCTGGTTGCAAGTCTCCTAACCAAAAGACTTGAGGTTTGGTTTTTGAGCACCTTACCAAAATCTCATTGGTGGTAGTCACCTGAACACAAACCTGAGTGGATTCCTACCAGGGTGGTAGAAGAGTGGATGTACCCAGGTTGGGGAACTACTATAAAATTCTTGTGTTGTCTGGTTACTTTTTTCTTTTGTTCTTGCTGTGGCTGTGATAGTTAGGATTCTGTGATTTTTATTAGTTTAATTTATTGTTCTGTGATATAGCATCTGAGTTTAGGAACAAGTTATATTATTCAACAAAAGATTTTAATTACTCAGATATACTCTATTCACCCCCCTCTAGAGTATATTAGATCCTTTTGGTTGTTCAAGTTAACCCTTGAACCAAAGATCCTAAGTTAGATCTCTTTATATTTCTAGTAGATTCACATAGACAGCATGACCCAGAACAAAGATTATGCAAGCACCAGACCTCCAGTGTGCAACCTGAACAAGTTTTCCATCTGGAAGGAAAGAATAAAGTTATATATGAATTCCATTGATGAAGACATCTATAATTCTATTTTGACAGGTCCCCCTTAAGCATCAAGCTCATCAGCATCAACCAACACTAATGCAGTTCCACCACCTGAGTGGACTGAGGCTCAAAAGAAGGCTAAAATTGCTGATGCCAAGGCAATGAACATATTGGCCCAAACAATGTCAGATGACATTTTCCAAAAGGTGGCTGAATGAACATCAACCAAGGCCATTTGGGATTCCCTGAATCAAATGGTGGCTGGATCTGCTGATGAGAGAAAAGATAAAAGATCAAACCTCTTATCCCAATATGAGAACTTCAAGAAGGAGGAAGCTGAAACAGTAGCTTATATGTACAACAGGTTAAGCTCAATCATCAATGAGCTAAAGACCTTAGACAAGGACCTCACCCTCACAGAGGTGAATGACAAAATCCTCATGTGCTTCCCAAGCTCATGGGATTCAAGGATCTGGCCCATCAAGGAGGCCAGGAGCCTAAATGAGATTTTCATTGAATCTCTTTTAGGAAAGTTAAACTCCTATGAACAACTGATCAAGTCCAGGGAAGCAGCTGAGCAAAGAAAACCTCCACCAGCAAGGAAGGAGCACAACCTTGCATTCAAGGCTACTGAGGAGACTAAGACTCTATCTATAAATGAAGATCCGTTGAGCTTGCTTGCCAAAAGATTCTACAAGATGGCAAGGAAGGATTTCAGGAGGAAGTCATCTAGGAAGGATGATAAGCCCAGGTATGATAAAACCCCTACTAAAGAGGTGGTATGTTTTGGCTGCAGGAAACCTGGAAATTTCCTCTCAAAATGTCCAGAGAATAAGAAGAAGGAGAAGAGAAGAGAGATGGACTCCAGGAGCAACCATTATAACAAGCCATCTACCAGCAAGCACAAAAAGAAGGACAGAGGGTTTGTGGCTGAAAGATGGAGTGAAACAGAAGATAAATCTTCATCTTCAAGTTCCAGTGAAGAAGAAGAGGAGGCAAAGGAAAAAGGAAGTTTGCCTCATGGTAATTGATGCCAACAGTAGCAGATCAGATACAGATGAATCTGATAATGAAGAAAGCCTGTCAGCTGAAGATAAGGTATTAGCCTCTTATGATTTTGAATATGATGAATTCAAATTTGAATTTAAAAATTTATGCTTAGATTTGATAAGCTCTGAGAAGGAAATCAAACTTTTCAGAGAAAAATTAAATGCTCTAGATAAGCTCACTTCTGAAAATGCAAATCTATCTAATGAATTAAAATCTGCAAATGAACAAATTATTTTTCTGAAGTCTGAACTTTGCAAAGCCAAAATGTTAGAAGAATTATTAAATGGCAGAAGCTTAAAATTGCTATATATAACCAACACACCAAATGCTAGAACTAATTACTGTAAACTAGGATTTGGAGCTTCATCCAGTGAACCAACCCTAATCTAGAAGAATCATCTTTCAAAACCTGTAAACTTTGTTTCTGATGAAGGAAAGAAAAACACTGAACAAGTCAATAAGGTTAATGAAGTCCTTAAAAATTGAAACTAAGAACAAACTTAAAAAACAGAAGAATAATAAAAGTAACAATGTTCAACAGTTATCGTCGAACTCAGATCGACGATATATGAACAGATCGTCGAACTCAGAACGACGATCTCTGAACACAAACTTAAGTAATAATAATTCTTCGATCTACGATCGACGATAATAGTATGGTTCGTCGACCAGAGATCGACGATTTTGGTACCCCAAGAATGAATACCTTCATTCTTCGAGCAGAGATCGACGATCTCATCCAGCATCATCGATCTCAGTTCGACGATCCAACCAGAAATCATCGATCCCAGATCCAAACAACAGAAACCTAAATTCTAAAAGTAACATTAATCCTTTTAGTCAATGGATAATACCACTAAGAAGATATCATCCTAAAGGTTATAAAAATCAACCTGAATGCTCTTATATTTCCAGTTATAGTTATGTAAATTAACAAGGACCCAAGGTTACCTGGGCCAAGAACAACTAACTGTTTTATCTGCAGATGAAGAGCTGTCCAGCTGTAAATCAAGTATGGTACCTGGATAGTGGTTGCTCCAAGCATATGATTGAGAACAAGGAAAGTCTACTCAACTACAAGTCCAAGCTTGGACCAAAGGTAATCTTTGGAGACTCAAAGTGTGGGCAATCTGAAGGCTTTGGACAAATAAGGATTGGAGCAGTCACATTCAACAAGGTAACCTATGTAAGAGGACTCAAGCATAACCTCATTTCTATAAGTCAATTATGTGATGAAGGTTATCAGGTACACTTCAACTCAACTGCCTGTATTATTTCTAATAAAGAAAAACAAACTGTTTTAATTGGGAATAGACAAGGATATATATATAGTTAATTTTCTATCTGCCAATTCAGATATCTGCTTACTTAACATTATAAGTAATCAGAATGATTTTTGACATAAAATACTAGGGCATGTTAATATGAAAAACATTGCTAGGCTATCTAAATACAACCTTGTGAGAGGTTTACCTTCTGGCCCCTACAAGAAGGAAGGCCTCTACAGGGCTTGTCAACTAGGTAAACAAAATAAATCTAGTTTTAAATAAGTAAATAAAAGTGATTCACCTAGTATATTATACTTGCTATACCTGGATCTCTTTGGACCCATAGCTGTACAAAGCCTGGGAGGGAAATCCTATACCTTATTTATAGTGGATGACTTCTCAAGGTTCACTTGGGTGTTTTTTCTGAGATCTAAGTCAGATACCTTTAAGGTTCTTATAGATTTTCTCAAGACCATACAGATTGAGTACTCTACTCATGTTGTATTGATCAGAAGTGATCATGGTACAGAGTTTGAGTCTCTTCTTATGCATGAGTTCTATGAGAAGGAAGGTATCATGCACTACTTCTCAGCTCCTAGAACTCCCCAACAAAATGGGGTAGCTGAAAGGAAAAATAGGACACTAATTGAAGCTGCAGGAACATTACTTGCAGATGCTTATATGCCCCTATCCTTTTGGGCAGAGGCTGTAAGCACAACAAACTATGTACTGAATAGAATCCTGATACATAAACCAAAGAATATGACTCCCTATGAATTAATTAAAGGGAAGAAACTTAAAATCACTTATTTTAAAGTATTTGGCTGTGTATGTTATATACATAATAATGACAAGAGATACATTAGAAAGTTTGAAGTAAAGGCTGAAGAGGGAATTTTTCTAGGATATTCCCAAGCAAGCAAAGCTTATAGGGTATTTAATAAATCATCCCTGAAAATTGAGGAATCCGTTCATGTTACATTTGATGAAGCTAACATGTCTTGCTAGGAAGAAGAAATTTCTACCAATAATCCTTTGCAGGTACCTCACTTGTGTGAGAATCTGGATGGTCTAAGCCTCACCAAAGAGGACCCAACACATCCTTGTCCATAAGAAGAAGAAAAAAGTGAAGAAAAAAGCATAGAAGTAGCTGAGTTTCAACCAACATCAAACATAATTCCACAGGAGGAATTAAATCCAACTGCTGTTGCTGAACCAACTCCACCTACTGATCTTGTCACACTAAGGGATCACCCCAGATCCCAAGTGATCGGAGATATAACAGCAGGTGTACAGACAAGGAATCAACTCAACCAAGACTTGATGCATGCATGTTTTCTCTCTCAAGTTGAACCTCAAACCATAAAAGATGCTGAGCAAGATCCCCATTGAATCATTTCTATGCAAGAGGAACTCAACCAGTTTGAGAGATGTAGAGTTTGGGATTTGGTTCCAAGACCCCAAGACTACCCAGTTATTGGAACCAAATGGGTATACAGAAACAAACTGGATGCCCAAGGTGTAATTGTGAGAAGCAAGGCTAGGCTTGTTGCTCAAGGTTATTGGCAAGAAGAGGGAATAAACTATAACAAAACATTTGCACCAGTTGCAAGATTGGAGGCAATCAGAATATTTTTTGCCTATGCTGCCTACAAGAAGTTCAAAGTCTATCAGATGGATGTGAAGAGTGCCTTTCTGAATTGAGTGCTAAAGGAAGTGGTTTATGTTGAACAACCTCCAGGTTTCATCTCTCCAACTCATCCTTATCATGTTTTTAAATTGCATAAAGCCCTTTATGGTCTAAAGCAAGCTCCAAGAGCTTGGTATGAGACTTTAGCTAGCTTTTTGATAGAGCATGAATTCATTAGAGGTATTGTAGATATAACATTATTCACTAAACATCATAAGGATCAAACCTTGTTAGTACAAATATATATAGATGACATTATATTTGGGTCTACTGATCCCAAATTATGCAAGAGGTTTTCTGACCTCATGCATTCAAAATTTGAGATGAGTAGCATGGGTGAGCTCTCCTACTTCCTTGGTCTCCAAGTGAAGCAGCTCCCTGATGGCATCTTCATTTCCCAGGCTAAATATGCTAAAGAGCTTATTAAGAAGTTTGGGATTGCTGATGCCTCAGCAAAGAAAACACCTATGGCTACAAATGTTGTAATAGACTCTAATGTACATGGGAAACCTGTGGATCAGAAATTATATAGGGGCATTGTTGGATCCCTACTATACCTTACAGCTAGCAGACCTAATATCATGTTTGCCACATGCCTTTGTGCTAGGTTCCAGGTGAACCCTAAAGAATCTCATCTAATTTTTCTAAAAAGGATTTTAAGATATATAAAGGGTTGTCCTAGTCTAGGTCTCTGGTATCCTACTGAGTCAGAGTTTGAGTTAACTGGATACTCAGATGCTGACTTTGCTGGATGCAGAGTGGACAGAAAGAGTACCTCAGGAAATTGCCAGTTCCTTGGTATGTGATTAGTGTCCTAGTTTTGCAAGAAGCAATCATCTGTGTCCACATCAACTGCTGAAGCACAATATATTGCAGCTGGCAGTTGTTGTTCCCAGATGCTGTGGATTCAAAACCAACTCCTGGATTATGGGTTCAACTTAAATAATTCAACTCTACTATGTGATAACATAAGTGCTATTGCTATAACACAAAATCCAGTCCATCATAGTAGGACTAAGCATATAGACATTAGGCATTATTTCATTAGAGAGTGTGTAGACAAAAACAAAATTAAACTTGTTTATATCAACACTAATTTACAAAGAGCTGACATATTCACCAAACCCTTGGATGAAAGAAATCACTTGTTCTTTGTAAATCAGCTTGGCATGATCAATAGAGAAGACTTAGTTTAGTTTCTGTCTGCACTCGACGAATTTTTCAGAGTTCGTCGAACGGAGGTCGATGAACTAGGAAAGGTTCTTGAGATATTCGTCGACCAGAGATCGATGAACTGTCTGTGAGTGAAGTTAGTCTCGTCGAACTGAGATCGACGAACTTTCTTCAAAAAAACTTTCATCGACCAGAGATCGAAGAAATGTCTTCAAACCTTAAGACTGAGAGCGACGAACTGTTTGACTTCAAATTATTTCGTCGACCTTAGATCAAAGATCTATTTCTTTTTCGGGGAACGGAGTCTATCGATTCATATTCCGGAAAACCTTATATTTAGGTTTTCTTCGACCTCCGTTCCGCGCTTTCAGTTCTCTTGCACTTGATCCTCGTTTTCTCTTGCAGGTTCTCTCATGGAGATTCTCGCAGGAACTCTAGCGGCGATGAAGTTTGACACTGGATTGGACCTGGACTTCGAATCTTTCCAATACTCAGATCCCATCTTCGTAAATATTCTACAATTACTTGAATACCAACAGTTGAAGACTCTGCTCTCCACCCGCATCAAGATATCTGGAATAGAGATCAGGGAATGGGTTTACACAGCTTCTATAGAGGAAAATACGATGACTGGAACAATCACGGGTACTACTGTTTCTCTTACCCCCGATGTTTTAACTGAAATTTTTGGATTGAGTAATGGTGATGAAGAATTAGAAATAAATTCAGAGGAATTTGATATGATGCTTAACATGATGGGGTATTCTGGACAAACCCCCAATAAATTGCTCAAGAAACATTTGTCTGCAGAGTACAAGTTTCTTGTAGATATTGTGGGGAAGGTGCTGCTAGGGAAGCACACTGCACATGACTATATCACCAGGCATCAATTCCTGGTCATGTGTGCTATAGTGAATAAAAGGATAGTGAACTGGGCACAGATCTTATTTGATCTGATTGGAAAGAAGAAGAACAAAAAGGAGGTTTTCTTTGGAAGGATCCTAGGGATCTTCCTCAAGGAGAAGGCTGCTGAATCACTGGTCTCCCCGACCATATTCATTAATGCTATCAAGAAACTCACTTGTGCTCTATTTAGCAAGTGGGAGAGGACAATCACTAAGCCAACCAAGGTGAAAGTGAAGGGATAGATACGATTGCGGAATTAAAGATTATAGATATGGAGATAACCCTAAGGCCTAACACAAGTGTTGTGCACAGAATAAAGCTAACTGTAATTACAGTTAAGCTTGGGTCCTAATCCAGCAACTAGAAATCCTAGTTAAAACTAATCACAGCCACAATGCAATTAATAAATCAAGCAACCAGACGACACAAGATATTATAGTGGTTCCCCAAACTCTGGGTACATCCACTCTTCTACCCACACGGTAGGAATCCACTACAGGTTTTTGATCAGGTGCCCTGCCACCAATAGGATCTGCTTTAGGTCGATCCAGAAACCCTTTAGACTTTTGATCAGGTATCTAAAAACCGAGCTTTACTTTTGAAGGGAGTAAACAACCCTGTACAGGAGGGGGAAAGAAGGTTAAGATGTCTTCTCTATTTTAACATAGATTAGAGAAGCACAAGGGTCTCTTCAGAACTCAAGACAGAATATTGTCTTGAAGTTCTGAAGGAAAAGCTTGAAGAAGACTAGAGATCTGGATATGTTCTTCTTCAACTTCCTTCTTCTTCTTCTTCTTCAATAGAACTCTGAGTGTACCTTCCTGGAAAGGAGCACTCAGTGTTGGGTACATTGGAAAGTGTGTACCTGATTTGAAGAAGCCCAACTTAGCTCAATGATATACATCAAGGTGTATTTGATGTTGTTTTGAGTTGACATGTGCAGGTGAAGAAGTATTAAATAATGCAGAAAAATATTCTAAGTCCACATGTCGACACCTGAAGAAATTGTGTCGACACTTCAGAATATTTGTGTCGACACTTCAGAATATCAGTGTCGACACAGAGAAAGATAGTCGACCACATTTATGTCGACACTGGGAAGCAGTGTCGACACATAAAGAAAATAGTCGACTTCAACTATCTCGACACTGGGAAGAAGTGTCGACACATAAAGAAAATCGTCGACCTCAGCACTGGGAAGCAGTGTCGACACAGAAGAAGATAGTCGACTAGTGAAAGATAGTCGACACAGAAGAAGATAGTCGACTAGTGAAAGATAGTCGACACAGAAGAAGATAGTCGACTAGTGAAAGATAGTCGACACAGAAGAAGATAGTCGACTAGTGAAAGATAGTTGACACAGAAGAAGATAGTCGACTAGTAAAAGATAGTCGACACTGGGTGGATGTGTCGACACCTTGAGATTGAGTCGACACATATTGGCAGAAGTCGACTATGCTTGTGTCGACACCAGAAGACTGAGTCGACACATTTTGGCAGAATTGAAGATTGATGTGTCGACAACTGAAGGCTGAGTCGACACATACTGAGTTCTGAATCTACAACAACTGTGTCGACACACAGGACTTGTGTCGACACACTGCAGAGTCTAGACCAAGTTATTTTCTGAAGAAGCTGTGTCGACTTAAAGGCAACTTAGTCGACATCATCAAAGACTGTGTCGACACCAAAGTCACTTGTGTCTACACAGATAGACAGATTGGTCTCGACACTTTCTAACTGACTGTCTCGACATTTTGCTGTCCAAGGCTAAGGTACAAGAACTGTTTGAAGACTTGACAGCTGTGGGTTGCCACTGTTTAACTGAAGCTGTCAGACCTGTCAGAAAACAGTTAGAAACCGGATCAGCCGGTTACCATGAAGAAAGTCTATAAATAGACACATTCAGAAGGAATTAGAAATGCAGCTAAGCTAAGAAAAATAATAGAAGAAGATCTAAGAAGAAGAAACAGAAGGATTACGATCCTGTTGAAGTTTCAATTCAAGAAAGTGAAAAAGAAGATCTTCATCAGAAGGTCTAAGAAGAAGAAGTCTGAAGTATCAGTAAAGGTGTTGGATAGAGGGAGATCCAGTCATCTTGAAGAAGAAGAAGGAAGCCATCAGTGGTTTCTCAAGAAGCTGTTTGGAAATCAACTCAGCTAAGTTCAGATTCAAGAAGCTTTGAAGAAAGCTCAGATTCAGTTGATTTCATCAGCTGATCAAGAAGTGTCTTGTCCTCTTCTCTCTCAACAAAGGCAAGACATCAAAATATCTTTTTCTAAATTTCTGTAGGATCTGTTTACACAAATCTGAGTTGTAAGCCTGTGTTATAAAAGCTGAGTGTAGGAGAGGTGATCTCTGAGTGGTAGGGCTATTTGCCTGAGTGTAGGAGAAGATTATTCTCTGAGTGGTAGGCCTTGAGGCAAGGCTGAGGTAGGGCTGTTGAGCCTGAGTTGTAGGAACCTATCCTGGTTCTGAGTTGTAGGATCTGAGGATCTGAGTATAGTGGAAGTTTGGCCGAATCTAGCATATTGCTAGATAGGTGAAGGGGGAAAGTGGATGTACCCAGACCTTGGGGAACCACTATAAAACATTATGCAATCTGTGATGCTTAGTTGTCTGTGAATGCTGTGCTAGATGTTTTAAATTATAATTGAATTCTGCCTAGATTTATAGACAAGAAATTAGAACCTATTCACCCCCCCTCTAGGTGTTTAGGTTGTCTTGAAAGTAAAACTATCAAGTGGTATCAGAGGGAGGTTCCTCAAAAAGGACTTAACAGTCTGAGGTAGATCTGAAAGGCAAAATTTAGATTCAAAAAGATGGGTTCAGGTGAGAATCATAAGGAGCTAGGGTCTATGAAATTACCCATATGCAAGAAAGAAATTTTTGGAATTTGGAAAGAAAGAGTCAGACTGTTCATGGAGGCATCTGACCCAAGGATTTACATCACAGTACAGGAAGGCCCCTTCATTCCAATGAAGGTATCAGTTCTTGATGCAAATATCCAAACTCCAAAGAGTTATTCAGAAATGACCAAGGATGAAATCATCTTGGCAACCATGGATAAAAGAGCTCATAACATTATTGTTAGTGCCATAGATGATTCAACATTTCAGAATCTGATTCACTGCAAGACCTCCAAAGAGATGTGGGACACATTGATTGTCTACATGGAGGGATCTGAAGAAGTAAGGCAGGACAAGAAATCTATGCTCAATCAGGAGTATGAAAGCTTTAGACAAGGAAAATCTGATAGCATAACTGAGTGCTACAAGAAATTCTATAGAATTGTGAATGAGCTTATGTCCTATGGAAGAGTCTTCAGTACTTATGAACTGAATGACAAATTCTTGAGATCCTTAACAAAGGATTGGGACACAAAGATCTGTGCCATAAGAGAAGTGGCTAAATTGGCAGAGATATCTCCTCCCACCTTGTTTGGAAAGTTGCTATCCTATGAAATGCAACTTATGGTGAGGAAGGAGGAGGAAAAGAATTCAAGAGGAGATCATAGAGAAAAGACTGTGGCATTCAATGCAGAAGCCACCAGAAAGAATAGGAGGAAATCACCATCTCCTCCTAAGGAAGTTGCAGAAGATAGTTCTGAAAATTCAGATAAGGGTTCAGAAAGCTGTGATTCAGATGCAGACTTTGCTGCATTCACAAGGCAATTCCAGAGGTTCTTGAAAAAGAAGCAATGGAAGTCTAGGCCTTCCACATCACAGCAAGATGATGACTATTATCAGAAGAAAAGGTCATCAAGGAAAGAGAAGAGCAGATTAAAGCCCAGCAAAGCCACTACTTCAAAGATTGTCTGCTATTGTTGCAATAGGCCTGGACATGTAGTGGCTGACTGTCCTGATAAGATAAAGGAGTCTTCAGACAAGAAGAAGACTCATCAGAAAGGCAAGAAAGAGAAATCTTTTGTTGCAAAGAAAGATAGGAGTCTAACAGACCAGTCAACTTCAGAGTCAGAATCTGAAGCTGAAGCATATATTGGACTATATGCTGTGTCTGAAGAAGAGGAGTTTATGCAGTTGCTAGACTCCATCAATGAACAAAAGGATCATCAGTGTATGGGGCTAATGACAGGATCAGAAGAGGACATATGCCAGAATCAGTCTGGTCCTAATAAGGTACAATGTCCTTCTATTACATCTGTTTGTTGTACAAGTGAAGAATCAGCTACATCTGCATCAAGTGATGTAGATGCATCTGAATCTGAAGGAGATGTCTATCAATTGATAGACAAGTATGGGGATTTGTTGCAGGCCCTTAAGAAAAGCAAGAACCTGGTTAAATCTCAGGCTCAGGAAATTGCTGAATTAAGGGTTGCTACAACTGAGTTAGAGAAAGTTATTGATCAAAAATTAAATGAAATTGCCAAGCTGAAGAATATAATTATTATTTAGATGGGCACAATTAATTATACTAATGATCAAGTGAAGAGTCTGGAGGCCAGACTTAGAATTGAAAGGGATTTAGTGGCTAGTTACTCTAAGCCAAAATCTGTCTTACCCTTGATAGATGAATTTGTCACTCAAAAGGGTAAGGCTGGATTAGGATTTAAAGGTAACTCCAGGGCTGGCAGATTCAAGAGGAAAGGCAAAGCTCCTGTTCAGCCACTAAATCTTTCAGTCCCCATAAAGTTTAGTAAGGTGAAAGTGCCTTCTAACAAATGTGATCATGAAGATATTCAAGGTTATATTAAGACTAATGTTCTAAAGAACAAGGGTGTAAATGCAAGCAGGCCTACCTATGATCATAAACCCAATGGTTTTAAGAAATCAGTAGGTGAAGTTGCTGCAGCACCAGCAATGAACAGAAATTCTTCTGACAAGGATGTATCTAGATCTAGATACAATAAGTTTGAATGTTGGTGCTGTGGCAAGAGAGGCCATTTTGCACTAGACTGTTGGTATAACCCAAGTGCTATAAAGAACAATAGTCTACCTGTTAGAAGAGGTTATGGTAGCTTTATTAATGCTAACCTGAACCAAGGACCCAAGACTTACTTGGGTTCTAAGGGTAAGTAATTCTGTGCTGCAGGTGAATCCAAGTAACCATGCCCCTATATGGTACTTGGATAGTGGTTGTTCCAGACACATGACTGGAACAAAGGGGCTGCTGAAGGAGTATTCATCTGTCAAAGATGGACCTAAAGTGATCTTTGGTGGATCTGAAAAAGGAGTCATCAAAGGGTTTGGTAACATTTCTTCTAACCTTATCACTATCACTCAAGTGGCTTATGTAAAAGGTTTGAAACATAATCTAATAAGCATAAGCCAGCTAAGTGATTTAGGATATGACATTTCATTTGTTAAAGATGGATGTCATATCAAAAGGTCAAGTGATCAAAAGATCATTTTGACTGGGTATAGAAAGAGAAATGTATATTGTCTTAATTTTGAATGTGAGAATAAGGCTTCTCCCATCTGTCTTGTAGCTGATGACAATGCCTCTCATTGTGTCAAGTGGCACAAGAGATTGGCTCATCTAAACTACAAGACAATTGGCCAACTCTTTAGCAAAGAGTTAGTGAGGAATGAACCTCAAGTTAAGTGTATAAAGGAAGGGATATGCTCAGCTTGTCAAAAGGGCAAGCAGACAAAATCCTCCTTTCAAAGCCTTGAAAACAAGGATTCTGTGAGGTGTTTATACCTCTTGCATATGGATCTTTTTGGTCCTATGCCAGTTCATAGTCTAGGTAGGAAGGTCTACACTTTTGTGGTTGTAGATGACTATTCTAGATTTACATGGGTGTTCTTTCTGAGACAAAAATCTGAAACCCCAGGTGTATTACTTAATTTTGTAAAGCAAATTCAGAATGAACTGAATAGTAAAGTGGTCAAAATCAGAAGTGACCATGGTACTGAGTTTCAATCTGAAAGCATAACAAACTTGTGTAAAGACTTTGGGATTTTCCAAGAGTTCTCCTCACCTAGAACACCTCAGCAAAATGGAATTGCTGAAAGAAAGAATAGAACATTAATTGAAGCTGGTAGAACTCTATTGAGTGACACCTCTCTCCCAGAATATTTTTGGGCTGAGGCAGTTAACAGTGCTTGTCATGTAATCAATAGGGCTACTATCACCAAAAGCCACAAAATGACTCCCTATGAGATTGTGAAAGGTAGAAAACCAAATCTATCTTACTTTAGGATCTTTGGTTGCAAGTGTTATATACTTAACAATGACAAGTCATATTTGACTAAGTTTGCTGCCAAATCCCAGGATGGGATATTTGTTGGGTACAGCACAAATAGTAAGGCCTATAGAGTCTTCAACTTGACTACTCAAGTTGTTGAAGAATCTGTGCATGTTGTGTTTGATGAAATAAGATTAATCAACTGTGAGTTGTCTTGTAGATCAAATGACTCAACAGGTATAAGCAAAAGTATGGACAAGCTTTCCATTACTGAAGTATCAAAGGAAGATGGGGCATTGGAAAATGAAGGCTTCAGTCCAGGGGGAGAACAAGACACTATAGAAGCTGATGAAAATCAAGAGAATCAGTTAAATGAAGGAGCTGGAGATGTTCAACCAGAAGGAAATCTTCCTCCAGCTACAAGACATTTAAGAGATTATCCAGCTGATCAGATAATAGGTGATCCAAGACAAGGGGTGCAAACTAGAAGCAGAAATCAAAACACAGTTCTACATTCAAGTTTCCTGTCACAAATGGAGCCTAAGAAGTTTGAAGAAGCTATCCAAGACCAGCACTGGATTGATGCTATGCAAGACGAGCTGAATCAATTTAGAAGGTGCAATGTCTGGGAGCTTGTTCCTAAACCAAGAGGCCACAACATAATTGGCACAAAATGGATCTATAGGAACAAGCTAGATGAAAGTGGAATAATAGTAAAGAATAAAGCAAGATTGGTTGCAAAAGGATACATGCAGGAAGAAGGGATTGACTTTGATCAAACCTTTGCTCCAGTAGCAAGGCTGGAGGCAATCAGAATATTCCTTGCCTATGCAGCCTATCAAGACTTCAAAGTATACCAGATGGATGTGAAGTCAGCGTTTCTGAATGGTGATCTTAAAGAAGAAGTATATGTAGAGCAGCCATCAGGTTTTGTAGATCCTCTTAAACCTGATTTTGTTTATAAGCTTAGAAAAGCTCTGTATGGGTTAAAGCAAGCCCCAAGGGCTTGGTATGAAACTCTGTCTACTTTCCTTATTGAGAATAAATTCTCAAGAGGAAAAATTGACAAAACTCTATTCCTTAGGGAATCCAAAGGCAATATCATCTTAGTTCAGATCTATGTTGATGACATAATCTTTGGATCTACTGAAAACAACCTTTGTAAAAAGTTTGCCAAACTTATGCAAGGGAAGTTTGAGATGAGCAGTATGGGGGAACTGAAATTCTTCTTGGGACTCCAAGTAAGACAGACTGATGATGGCTTGTCCATATCCCAGTCTAAGTTCACCAAAGAATTAATTAAGAAATATGGTATGGATTCATCCTCCACCATGAGAACTCCTATGGGAACAAGTATGCCTATATGCAAAGATGATGCAGGTAAACCTGTTGATGAGACTTTGTATAGAGGAATAGTTGGCTCACTACTATATCTCACTGCTAGTAGACCAGATATTATGTATGCTACATGTGTCTGTGCTAGGTACCAAGCCTGCCCTAAAGAATCTCATTATACTGCAGTTAAAAGGATTCTGAGATATCTTAAGGGCACACCTAATCTAGGCCTTTGGTACCCTAGGAATAGAGATTTTCAACCAACAGGCTATTCAGATGCAGATTTTGCAGGATGTAGAGAGGATAGGAAGAGTACTACAGGTACTTGTTAATTCCTGGGAGGAAGAATAATATCATGGAGTAGTAAGAAGCAGACTAGTGTGGCAATTTCCACAACTGAGTCAGAGTATGTTGCTGCTGGAAGCTGCTGTGCACAGCTATTATGGATGCAGCATCAGCTAAAGGATTATGGTATTCAAGTAAGTAGAACACCTCTTTTGTGTGATTCTAAGAGTGCAATTTCTATTGCTAATAATCCTGTTTCTCAGAGTAGAACTAAGCATATAGAAATAAAATACCATTTTCTTAGAGAACATGTAGAAAAAGAAGACATCTCATTGGAATTTGTGAAAACAGATTATCAAATAGCAGATGTGTTTACTAAGCCCCTAGATGAGACAAATTCAATAAATTCAAAATTGAATTAGGTATGTTAACCATTGATTAATGTAATCACAAAATCATCAACAATAAAGTTGAAGTGGTAACAAGACATTCAAGTGATATTAAGACACATTGAAGTAGTATAAAGTACTTTGTTGTACTTATGAGTTGTGATGAACAAACAGAAATTGGCTAAGTAAGATGGTGTCGACACATTCAGTAATAATGTGTCGACTCAGGGTAGTAATGTCGACAAGTCAGAGATATTGTGTCGACACAGAAAATATGTGTCGACACTTAAGAATCTTATTGTCGACTTATCCAGGAATGTAGTGTTGACTTCACCAAGATAGTGGTGTCGACACTTACAGATTTTGTATTGACACTTATACTAAGAGTCGACACAGAATTTCTGATGCTCTACTATATATCTCTGGTGTCGACATAACCGCAAATTGGTGTCGACACATAGTAGACGAACTTGTAGTCGAGACAATAGAAGCTTGTGTCGACACAATCCATCTGTGTCGACACTTATAGTCTGTTTTTGGCGACTTTTGATCTTCTTTAAACAGAAGGTATAAATAGGTCAAAAACTCATTCTGTCGACACGCTTACAAGGTTTTCGAAACCCTGTGTCGACATTCTCTCTCTCTCTCTTTCTCTCATCTTTCAAGCTTTCTCGACTGATCAATGACGCCGAAGATTGAAGACAATGTGAATGAAGGATATGAGTTGGTGCGCCAGGCCTTTGCAGCTGCCCCTCCAGATGTTCTTGGGGTTATCTCTCTCCTCTCCGACTCAGGTTTAGAATTTCTGGTCTCCGAACCATCAAAGATATGGAAGAAGGAGGTGCACGAGTTCTTTACCTCTGCATCTGTAAACTCTGAAAGTCATGAGATAAAATCCACAGTTCATGGGTCACCTGTGGAGATTACACCAAGAAAGTTAAGAACAATTCTGCAATTACCTACAATTGAGAATGAAGAGGATGTCCCTGCTTCTAAATCTAGGGAGGCTCTTCAATGGTGTGGATTGGAATCCACCATGAAAATTGGAGCTGCGTTCAATCGGAAAGGAATGAATCAACAAGGCAAGTTTCTGTCAGAAGTAGTTGGAAAAGTTATTCTGTGCAAGCCAGGTGGACATGATAGAATTTCTGCCTATATGTTCAGCCTAATGACCAGGATTGTTTTTACAATTCCTACGGATTGGTCATCTGTAATCTTTGAGAAGATTAAGGAAGGAATCAAGAAGCCAAATCTGGCTAGGATAATGAGTATATACCTAAGTAAGGAGATTCCTGAGGTTATACAACAACAACCTGGAACTAAAATTAATCACATGAGAAGGATGGACATGAGATTGTTCTCCAGATGGGATAGGGTGCTGACCAAAGAGATGTCTGAAGTGGAAAGGCAGGATTCACCTGAGAAATCCCCAGGTCATGCTACCAGTACTGGGCATCCACAAGAAGAGCAAGTAAGACTAGAGGTTGAAGATCAGCCTGCATCTACACAAGTTCAGGATGCCACAATACCTGCAGTTTAAGAAGAAGAAGTAAGTATACCAGCTCAGCAAGTTTATTCACCTACACAAACTGTATCTACTCATGACCAGGTACAGGTGCAGGGGGAGCTGGTGTATTTTCCTACAAAAGAGATTTCTAATATTTCTATTTCTGCACAGGTCCAGGGGGAGCAAGTGCAAGAAGATGCTCAAATTGATCAATCTCCAAATTTGAATACTGCAAATGATCAAGCCCAGAAGGAATATACTCTGGAGGAGTTATTTCCAAATGATGAAATAATTACTGATAGTATGGAAGTGGAGCAAGAAATTGAGGGGGAGCCAGTGCATGTTGAGACTGTACAACATGGCACTGAAGCAGCTGTTTCTCCTCCTCCCAAAGAAAGAGTTCAAATTGATAGTACTTCTGATTCAAAGACTGAAGAAGCCAGGGTGGCTAAAAAGAGAAAACTTATGGTCTTCCAGAGAAGGAGCAAGAGCTATAAGCAGGCTCTACAGTCTACAGCACATCACACTCCTTCTGACTTTGATTATAACAAGTTCTTGGTAGATTTACAAGTGAAATTGGATGAACATAGAGTGGCTATAGAAAAATATGTTGATGAGAACAACAAGTCCCTGCAATTTGACTTAGCCCAAGATATAAAATCTATTAGATTTGAGGTCAATATGCATAAGAAGGAGATGACAGATTGCTTCCATAAGGGAGGCAATGCTGTGGTATATTTGGCAAAACAACAGCAGTCTATCATCCCTAAGGTGGATGATATTGCTTTAAAGCAAAGCTATGTCTTGGAAAATCAGCTAAGGATGAATGACAATTTAACTGAATCTCATCATGAGATCATTGAGGAATTGAAAAAGATTGTTCCAAGTCTGCCTGCAAATAGATCAAAGGGAATGGAAGAATTTGATAAGAACTTTCAAGCTGCTATTGATTCTGTTAAAACTGCTATCACAACCTCTCAAAAGGAAATATCTGACAAGCTTCTAAAGTTAAAACCATTTTTTAAAGAGGGTGTGAATTATCTGGATGGCCAAATCAGATTTCAAAAGGAAGATCTCAGAGATCATGTTTCTAGAGAAGCCATAAAGGGGGAGAGGATGCTAGTTCATGCAGGCTCAGAGCACACCAAATGGGTGACCAATAGTATTCGAGCCACATTGGGATATCCCCCATTGTGTGATGATGCTATGGTGGCTGAGTCAGGAATACAAACAAGTCTACTTGAAGGCAATCAACCTGAGGTTGCCCAAGTCATTTACCCCCCTCTAGATTATGATATGATTGATCAGCAGGTTCAAGGGATGTATAGTCCTCCAAAGGAGGTTACTAATATTGTTATTGGGAAGGTTGATAAGCCTGAGGATACTTTGAAAGACCAGCAAGATGCTCTTCTATCTAAGAAATGGTTTAGAGAGCAGGCTGAACTTAAGCCAGACTTTGAGCAGTGGAGTCCTACTTCCAGAAATATAATACTCACTGCATGAAAGGCTGTCAAAGACCAAGTGCAGGAAAGAGGCAAGTGGTACAATGAGATGGAATGGCAGAAGTATGAAGCCAGGCAAGAGGCCATTGTACAGTTTAGAAGAAAAGCCAAGCTGGGTAGGCTGCCTCCAGATGCTTAGGAGCCAAGCAAGTACTTCCCAAAGCCCTTTCATTATTTTGAAAGGCAAAGGCTCAAGGAAGAAGCAAAAAAGAAGGCTGATCTAAAAGGCAAGAAGCCAGCTGAAGATTCTGAAGCTCCTGTGAAGGCTCAAGTTCTATCTGGCAAAGGGATTGTCATTAAAGAGCCTGATCAGTCTTAATTTTTAGTTCTTTCAAAGTACTTTGTAATGTTTTGATTAAATCATTAAATGTAAATCTCTGTATTCAAACATTATCAAGTTATAAACAAAATGTTGGTTGGTATCATATAATGTTCATTCTGTGATGGATTGTTTTTATGTTTTGTTTATATTAAGTATTCCTGTTATGTCATATATCATCAGTTTATACTTTTTATAAATGGTGTATATCATTGGCTATAGGGTTATGACTTCTCCAAATAGGGGGAGATTGTTGGGTACATTGAAAATGTGTACCTGATTTGAAGAAGCCCAACTTAGCTCAATGATATACATCAAGGTGTATTTGATGTTGTTTTGAGTTGACATGTGCAGCTGAAGAAGTATTAAATAATGCAGAAAAATATTCTAAGTCCACATGTCGACACCTGAAGAAATTGTGTCGACACTTCATAATATTTGTGTCGACACTTCAGAATATCAGTGTCGACACAGAGAAAGATAGTCGACCACATTTATGTCGACACTGGGAAGCAGTGTCGACACATAAAGAAAATAGTCGACTTCAACTATCTCGACACTGGGAAGCAGTGTCGACACATAAAGAAAATCGTCGACCTCAGCACTGGGAAGCAGTGTCGACACAGAAGAAGATAGTCGACTAGTGAAAGATAGTCGACACAGAAGAAGATAGTCGACTAGTGAAAGATAGTCGACACAGAAGAAGATAGTCGACTAGTGAAAGATAGTCGACACAGAAGAAGATAGTCGACTAGTGAAAGATAGTCGACACAGAAGAAGATAGTCGACTAGTGAAAGATAGTCGACACTGGGTGGATGTGTCGACACCTTGAGATTGAGTCGACACATATTGGCAGAAGTCGACTATGCTTGTGTCGACACCAGAAGACTGAGTCGACACATTTTGGCAGAATTGAAGATTGATGTGTCGACACCTGAAGTCTGAGTCGACACATACTGAGTTCTGAATCTACAACAACTGTGTCGACACACAGGACTTGTGTCGACACACTGCAGAGTCTAGACCAAGTTATTTTCTGAAGAAGCTGTGTCGACTTAAAGGCAACTTAGTCGACATCATCAAAGACTGTGTCGACACCAAAGTCACTTGTGTCGACACAGATAGACAGATTGGTCTCGACACTTTCTAACTGACTGTCTTGACATTTTGCTATCCAAGGCTAAGGTACAAGAACTGTTTGAAGACTTGACAGCTGTGGGTTGCCACCGTTTAACTGAAGCTGTCAGACCTGTCAGAAAACAGTTAGAAACCGGATCAGCCGGTTACCATGAAGAAAGTCTATAAATAGACACATTCAGAAGGAATTAGAAATGCAGCTAAGCTAAGAAAAATAATAGAAGAAGATCTAAGAAGAAGAAACAGAAGGATTACGATCCTGTTGAAGTTTCAATTCAAGAAAGTGAAAAAGAAGATCTTCATCAGAAGGTCTAAGAAGAAGAAGTCTGAAGTATCAGTAAAGGTGTTGGATAGAGGGAGATCCAGTCATCTTGAAGAAGAAGAAGGAAGCCATCAGTGGTTTCTCAAGAAGCTGTTTGAAAATCAACTCAGCTAAGTTCAGATTCAAGAAGCTTTGAAGAAAGCTCAGATTCAGTTGATTTCATCAGCTGATCAAGAAGTGTCTTGTCCTCTTCTCTCTCAACAAAGGCAAGACATCAAAATATCTTTTTCTAAATTTCTGTAGGATCTGTTTACACAGATCTGAGTTGTAAGCCTGTGTTATAAAGGCTGAGTGTAGGAGAGGTGATCTCTGAGTGGTAGGGCTATTTGCCTGAGTGTAGGAGAAGATTATTCTCTGAGTGGTAGGCCTTGAGGCAAGGCTGAGGTAGGGCTGTTGAGCCTGAGTTATAGGAACCTATCCTGGTTCTGAGCTGTAGGATCTGAGGATCTGAGTATAGTGGAAGTTTGGCCGAATCTAGCATATTGCTAGATAGGTGAAGGGGGAAAGTGGATGTACCCAGACCTTGGGGAACCACTATAAAACATTGTGCAATCTGTGATGCTTAGTTGTCTGTGAATGCTGTGCTAGATGTTTTAAATTGTAATTGAATTCTGCCTAGATTTATAGACAAGAAATTAGAACCTATTCACCCCCCCTCTAGGTGTTTAGGTTATCTTGAAAGTAAAACTATCACTCAGGTTGAAGAAGAGCAGAAGAGATATCTTCTCAGTTGAATGAATGATTGCTGAGAGCAGCTGTATCTTCTCAGTTGAATCCTGAGAGCAGCTGTTTGTTTTCTTCCTTCTACTGATGTATATTGCTGGTAGCAGGCCCTTGGCTCTTTTTGAAAAAGAACTCTTTTATATAGGAGCAGCAGTAACGGCTCTAATATTTGAGTTGAGCTTTGTCTTCTTCTCAGATCTTGAATCTGGGCTGCAATTAACATAAAGACAACACATATCTTGCAGACATATATATTCTATATAAAGAATAAAGCTTCATAAGAAGCTGCAGTATTAAATCTGATAAAGACTGCTATAAAAGGTCACATCAGACAACTCTTTACAGCCAACGGCTATAAAGGACAGCTGCATTAATAAAGCAGTCAGAAAGTCAACTAATAAGACAAAAAAACTTTATCTGATAGGAAAGACTGAAGCATAAGAATAGCAAGGATTGAAGTATATGAAGTAAATCTATCAGATAATATATATTAAATATATCAGATAAAATAAGAAATAAAACACAGAATAAAACGCATATAATATTATATATGTAGACAGCCGATCGTCGAACGACCTTCGACTATAGTCGAACGACCTGCTGAGATCGTCGACCTATCAATAGATAGTCGACCGACTCAGATAGTCGAACTATCCAGGCAGATAGTCGACCGAATCAAGACTAGACAGAAAGCGTCGAACTATCAAGAGATAGTCGACCAGAGATCGACGATCCAGCAGAGCGTCGAGCAGACAAAAGACAGAGCACGACTATCTAAAGACAGAAGATAGTCGGTCAAACAGACAGACGATCGTCGACCGGCTGATCGACGATAGTCGATCGGCGTTCGACGATAGTCGAACCCGAAAATCCCTTAGCCAGAATTTTACTGGAAAAGAGAATACTCTACAACTAGACTTTGACCATAGATAAATCTTGGGTCAAGGACTAAAAGGAAAGACTTAACTCAAATCCAAACTAGGGTACCAACACAAGGCTCCCTCCTCTTCCACCAGAACTTCTGAAAGTACCAGGGCTGTACCAACCACTCACCACCCCATTGAAGAGATCCCTTCCACCCCTCCACCACCTCCAACTCCTCAGGTTCCATCCCAACCAGCAATACAACCAACCCCACCTTCCACTACCATTACAGTCCCTACCTCTACACCTCCAGCATCCCAACTTCCTGCCTCTCCAACAAACATTCCCTTTAATACTCCATCCCCCAGCCTGATACATCTATACCCTCACCACCCCAATCTCCTCTTCCACATCATCTTGCTGATATCCCCCAAACTAGCCTATCATCCCTCCCATCCTTCAACCTCTTATCATCCCCACTAAACACTCCCTCTCCTCCAAATGACTCTCTCTTAGACACTCAAATACCACCTTCACCTCCACCTCTAACTCCCACAACACCTACCATATCCACTCAACCAACCACTGCCACAACATCTACCTCTCCACACTTGGATCCCTCCCTTGTCTCCCCACTCATTACCCTCCTCACACCCTTCATACAATCACTCATAGCAGAGGCTATCTCTCCTCTTGTTGCCTCCATCTCCTCTCTAGCTGCACAAATTACTGCCTTAACTACTGCTCCCTCTTCAGTTTGGGGCCTGGCTTCAGTTCCTCCTAAAACCAGGTAGGGTGAGATACTTGATGAAGCATCAGAAGTAGTTGTAGCAAAAGCAGTAGCACCAACAGAATCAGTTGAAAAGGATATGGATACAGTAGAAGCAACAAAAGATGTAGCAACAGAAGAAGAAATAACAGCAGATGTATAAGAAGTTATAACAGAAGATGTACAAGAAGAAGTTATAGCAGAAGATGTACCAACAGACAACACTAAGTCATCAATGGCTATAATTCCATATACCACACCAATTTTGCTCAAGGCCACTTTTGTAGCTCCAGATTCTCCTCCCAGAGTTGCTTCCCCCACCATCTCATCCCCTATAGCTCCAGTTTTTGTAATGGATGACTCTCCCATGCTTGATCTAGATGCACTAATCATGACTGATATTGAGGAAGAAAATAAATCAGCTGCTCAAAGCACTGATGTACACAGTTCTCCAGTTTCCTCTCCAGTTCCTTCAAAGACAGAAAAGACAAAAATTTCTAATGACATAATAAGAGAGATTGATGCCATGTATGACAATCCTCAGCCTTCTGATGATGATGATGATGATTCTGATGAGGACCCAAAGAGGAAGAAAGTTTCAAAGAAAAGGAAAGCTCCTCCACGTCCTGCCCCAAAACCCAATCCAGCAAATGACACACTCTATTACATTCTACATAACATGTAACGTCCCAATTCGCGCTAGGCCCCTTGATTGCGTATTTGAGTCAAGGGGGCTGTGGTGAGCCCAATGGGGGATGTGGGTGAACAGGTGCGGACGTGCGGGAAATGAGGAAAACAAGGCAAAACAGCATTTTTGGCTGACACGGGTATGGACACGGCCGTGTCCATACCCGTGTGCCTTATAAAAATAGGTTTACCAGTCAGAGAGGTACACGGGCATTGGGACACGGGCGTGTCCCTAGCCGTGTGCCAAGGACACGGGTCGGGACACGGCCGTGTCTCTACCCGTGTGCCGCAACCCTGACCCGGCAGAAAGTGGTTCTGGGAGGAACACGGCCCTAGACACGGCATGCCACACGGCCGTGTCACCTGAACACGGGTAGGAACACGGCCGTGTGCCTACCCGTGTCTGCGATGTATAAAAAGGAAAAAGTTGGGAAACCCTAGCATTTCATCTCCTTTCTTCTGCCCCGAAATTCCTGAGAGGGTTCTTGGCTGGAGGAGGAGGAAGAGCTTGCCGGAGCCATCCTTGGAGGAATCAAAACGCCGCCACCGTCAAGGGAAAAATAATGCCGCCGCGAAGGAGTGCGAGGCTCATGGCCGGCCATGGTGGTACCGCTGGACTTGAGGTGAGCTTCCTCCCCTCTCCCTTGGTGCTAGATCTATAGTTATTATAGGAGAGACATCGACTCCATAGAGTCTTGATGGTGAGGAGGAGAGTTCTTAGGATAAGCCATGCCTAGGTTTTAGGCTTAGTCTCCCTCAACCTTCTCATCCTTCAAAGTGGAGATGAGAGGGGTTTTCGTTGGGGTTTGGCTTTGAAAGGAGAAATAAGGTTGGGTGTGATTTCTGGAGAAGTTTATGCGAGGTCGTTGCAAGGAAGAAGATGAACGGATGCCGTTCATCTCGCCTTAAGATGCGTGCAGAAATCGGATTTCTGCACGCGGCGACCTTCGTGGCCAATTTCGGAGGTGTTCTGGCCAGATCTGGGTGATCGACTCAACACGAAAGTCGTAGCCCTTGAAGTTACCTTTCCAACGAGGGGTTGCTCGTTTCCATGCGATACCTGTAGCCACGGGAAAGCTGGTTCGAGTCCGCTGCGTTCGGGAAAATTCCTGTACAGGAAACTGTTTCCTGTACGTATTCGAGTTGAATTTCTGGTATGTTGCGACCAGATCTGGGTGATCGACTCAACACAAAAGTCGTAGCCCTCGCGAATACCTTTCCAACGAGGGGTTGTGCATTGTGATCGGATTCCTGTAGCTCCGGGAATCCCAGTTTTAGTATTGGACTATCCTATGTTAATGCACTTGTTAAATTATAATGTTAGCACTCTTGCAATGATTGTGATTTGCTCATGTGATATCTTGCTCCCATATAACTATAATGTCGTTGTTACTATAATTTAGTATGGTTACTCATTTGGTTGTGTAATAAGGGATAACCATGCAATGGTAGAGAAATGGATTGGATGGGAAGGCTAGATATTAGGAGTTGCTATTGGTAAAGGATATATTTATACAAATTGGCGTTGAACATATCTAATGTACGTAGTGATGAGGTGAAATCATTGAATAGGTGGGCGTGAACATGATGAACACTATGTGAAGAATATTTTGTAACTGTAATCCGAGCCCAAGGGGTTTATTAACAACCGATGCTTAGAGTTGAAGTCTCCCTACGGGTAGCATCGAGTGAGTTGTTTTGGGGCATGTGATGTGCGACGATTCATCGTGTCGCGGTGTTGAGATAATGATTGTGGCAGGTCTACGGGTTCGCCAGTCGTCACACCGATGGGAGCCAATGAGTAGACTTTGGGCGGTAGGGTTAGATACTTGGTGTCCATAACCCGAGATCTCCTCCGTGCCATGAGAACGGTTGGGCTTGCACCTCGTGCGTTTCCGAGGTTCCACCCGGTTCGAAATCAAAGGCCAGGTTGGGCTGTGTTCTTGGTGCACATTTACCCAAGACCCCTTCTGAGCCGTAGTACGCATGTGAGCTCCGCTGTTGTGTTCTTAGCGTTGAGGCGTACGGGGGCCTAGGATAGGTAGTGTGATACCACCTAGTAGTGGAGACGCCCGCTCCACTGTCGCCGTCTGGCCACGACGGACGACGCCTGAGAGGTTAGCTACCTGCTCGAAAAGTGGGAACTTCAAGTCTGTGTCGACATAGCAACTTGCATGTGCGTGCGCATGATTCGGTCATAGCATAACATTCATATCATGTCATTCATTGCATACACAAGATCCTCATCGTATAAGTTTGTATGGGCACTCTTATACGATGAGTTACTTTACTGTTAAGCCGATCCTTAACTTATAAGTTTGTATGGGCACTCTTATAAGTTAAGTTACTATTCTGATTAATTATACCTGCTGTCATATATTATTGATATTTGTAGAACTGCTAGTTGTGTAGCGTAGTTTATACTCCACTATATTTACAGTCACCTGCTTGTTTACTTGCTTATATATATACATATTGTACCTTGTTCCTTTCTCCGCCCGGTGCCGAGGAGTCGCCGGGGGAGCGGATGTGAAGCCACTTAGTCTTATGACTAACGGTTGCTACGTCTTCCTTTTTAGGAGGAAACCCCGCAGGTAGAGCAGCTGCGGACTATGCAGCAGGACAGCCAGGCCCGGATGATAGGACCTGAGGTGGTGGTGCCATCAGCACCGTCAGTGACAGTAGTGAGTGTTTTCATGTAACCGTTTGGCAAAACATTTCTAGACTCTTGTTTATTTGTACAAGCCTGTTGTGCTTGTTATCTTCCGCTATTTTTGGACTTAAACTTAGCTGTGAACTGAACTGCTTTTAGCTTTACTTTTCTGTTATGGTTGGGTTGGCAAAATTGTTGTGATATGGATTGTAGCCGGCGGAATAGGCGTCTTGTGGTAAAGGCTAACCCGTGTGTTAGTGCTACCGCAAGGCGGCTATTTCGGGCATAAGACTCCCCTCGTGCCGTGTGTTGTGTTCCGGGAGGGGGGTCTTACAAATGGTATCAGAGCCAGGTTTCGATCCTGGGACCTGTGGGTTATGCCCGAAATGGTATCAGACTTAGCCGATCTTCACCTACAGCAGTCAGGTAACAATGGGCCACTCCCGTTCGATTGGTCGGTTTGGGGACAAACCGACTTAGCGGAAGCAGTGGTGTGCCCATATGTAATTCACACTAAGTTGTCCAACTTTGACATTAGTTTTAGCCAACCTGACCCTAATTTGTACCTTGCGTATAGGTCCCAGCGCAGGTGGAGCCGGTTGGGGGCACTCCTACCCCTTCCGTTCCTTCACAATTCCAGCAGTCGGAGCTGGGACAAACGCTGTCAGCCATATTGGATGCATTTAAAGCCCAGCAAGCTCCGGTGCAACAACAAGCGCCAAGCTCCAACTGGTTGAGCACCTTCCGTGCCCTATCCCCTCCTGCCTATCTTGGGACAGAATCGCCGGTGCGCACCGAGGAATGGCTTGATACCGTGCAGGAATTGATGGCTGGCATAAGATGTCCGAACAGCATGGCGGTGACATTGGTAGTGACGCTGCTAGAGCTGCACGCCAAAAGGTGGTGGAAGTCCCTCATGGGCTCCATCTTCCAAGGGCGGTTGTACACGGACATCGGTTGGAACGAGTTCACCGAGGCTTTTCTGGAGCACTTCATCCCTTCTTCTGCTCGGGATGGACTTGAAGAAAAATTTCTGCAGCTGAAGCAGGGATCGAATTCGGTAACGGAGTACCAGAGGGAGTTCCAACACCTCGCTAGGTTTGCCGATTCCTATGAGTTGGACGATAGAGGCTACGCGAAGCGCTTCTACAAAGGGTTAAGGGACCCCCTGAGGCAGGCCCTTTTGTTTATAGCCGATGGAAGCCTGGCAGAAATCATTGACATGGCAAAGAGACTGGAGGCGGACCACATGGGATGTGGCAAGAGACCTGCGGAAGGAGTAATTGAAGTCGGCCCTAGTAATAGAAGGCGGAATGATCATGGCAGAGGAAGGGGAAACCACAGAGGCGGTCGGTGGGTCAACCGGAACTATCGGGTGGAGTACCCAACTCCGCAACCACTACCTTTACCACCACCACCGCAGCAGCAATATTATCAACAACCTGGGGGCCGACGTGAGATGATATGTTTTGAGTGCAACCAACCGGGGCATGTCCGACGAGTTTGCCCGCGACTGATCGGGGGTGCCCCTATTGCTCCCCCTCCAGTAGCTCCACGGGGACGAGGGCACATGCGTGGCCGAGGAAGAGGACCACCAGGGAGAAATCAAGGACATGCACGGGAGCATGTATTCGCATTGGATATGACTCAGGAGAGAAATCCGCAGGAAGTCATCACCGGTACGTGCAAAATTGTTTTAATATTATATGACTTGTTGGATTTATGATACAAATGATACGCGCTATTCTGAATAGTGATTACCCCTTTTGGAACCTAGGCACTGTCGTGGTTAGCGGGAGACCCGCCTATACGTTATTTGACACGGGTGTGTCTCACTCGTTCATTTCGGAGGACTTCGTGAAGGACTTGGAGGGAGTGCAACACTTCACGGGCATTGCTCAAAGGGTGCGCCTTCCGGACGGCTCTGAGATGACGTCGTCAGCAAGTTGCGACTTCGACACCCTTATTGGAGGAAAGTTCTTTGAAACTCCGGCTACAGTGTTAAGAATCCCGGAGTTCGATCTCATCCTGGGCATGAAGTGGTTGGACTGGCTCCACGCCAGGATCAATTGTGCGGAGAAGCAAGTTATGTTGAGGCATGGAGACTCGGAAGTCATCTTCCAAGGTATTAAATTCGCACCCCGTAAATTATTATCTTCAATCCAAGTTATGAAATCTCATATGGAAGGGGACGAGGTCTATGTAATTTGCTTCGAGTTGAAGAAATTGACATTAGAGGTCAAGGATGTGCGGGTGGTGCGAGAATTTCCCGAGGTATTTCCCGAGAAATTGCCAGGACTACCCCCGCATAGGGAAGTGGACTTCCAAATCAAGCTAATTCCGGGTGCCAAGCCCGTCTCGCGAGCTCCATACCGAATGGCTCCGAAGGAACTTGCAGAGTTTAGAGTTCAGCTTCAGGAATTGGTGGAAGCAGGGTTCGTTCGCCCAAGCTCGTCGCCTTGGGGAGCGCCCGTTTTGTTCGTCAAAAAGAAGGATGGCACCTTGCGGTTATGTATTGATTATCGAGAGTTGAACCGGTTAACGGTGCGGAACACCTATCCCCTACCGCGCATTGATGAATTATTCGATCAATTGGTGGGATCGTATTGGTTCTCCAAGTTAGATCTGCGTTCGGGATATTATCAGCTGAGGATACAAGAAGATGACATTCAGAAGACGGCGTTCAGTTCGAGATATGGTTTGTATGAATTCACCGTGATGCCGTTTGGGCTCACAAACGCCCCTTCCGCCTTTATGAGCTTGATGAACAAGGTGTTCGGCCCTTATTTGGACATCTTTGTCATCGTGTTCATCGATGATATCCTAGTCTACTCCAAGACTGAAGCAGAACACGCCGAACATCTAACTTTAGTGCTGAGGAAACTAAAGGAGCACACTCTGTTTGCCAAGTTCAGCAAATGTGAGTTTTGGCTTCGAGAGGTCGCGTTCTTGGGCCATGTGATTAGTGGGGCGGGGCTAGCAGTAGATCCGGCCAAGGTGCGGGCCGTGAAGGAGTGGTCGCCATTGAAGTCAGCGGCCGACATACGAAGCTTTCTTGGACTTGCCGGGTACTATCGCAAGTTTGTCAAAGGCTTCTCGAAGATCGCCCTTCCCCTTACTACGCTGACCAAGAAGGGTGTGCCGTTTGAATGGACACCCCAGTGCGAAGCTGCATTCCAAGAGTTGAAAGACAGATTGACGACTGCACCCATCCTAGCTCTTCCATCTGGGAAGGAGGGCTTTCAAGTTTACACGGAAAGCGCCGGAAGCGAGCACGGAATCCCGCTTGATGAGGATGGAGTTAATCCGGACGCTGCAAGAGATGGAAATCACTTTGGTCTTTAAGAATCAACCGGAAGAGTATACCGAATATTTGGCCGCGATGAGTATAGTTTGCAACATACGAGACCGGATCCGTACGGAACAAAAGAAGGATGCGGCTTTAACCCCGGCTTTCAAGTCAATGGAGGATGGGACTGCGGAAGAATACTCCCTAAAAGACGGCCTCGTCCATTTTCGTGGCCGGCTTTACATCCCCGAAGGTGACAACATTCGGGAGGATATTCTAAAGGAGGCCCATTGCTCCAAGTACTCGGTGCACCCGGGGATCGCGAAGATGTACACCGATTTGAGAAAGACGATGTGTTGGCCGGGCATGAAGAGGGATGTCAAGTACTTTGTTACTCATTGTGTGGCCTGCCAAATGGTGAAGGCAGAGTGCCGAAGCCCCGGTGGAATGCTACAGTCGTTGCCCATCCCCGAATGGAAATTTGAGGACATCTCCATGGACTTCATCCACGGGTTACCTCGCTCGCGCTCGGGGAATGATTCTGTGTGGGTGATAGTTGACCGGTTGACCAAGGTAGCCCGATTTATCCCAATGAAGAAGGAGGCGCAAGTGGGCGTCTTAGTGCGTCTCTTTGTGGAACAATTTGTGCGGTACCATGGTGTGCCAAAGACGATCGTCTCCGACCGGGATGGTCGGTTTACTTCAAAAGAATGGAGGGCTGTACAGGCTTATTTGGGCTCGCGCCTCGCCTTTAGCACAGCCTTTCACCCACAAACGGACGGGCAATCTGAACGAACCATCCGAACATTGGAGGACCTATTGAGGTTGTGTGTGCTAGATAAAGGAGAACCATGGGAGAGGCTCTTACCTCTCGTGGAGTTCTCTTATAATAACAGTCATCAAGCTAGTATTGGAATGGCACCTCATGAAGCTTTGTATGGAAGGAGGTGTAGAACACCCTTGTCCTGGGTGCAAGACGAAGATCCGAAGACATTGGGAAATGAGTATATTGATGACACGGACGCGGTGGTAAGGTTGATCCGGAATCGAATGCTAGAGGCTCAAAGCCGACAGGCGAAATATTACAACGCAAGGCACCGTATGGTAGAGTTTCAAGTGGGTGATAAGGTGTTCCTGAAGATTCGACCGATGCACGGAGTGTCACGAGTACGTGGAGTCAAGAAGCTCAGCCCAAGGTATCTCGGGCCCTATGTTGTAGTGGAAAGGATTGGCCCTCTGGCCTATCGATTGGAGTTACCATCGGAGCTGGAGAACCTTCACGACGTGTTCCATGTATCATCGCTTCGGAAGGCTTTGTTGCGACCTGAACAGTATATCCCCACGGCGGATGGTGCCGTGGCATCTGATAGGTCTGTGCGACTGGAGCCGGTGCGGATCGTTGATAACGAGACAAGGACCTTGCGCCGCAAAAGTGTTCCCTTGGTGAAGGTGCTATGGTATAATCACGGGAAGGAAGAGTGCACATGGGAGCCAAGGGATTTGATGCAAGAGCGCTACCCGGAATTATTCACTCCAGGTAAAAAAAAAAAAAAAATTTTTATTTGAAAGCATAGTTCCCTTTTTATGTGTTTCACTCCCATAGCCTTACCCTGATTTCGGGGACGAAATCTTTTATTTTGTTTATAGGATTTGTAACGTCCCAATTCGCGCTAGGCCCCTTGATTGCGTATTTGAGTCAAGGGGGCTGTGGTGAGCCCAATGGGGGATGTGGGTGAACAGGTGCGGACGTGCGGGAAATGAGGAAAACAAGGCAAAACAGCATTTTTGGCTGACACGGGTATGGACACGGCCGTGTCCATACCCGTGTGCCTTATAAAAATAGGTTTACCAGTCAGAGAGGTACACGGGCATTGGGACACGGGCGTGTCCCTAGCCGTGTGCCAAGGACACGGGTCGGGACACGGCCGTGTCTCTACCCGTGTGCCGCAACCCTGACCCGGCAGAAAGTGGTTCTGGGAGGAACACGGCCCTAGACACGGCATGCCACACGGCCGTGTCACCTGAACACGGGTAGGAACACGGCCGTGTGCCTACCCGTGTCTGCGATGTATAAAAAGGAAAAAGTTGGGAAACCCTAGCATTTCATCTCCTTTCTTCTACCCCGAAATTCCTGAGAGGGTTCTTGGTTGGAGGAGGAGGAAGAGCTTGCCGGAGCCATCCTTGGAGGAATCAAAACGCCGCCACCGTCAAGGGAAAAACAATGCCGCCGCGAAGGAGTGCGAGGCTCATGGCCGGCCATGGTGGTACCGCTGGACTTGAGGTGAGCTTCCTCCCCTCTCCCTTGGTGCTAGATCTATAGTTATTATAGGAGAGACATCGACTCCATAGAGTCTTGATGGTGAGGAGGAGAGTTCTTAGGATAAGCCATGCCTAGGTTTTAGGCTTAGTCTCCCTCAACCTTCTCATCCTTCAAAGTGGAGATGAGAGGGGTTTTCGTTGGGGGTTTGGATTTGAAAGGAGAAATAAGGTTGGGTGTGATTTCTGGAGAAGTTTATGCGAGGTCGTTGCAAGGAAGAAGATGAACGGATGCCGTTCATCTCGCCTTAAGATGCGTGCAGAAATCTGATTTCTGCACGCGGCGACCTTCGTGGCCAATTTCGGAGGTGTTCTGGCCAGATCTGGGTGATCGACTCAACACGAAAGTCGTAGCCCTTGAAGTTACCTTTCCAACGAGGGGTTGCTCGTTTCCATGCGATACCTGTAGCCACGGGAAAGCTGGTTCGAGTCCGCTGCGTTCGGGAAAATTCCTGTACAGGAAACTGTTTCCTGTACGTATTCGAGTTGAATTTCTGGTATGTTGCGACCAGATCTGGGCGATCGACTCAACACGAAAGTCGTAGCCCTCGCGAATACCTTTCCAACGAGGGGTTGTGCATTGTGATCGGATTCCTGTAGCTCCGGGAATCCCAGTTTTAGTATTGGACTATCCTATGTTAATGCACTTGTTAAATTATAATGTTAGCACTCTTGCAATGATTGTGATTTGCTCATGTGATATCTTGCTCCCATATAACTATAATGTCGTTGTTACTATAATTTAGTATGGTTACTCATTTGGTTGTGTAATAAGGGATAACCATGCAATGGTAGAGAAATGGATTGGATGGGAAGACTAAATATTAGGAGTTGCTATTGGTAAAGGATATATTTATACAAATTGGCGTTGAACATATCTAATGTACGTAGTGATGAGGTGAAATCATTGAATAGGTGGGCGTGAACATGATGAACACTATGTGAAGAATATTTTGTAACTGTAATCCGAGCCCAAGGGGTTTATTAACAACCGATGCTTAGAGTTGAAGTCTCCCTACGGGTAGCATCGAGTGAGTTGTTTTGGGGCATGTGATGTGCGACGATTCATCGTGTCGCGGTGTTGAGATAATGATTGTGGCAGGTCTACGGGTTCGCCAGTCGTCACACCGATGGGAGCCAATGAGTAGACTTTGGGCGGTAGGGTTAGATACTTGGTGTCCATAACCCGAGATCTCCTCCGTGCCATGAGAACGGTTGGGCTTGCACCTCGTGCGTTTCCGAGGTTCCACCCGGTTCGAAATCAAAGGCCAGGTTGGGCTGTGTTCTTGGTGCACATTTACCCAAGACCCCTTCTGAGCCGTAGTACGCATGTGAGCTCCGCTGTTGTGTTCTTAGCGTTGAGGCGTACGGGGGCCTAGGATAGGTAGTGTGATACCACCTAGTAGTGGAGACGCCCGCTCCACTGTCGCCGTCTGGCCACGACGGACGACGCCTGAGAGGTTAGCTACCTGCTCGAAAAGTGGGAACTTCAAGTCTGTGTCGACATAGCAACTTGCATGTGCGTGCGCATGATTCGGTCATAGCATAACATTCATATCATGTCATTCATTGCATACACAAGATCCTCATCGTATAAGTTTGTATGGGCACTCTTATACGATGAGTTACTTTACTGTTAAGCCGATCCTTAACTTATAAGTTTGTATGGGCACTCTTATAAGTTAAGTTACTATTCTGATTAATTATACCTGCTGTCATATATTATTGATATTTGTAGAACTGCTAGTTGTGTAGCGTAGTTTATACTCCACTATATTTACAGTCACCTGCTTGTTTACTTGCTTATATATATACATATTGTACCTTGTTCCTTTCTCCGCCCGGTGCCGAGGAGTCGCCGGGGGAGCGGATGTGAAGCCACTTAGTCTTATGACTAACGGTTGCTACGTCTTCCTTTTTAGGAGGAAACCCCGCAGGTAGAGCAGCTGCGGACTATGCAGCAGGACAGCCAGGCCCGGATGATAGGACCTGAGGTGGTGGTGCCATCGGCACCGTCAGTGACAGTAGTGAGTGTTTTCATGTAACCGTTTGGCAAAACATTTCTAGACTCTTGTTTATTTGTACAAGCCTGTTGTGCTTGTTATCTTCCGCTATTTTTGGACTTAAACTTAGCTGTGAACTGAACTGCTTTTAGCTTTACTTTTCTGTTATGGTTGGGTTGGCAAAATTGTTGTGATATGGATTGTAGCCGGCGGAATAGGCGTCTTGTGGTAAAGGCTAACCCGTGTGTTAGTGCTACCGCAAGGCGGCTATTTCGGGCATAAGACTCCCCTCGTGCCGTGTGTTGTGTTCCGGGAGGGGGGTCTTACATAACATAACTCCATATAAGGGTATGCTAGCTTGGATGTGGCTGTTCAAAATGAACAAAAGGCAAGGAAGAAGAGCAGAAGATATTCTCCTCCCCTACAGAAATTCAAGAGAGGTCCTCCTCCTCCTCCTCCTGTTGCTGGTGCCTCAAGAACTACTTTTCAAGGGACAGATGCACCTTCCAAGGATACATCCTTCACCAGAACATATCAAAGGCAGGAAAAGTCATGTAGACATCATTCTCAAGGAAGCAGCCATCAAAGGAATGTTAGTTCTACAGAGCAAATAAAGGAGGTAGTTTATCAGAAACCAGAGTTCTCACCTACCAAACAGCAAGCTTAACAAAGAAGGCTCACAGAATCCCATAAGCCCAAAGGAAAATATAGTGAGACTACTCCTCCAAGGTCTCTGTATACTCAGAGTGATGAAAGCCAAAAAGTAACAAATTTTCAAGCACAATCCACTCAATTCAAGCCTATTACCCTGCTACCCCCATAAGATGATCAATCATCTGTTAGTCAGGATATTGATCCCAACTTCAGGATGGCTAGGCTCCAAGAGTTGATTGGTATGTCACAAATAAAGAAGGCTAGAGAAGAGGGTTAAGATCCAACAAAGTTCACAACTATGTCTTCATACAGAGAAAAAGAACTGGATAAACTTCAAGTGAGCAAGAAAGTGTTCAATCCTCCAGAGTACATGGTAATACACCTAAAGATTATAGTACCCAGAACCTCCACCCTGACAGTGATTGGAGCAGCAGATATGTACATGTTAAAGAAAGAAGCTGCTAATCCTGACATGGAAATCATCTTTACTCAGCCTGGGGATAAGAGCAAAGAAGTAAAGAAACAGAAGAAATAGAACCTAAACTCCTATGTGTATGGTATACTTTTGAAAAACTGTGTTCTATGATACAAAGCTAACTGTGTAAATATACCTGCTGTATATATATTATTTTATTCTCTGCCAGATATATATTTTCTTGCTTTGTACATTTCTTTTTATCATTGAGTCTGTAATTAGTGACCTCACCCAAATAGGGGGAGATTGTTTGATCCCTAATTGTATTTGGGCTAGTTTAACTAAGTTAGGATATGACCCAACATGTATAGCCAGGGTCATGGTTGTGTCCTAGAGTCTAGGTCTAGTCTTTAGAGTCAACAATGCCAGGGACCAGCCTCCAACACTGCCAGAGACTCAAGACTTAGATAAAATTCAAGACTTAGAAAAAGAGCTCTATGTTCGTCGATCTCAGGTCGACGAAAGTCGTGCTTAGCTCGACGAACTCAGAGACAATTCTCTGAGCTGAGCTCGATGAACTTGGTTCTCAGCTCGACAAACTCTGGACAAAGTGACAACACATCTAAGTCAAACTTCAGTCGACAAACTTAGAACATCAGCTAGACGAACTCTGTTCTCTGGTCCCAGATCGACTAATTCTGGATAAGATTTTTCAACACTCAACGCCAGAGGACATCACACTCAATGCCAGAATGATGATTCAACACTCAATGACAGAGAACACCACACTCACTGCCAAAACGATGTTTCAACACTCAGCACTAGAAAACAGTCTAAGTCCAGAATCAAAACTCAGGTCGACGATCTTGGACCTTAGTTAGACGAACTCAGTTCTCAGGTCTCAGGTCGACGATCTTAGACATTAGCTCAACAAACTATGGACTCAGGTCAACGAATCCAGACTTGGCTATTTCCCTCTTCTATTCCTATTATATTGCAATGATTCCTGAGTAATTAATGCTCTAATATTCTCTGAATATTACTGTTAGACAAGAGCATTAATTATGGTCTTCATTAGGATTATTGCCTGCCATTTTCCAAAGGTACAGTTGGGGAAACTAATCAATGCAAATTTTCCAAGGCCGTCAGCATTAATTACAGAAGGGATTTAAAAATTCAAATGGACTTTTACATCGAAAATATAAAGTATAGATTCCTCTTCTTCCTGCACAACATAGCAGACGAGATACAACACAGTAATAGATATATAGAATACATGAGACATAGAAAATCAATCAGTCAAGAAATCAAAAACTGCTAGACCAGAAGAAGAACCGTTTTCTGAAGAAGAAGAACAATTATTCAAATCAAGAGTCTTCTTCTGTCATCCTCTCAGGAACTTTCAAATGACAACAACTACTGCATCTGTCAAGGAGTTGCTGAAGTTCTTCTGGTTGAAGTTGAAAGCATGAAGGCCTATCACCCTGAATAAATTCAGTATTTCAGGGGGAGCTTTTTCCACCATCAAATCCACAGAGTCTTCTCATTTGAATACTTGAGAAAGAGACGACATCATCACTCTCTCAACCCCTCTGTAAAAAGAGTTCTCTACTCCCTTCAAAAGTGATTCTTGGTTGCAAGTCTCCTAACCAAAAGACTTGAGGTTTGGTTTTTGAGCACCTTACCAAAAGCTCATTGGTGGCAGTCACCTGAACAAAAACTTGAGTGGATTCCTACCAGGGTGGTAGAAGAGTGAATGTACCCAGGTTGGGGAACCACTATAAAATTTTTGTGTTGTCTGGTTGCCTTTTTCTTTTGTTCTTGCTGTGGCTGTGACAGTTAGGATTTTGTGATTTTTATTAGTTTAATCTACTGTGCTGTGATATAGCCTCTGAGTTTAGGAACAAGTTATATTATTCAACAAAAGATTTTAATTACTCAGTTATACTCTATTCACCCCCCTCTTAAGTATATTAGATCTCACCCTCACTTTCAGATAGTCTAGCACCGAGTTTAGACAGCTGGGACTGTGAGTCCCGATTGTTAGTAGATGTTTAGTTTTGCTTCCGCACTGAGTGATATGTAGTGAGGATATTGATGTACCGGGCATGAGCCCTATTTTCTGTACCTTTATTATTTCTGTGGACTCTCCCTTTGTGGAGATTATTTACTATATTTGTGACTTTATGGACATGTGTAGAGTTCTTCTATTTCATACTCTCATATTTTGCTACTGTTCTGTGATCGATTTGGCCGGCAGGATCAACATTTTGTAGTGATGACCTTCCCGGGTGTGAAGGTGTCACCGCAAAGCTGCGATTCTTGGCCTAAGACCCTGGTGGTGTAAAAGGAAAAAAAAGGGGGTATTACAAGGGGTATCAGAGGAAACCTCAATCGAAAAATTAGCACCTTTGACGTTCATGAGCCTTATGAATCGTGTGTTCGAGGCTTATCTGGATGTGTTCGTCATTATGTTTATTGACGACATCCTCATCTATACGAGGACAGAGGAGGAGAACACACGACATCTGTCACTGAATCTAGAGAGACTGCGGGAGCACCACCTTTATGCGAAGTTTAGCAAATGCAAGTTCTTATTGAAGGAGGTGGCCTTCCTAGGCCATATTATTAGTGGAGCCGGGTTGGCAGTAGACCCGACCAAGATTCAGGCAGTTCAGGATTGGCCGCAGCTGAAGGCGGCCACAGACGTACGTAGTTTTCTAGGACTTGCCGGTTATTACTAGAAGTTCGTGGAGGGATTCTCTCGAATTGCCCTCCCACACACATCTCTGAAGAGGAAGGATGTGCCCTTCGTCTTGACCCCGCAGTGCGACATGGCTTTCCGGGAGTTGAAGGATCGACTCACCTCAGCTTCTATTCTTGCCCTTCCTTCGGGGAGAGAAGGATTCCATGTCTACACCGACGCTTCCTATTAGGGCATGGGTGCAGCGCTGATGCAGAAAAGCCTTTTGATTGCTTATGCTTCCCGCCAACTGAAGAAGCATGAGCAGAACTACCCTGCTCATGACTTAGAGATGGGAGCGGTCATATTTACTCTAAAGGTCTGGCGACATTACCTGTATGGCGTCCACTGCGACATATACTCTGATCACAAAAATTTGAAGTATGTGGACACGCAGAAAGAGCTGAACATCAGGCAGAGGCGATGGGTGGAATTTCTAGCAGATTACTAGTACGAGATGCATTACCACCCAGGGAAGGCGAACATGGTAGCCGATGCGCTGAGTCGGAGAGCCGCCACCTTTAGAGTGGAGCCCCAGATTATTTCAATGGAGCTAGTGCAGAGATTAGAGTATTTGCACATCACGCTGGTGTCGTCTAATGACCCTGAGCTTTATGAGGAGTATTTAGCTGCGATGAGCGCCACAGATGACATTCGAGACCGAGTAGAGATGGGTAGAGGCCGGACGCCAAGCTGGAGCCGATATTCTGGGCCTTGGAGGCAGGTACTGCGGGAGATTACACACTGAGGGATGGCCTAGTGTGTTTTAGAGGATGGTTTTATATACCAGAGGGAGGATAGGTCCAGGAGGATATCATGACAGAAGCCCACTACAGCCAGTATTCGGTACACCCGGGATTTATAAAGATGACTGTGGATCTGAAGAAGACCATGTACTGGCCAGGCATGAAGAAGGATATCACCTACTTCGTGACCCACTGCGAGACATGCTAGCTGGTGAAGGCAGAGTGCAGAAACCCCGCAGGATTGTTATAACCACTCCCAGTGCCAGAGTGGAAGTTCGAGGATATTGCGATGGACTTGATACATGGGCTTCCCCGATCGCGGATTGGAAATGATTCGATCTGGGTAATCATCGATCGGCTGATGAAGATAGCCAAATTTATCCCGATAAGGGAAAGATGACTCGGTTGGTGTGCTGGTTCGGAAATTTGTGGAGCAGTTCGCCCGTTATCATGGCGTACCCAGGACAATCGTATCGGATTGAGATGGACGGTTTATATCCAGGGAGTGGAGATCAGTGCAGACTTACTTGGGCACTCAGTTGACATTCAGTACAACTTTTCATTCCCAGACTGACGGGAACACGGAATGAACCAATCGAACCTTGGAGGATCTACTATGACAATGCATTCTGGATTGAGGAGAGCCTTGGGAGAAGCTGTTGCCACTAATCAAGTTCTCATATAATAATAGCTACCAGTCCAGCATAGGGATGGATCCTTATGAGGACCTATATGGACGAAGGTATAGGACTCTTCTGTCATGGATACATGATGAGGATCCAGAGGTTTTGGGATCGGAGTTTGTTGAGGACACCGAGGCTCAGGTGAGGCTGAAATGGGATAAGATGATAGAGGCATAGAGAAGACAGGCTAAGTATTACGATGCTCGACATCGTCAGTTGAAGTTTTAGGTGGGGGACCGGGTTTTCTTGAAGATCCGACCGATGAATGGGGTTTCACGGGTCCGTGGTCGGAAGAAGAAGCTCAGCCCTAGATATATGGGGCCTTACAGGATCTTAGAGCGGATCGGTCCTTTAGCATACATGCTGAAGCTTCCATCAGAGCTGGCGGGTCTGCACGACGTGTTCCACGTATCCTCTCTTAGGAGGGCTCTACTACACCCATAGCAGCAGATTACAGCCATGGATGGGCCGGTAATATCGGATCAATCAGTCAGCATGGAGCCGAGTATGATCAATGATACGATAATGCGGGTCTTGCGGTGCAAGAAGGTTCCGCTAGTCAAGGTTCTGTGGAGAAACCATGGGCAAGAGGAGCATACATGGGAGCCACAGGATTTGATGCAACAAAAGTACCCGGAGCTCTTAGAGTCAGGTATACCTCTAACTCTTAGGGATGTTACAAGCTTTTGCTTTCAGTAGAGATCCCCGTAGGCTTAACCTTAATTTCAGGGACAAAATTTTTATTTTTATATATTGGGATTTGTAATATCCCTCAAACAACTAGACCCCTAGGTCTTTATTTTGTCATGACTAGGTCATGATAAAACCACCAAAAGCTCTAGATCAAGTGGGCAAGGCCCAAGGTTAAAATCACCTTGGTCTGCCTATAACACATCCTAAACATCAGACCTAAGGTCTTACTTTAGGGATTCACCATGATCCCATGACCACACCACAACATCCTTAAACCATTGGAAGGTCCATTAGAGCCCTAAGGTTCTATTGGAATCAACCTAGGGTGGCCAAGTTGACCTAGGATCATCCTAGGCCTAAAATGGGCAAGGTGCCCTAACTAAGGGCAATGTGCCCCTAATGTGCCCAACCAACCCTACCTAAGTCTTCCTATACCTTAATTGAGGTCAATGAGTCACCAAGGACCCATTGGGGACAACCCAAGAGGCTAAGTTGACCCAAGTCAACTCTAGCCCTAAAGTGGTCAAAGTGCCCTTACTAAGGGTCAAGTGACCTCCAAGGTGCCAAGTAAACCCTACCCAATCCTACCTAAACCTTAGGGGAGGCCAATGGGTGACCAAGGACCCATTGGGGTCAACCCAAAAGGTCAAATTGACCTAAGTTAACTTTACCCAAGTGTTAGGTCAAGTTGGTTCAAATGGGCTAACTCAAGCTCAAACCCAAACCCACTTGGGCTAACCTCATTTTTATTGTTCATGTGGGTTATATGGGATGCAAATAGGCTCGGGAGATGAGAAAATTCGTTCATGATGACTAGGAGAGAGAAAGCTCTATTTGCTCTTTAATAGAGGAGAGAGAAAGTGAGAAAGAGAAGACCATTCATGGTGGGGAAGGTGAATCACCCCTCCATTCTTCACCAATTATTTAGTATTAATCTCCCCTAATAGTTTTGAGGAGTTTCCAAATGAATTGGGACCAAGGGGAGGTGAATTTTAAGGGATTTTCTCCATAGCCGAAATTCCCTTTCATGGCCATAAATGTCTTTGAAGCCTAGGCCCTTCCCCTCCCCCATTTGATGACCTTAAAAGCTTCCCTAGGCAAAGAGCAGAAGTTTCCACCTTTTTGCTGAAGAAATCGAGCCCTCCCACTGCACGGTTGTAACATACACGAAGCTCAAAAATCTGGCGATGGCGCACCACCACCAAACCCGTCGGCAAGCACGGTTGAAGGTCCTTCTCTACTCCTTTTTCTATGAATAGATCTTAGGAATATTTTATGCCAGATCGGGTGATGATTTTTCCATGGTTTTTTCGAAAAAAATGGAGTGGTCGGGTTCACCAGAAACCATCCCTCCGGCGGCCGTGCCGCCGCCCGGCCACCTCAATGAAGGTGGTGGCGGTGGTGGCCGGCCAGGGAGGTGGCCGGGTGGCTGGGAAAATGGCTTGGAAGAAGCTCCAGGTCAGTCTGATCACAGCCCTTGGCTGGAGGAAGAAGATGACCAGGATGCGTTGGATTTGCTTTAAGATATGTGCTGGATCATTTCTTTTATTTAGTTTTGATTTCTGAATTTTCTGTCCTATTTACTGGGCTGTCTTAAATTAAATATTAAAAATACCTAGGCCCATCTACAGAAAAATTCATCAACATGAAAATTGTAGCCCTTGAAGTATAGTTTAAAATAAAATTTGTTTGAACCCATTTGGGTAGGGGTTTTGACCACAACACCCATTTTGGTGAGGTCTATACATAGGTGTGACAAGACACAAATATTAATGCCCACACCTAACCACAAACCCAAATGCTTTGAAATTTAGAACATAGGCTTTTCATAATTTTCCCCTCATACTGTACAAAAATCGAAATTTTTAGACAATGTATTTCTATAGTTTTATGAAAAATTTAATAAACCATATGTAATTTAATTAGGTACCTTAAACTCCTCAAAAACCTCCAAAATTTTGGTGGGTGATCTAGGGGGGTTGTATGAGGTTCCATATGAATTTTCATCAATTTTGGTGATGGTTTAGATTGTAAAAAAGCAAACCCTAGTTGACTCAATACGGGGTAATTAGGGCATAATGCTCCTTGTGGCTTTAAGTGGTCAAATCACCTCAACAGAGGCTGAGACTTTGACCACTAGATTTTTATGACCTTAGACACTCTCCCATGGAAGATGGGGTGGATTGGGGTAGATCTTCCCTAGGACCCAAGACCAAACCCTAAGGTTGGTCTTTGGGGGTAGTGAAGGGCATGGAGTTGAATGCCTTTGTATGGATTTGAAATTTGGTAGAGAGGACACTAGGGTAGCTAAGGTACTCTGGTAAAAATCTTAGAGGATTTGGAGATGGATAAACCCCTCAAAACCCTAACCCTAGTTTAGGTCACATTCTTTAAAATTGAAAGATAGGTAATTAGAGCTCTGTGAAAAGTTGTAAAACTTGGGTAGTGTAGTCATAGGGTTAGTATGAGTCTTTGCTAATTTTATTGGAAATTTTGGAACAATAATTTTAGTACCTCCTTCTGCAATCCATGTGTTAGCCCTTATTAATTATTTGTTTATTATGACCTCTCTATTCATTGGATTGTTATGAAATTGGGGTAGAGGGAGTTTTAGACCATTATGCTCATACATGAATTTTATTGTAATTTTTAGATGTGAATTACCAGTACTTACTTCACAAGTTTATAAATATAGGAATATGATCAATAATTGATTCAGAGCCCCACACTCCTTGAAAAAAAATGTGAAACTTTATTAGTAGTGTTCCTAGGACAATATGCTTATGTGGGAATTTTATTGCAATTTTTAGATAAATAATTTCTATATTTAGTTCATTAATTTATCAATTTGGATTATTGTGCAAAATTAAGTTTAGAGTTCACTACTCACTGAAAAATTATGAAACTTGACCTAGAGTGTTTTTAGGTCATTATATACATGCTTGGAATTTCTCAAAATTTTGGAAGTATTCTAAAAGTACTTGTCTCTTTAAAATGATTAATGTGGTTATGTTCAAAATTAGGTTTAGAGGTCTAAACCTTGCTAAAAAAAGGACACTTTGAATTCACTATTAAATAGTCATCTTGTATTTATCATAAATTTTGTGGAGCATTTTTCATGTCTGAAAAAGACACTTCATGTTGAAACTAAGGTATTTGGATTTCTTAGAAAATTAAATAGATTATCAAGTAAATTAGGAAAATTATGAAATTCTGGATTTAGGCTAAACATGTCATGATAGACCCCAATAATTATTATAGGGATTTTGGATGATAATTTGGAGTACATCCCATTGTATACATCATATAGCTTAGGATGGTCTGCGTTTAGTAAAATTGCAAAAATCGTGTTAACATGGAGAATGGTCGTAGAGAGATGGGATTTTGTTTACTGATTTTGGTAAGTGGATTGGAGTATACCATTGGAAGTTGGAAATAGTAAGTTGTAGAGTTGTCTAAGTTTAGGTGGTACTCGGGATCAATGAAAGATCGTCTATCCTGTGAAGGGGGAGACAGGGTCAAAACACATTAGGGTTAAGGCAAAATAAACTGCAAGAGTAACTAGCATAACTAGGGATTCACTTTCACTCACCTCGATGTCTCGGGATATAGGTTGGGTCACTCGGGCTGTAGGCTCGGTGGTTTTGGTGATGGGCAGGTTGGCCCGGCGAGCTTGGCTCTGTTGTTGTTTGTGACAGACGGGATAGTCCGGGGAGCTTTGGCTCGGTAGATGATACATAAGATTGCATGCACATTAAGTACAAGGTGTTGGGTCTTCGGTATTGGAGGGTCGATGCACCAAAGCCAATATGTTGACTCAACAAGTGTGGTTTTGCACTTCGCCAAATTAAGTCTGGCATGCTAGCAGGCAAGAGTATGCAGGAGCACCGCTTAGTGCACCAGCGTCAAGGCATATGATAGGTCTGACTAGTAGTGCAATTACCGGTTTAGAGGTGGGCGAGGACCAACCCACCGCTTTCATTTGCCACTATAGATGTATACTGGGAGGTTAGGCTCTAGAAAGGGGAAACTAAAGGTCTGTGTACACATAGTCGAGTGGGTGAGTTGCACTTGCATGATCACATCATAGCATATTTGCATGTCATAGCATCATCATTGCATATAACCCCTGACACCTATTGTATAGAGTGGTATGGGATGCTTTATACAATATACCCTGCAAAACGACCCCTTCGTTTATAAGTTCGCGTGAGCGTGCTTATAAGTTATGGTTTTTACTCTGTAGATATATACATGCTGCTAGAAAACCGACACCCTATCGTATAAATTTGTATGAGACTTTTTATACGATAGGAGCCTTGCAGAAGATCCCTTAGCTTATGTGTTTTCATATAAGTTAAGGTTACTTATTATATATTCAGTCTTTCATACCTTCTTTACTTCCACATATAATCTTAGAACTGCTAGATTAGTTCCGTTGTCACCTGTTGCTTTGTTATTCTCCACCTTCATTACCTATCCTTTCCTGCTCCTCGCTCGGTGCCTAGGAGCCATGGGGGAAGGGGTGGGGGATGATTGTATAATATCGAGCTCGCAGGAGCCAAAGGATTGTGTAAGGGAGCTAGGCGAGATAGCCTAGGGCAGTCGTCAATTCGCAGAGCGAGTGGATCCGGGCAAGAAGGATTTAAGCAAGAGGGCCCAGGTTAGAAGGGTCTAAGTGAGAGCTACGCCATGATATGGGCGAACAAGTTCCAAGGGAGGAGGCACTCGCAGGTGAGTGGACGACTCGCCATGCTAGAGGGCTCTAGAGGGGAGCTCTTGCTAGCGAGACGGTGCTATCGCCAGGTGAGAGGACTCCAGAAGGGAGTTCTCGCCAAGCACCAGTTTGGTTTAAAACTGGTTCAGGTAGGGCCGGGTCCATCTTTTAGCCCCATAAGATCTTATGCTTTTGCTCTGGGTGGTCTGCATATAACCCTTCAGAACAGCGGAGTTTGGCTGTAGGCAGACCCGACTAAGGGTATTCTAGTAATTTTAGGTAAGCTCCATTTGGTTATTGGCAGTCCCAATTCAAGGGCCTATAAATAGACCGGTTAGGTGCCTTAGAAGGAGGCATTCCTAACTCTCCTTCTATTCTTCTTCTAAGGCACCTAGCTCAGCATTGGCTAGGGAGGGGAAGAATTTACGATTCATTCGGGTACGAGGTGGGACCTTCGCGCTGAAGCCCCCGATCTAGTCTTTCGAGAGCCTTGTCAAGAGGGTGGTCCAGAGGGAGTAAGTATGAGTTGAACCTCTAGTTCCGAACTTTAGGAGGGACCGACGTTATTGGTTCCAACATTTTTGGTGCGTTGAGCGTGGAACAGCAGCTTTCACGGAAGAACTTTGGGTTACCTTATGGCGGGGGATCTTGAAGGATATGGAGGAGGGTCCCTGAACTCGGGAGGATATGTCGGGAGGGTGGAGTTAATGACATCCATTAGGGGATCATGGACATGCTGAAGCAGATCTCGCTGAGAGGAGAATGCCAGACCCCTCCACCCCAGATGCTAGGTCTCGCGCCCCGTGAGGGGATCGACCCGGCAAGGATAGGCGAGGATGCGACCGAAAGGCGGCAAGGGAAGGAAGTAGTGGCGGAAGGCAGCCGACGAGATATGGAGGGCAGAGAACTTTTCGCCAGCCCAGCAAGTGCCGTCTCGCCTGGAGGGATGGTCGCGCGAGTCGAGGTGGCGAGACCCCCGGCGAGAGGGTCTACCTTCTGCGAGTATATCCTCTTGGCATCGGTCCCTGAAGGGTTTCACGAGCCCGAGATGACCTACTATGTGGGGAAGGATGATTCCCTCCAACACTTGTAGTGGTTCGAAGATGCGGTCTCCATCAGACCAATGACGGACACTTTTAAGTGCCGCCTTTTTGCCATCACCATGAAGGACACGGTTAGGGATTGGTTCCACCACCTCCAAGCGGAGTCAATTTACGGCTTCGAGGACCTGAGCAGAAGCTTCTATTTGCGCTTCTCGACCTTTACGAAGAGGAAGAAGAACCCGAAGTCCATTTTCTTGATCAAGCAAAAGGCGACGAGTCCTTGACTCAATATGTGGACCGCTTCCATGAGGAGATTCTAGACATCCAAGAGATTCCCGGTTTCGCCCTCCAGATGGCCTTCACTGTGGGGCTGAAGGAGGGATTTTTTAAGATGAGCCTGAATAGGAAGCCGCCATTGTCATTTGAAGGGTTGATGGATGTGAGAAACGAACTAAAACAAGCCGAAAGCGGTTTAAACTGAAACTTTATTATCCGAAAAAGGTATCTATTACAAAGGTATGGCCTCCCTTATATAGAATGGAGGAGAGAAGAGAGAATACAAATAAGAGATGTGGGACTAAAAATTACATGACACGAGCGGACTGTACAGACACAAACCGCATAAGTCGCGCGGTTAGACAGAAGGGCTAACCGCTCGGCAACTGTCAGAGAGAGAGAGATCGCCATGTGAGACCGCTAGACCGCCCGGTCTCCAAGTTGCCAGTGACAAACTGCTAGACCGCTCGGACCACAGACAACAACACACAGCAACCAGACCACTGAAGGGAAACCGCCAGACCACACGATCATCAATCCGCCAAGCCAGACCGCCAGACCGCCCGGTCACCAACTTCAACACTCCCCCTCAAGCTGGAGCATATATATCGATCATGCCCAACTTGTCACAAATATGGAAAAATGAGGCGGATACTGGCTTGGTGAAGATGTCAGCCAACTCTTTATCAGAAGTTACGAAGGGAGTGCAAATTTGGTCCTTCAAAATCTCTTCACGAATGAAATGACAGTCGACCTCAATGTGCTTGGTTCTTTCATGGAAGACTGGATTTTTGGAGATGTATATGACAGCCTTGTTGTCACAGAACATAGGTAGAGGATGGTTGTAGACCTCTCCTAAATCCAGCATGAGAGCCCGTAGCCATTTTAACTCACAAGTGGTCGATGCCATACTCCGATACTCTGCTTCAGCACTGGACCTGGAAACAACAGACTGCTTCTTGCTTTTCCAACTTACCAGATTTCCCCCAACAAAGGTGTAGAAACCGGAGGGAGACTTGCGATCCCCTTTATCATCAGCGTAACTCGCATCTGAGTCTGCTTTAACCCTCAGATGACCATTCTTCTGAAAGAGTAATCCTTTCCCAGGGGCTGCTTTGACATACTCCAAGATCCGCAAGGCGGACTGAAGATGGCACTCCTTGGGTGCTTGCATGAATTGACTCACCTTGCTCACAACATAGGAAATGTCGGGCCTGGTCACTGTGAGATATATGAGCATGCCAACTAGACGCCTGTACCGCATAGTATCTGAAAGAAGAGGTGAATCATCCTCCCAGGTTTTGTCTTCTCCAATAGCCATAGGGTATCGGGCAGGTTTGGCTCCAGTCAATCCTGCTTCTTTTATAAGGTTAAGGGCATACTTACGCTGAGAGAGAACTAAGGAGTTGGGCTTTCGAGAGATTTTGATTCCCAAAAAGTACTTCGCAGAGCCCATATCTTTTGTGACCAGATGTTTACGAAGATGCCGCTTTGTCAAGGCTACCCCTTCCTGGTCATCGCTAGTGAGAAGAATATCATCAACATACACAGCAAGAACCACCAGCCCTGACAAGGTTTTGCGAATAAATAGAGAGTGATCGGCAGAGCTGCGCGCAAAAACAACGGCCGCCATAATGCTGCTGAACTTGTCAAACCAAGCTCGAGGGCTCTGCTTGAGACCATAAATTACCTTCCTCAGCCGGCATACTCGTGTCTCACCCTGAGCAACATACCCAGGAGGTTGCTCCATGTAGACGGCCTCCTGAAGATCACCATAAAGGAAAGCATTCTTAACATCCAGCTGGGAAATCGGCCAATCTTTATTGACCGCCACAGAGAGAAGGACCCATATAGTGCTGAGGCGAGCCACGGGAGAGAAGGTGTCAAAGTAATCAACCCCATAGGTTCTAGTAAATCCCTTTGCAACAAGACGAGCCTTATAACGGTCCACAACGCCATTCGGGCTAAATTTGACCACAAAGACCCAGTGACAGCCAACAACCTCAATACCGAAGGGAGGAGGAACAAGAGTCCAAGTACCTCGCTCCATCAGAGTCGCTATTTCCTCATCCATGGCCATCTTCCAGTGAGGAATAACAAGGGCCTCCTGGTAGGAACGAGGTGTGGCAGTGGCAGAGATAGCCAGTGCAAAGGCCCTGCGATAAGAAGTAAGACGATCATATGAAACAACAACAGCAAGGGGGTGTAGGGTACACGTCCGCACCCCTTTGCGAAGAGCTATAGGAAGATTCAGGTCGTCGGGTTCCTTGGCATCCAGAGCATCTATAGCAGAGAGAGCTGGCCTGGGAGGAGAGAGCGACGACAGCGGAGATGAGGGAGATAGAGGCGGTGAGAGAGGAGTGGACGAAGATGGAGTAGGGGTGGATATCGCAGGAGGAGACGAGGGAACGAAGGGAATAACAGGAGAATCAGAGACTGGGAGAAGAGAAGAGGAAGCTTGGGGAAGAGAAGAGGAGTCATCCGAGAAGTAGGAGGCATTCTCAAAGAAGGTAACGTCAGCGGAGATGAACTGCTTACGAAGAACAGGGTCAAAGCAACAGTAGCCTTTCTGAGTGGTGGAGTACCCCAGAAAGACACACTTGGGGGAGCGAGGGGAGAGCTTATCACGGGTGGCAGACGGGCATGCACAAATGCAGTGCACCCAAAGATTCGGAGAGGGAGAGGAAAAGGCTCCTTGCCCGGATACAGTATGGAGAATGGGGTTTTCCCATGGAGAACTGAGGAGGGAATGCGATTTGTTGGTACCCTAGTTTGGATTTGAGTTCTGTCCTCTCTTTTAGTCTCTTGACCCAAGATTTATCTATGGTTAAAGGTTAGCTAATAGGTTAGATTCCCTTAGTTGTAGAATTGCTTATCCAGATGAGAAATTTGTTTATGCCGTTTTTGGTTCGACTATGGTCGAACGCCGCTCGACTATCATCTATTGACTATTCGACGATCGTCTATTAGTTGGTCGACGTTTGTCTGTCTGCAGATCGTCTATCTCTGAGTTAGTTCAACTCTTGGTAGCTCGACGTTCTGTGAAATCTGCCTCGCCGATCGTCGAACCCCGCTCGACTTTTTCTGACCAGACAGATTTCTTGATAGTTCAACTATCTGCTTGGATAGTTCAACTATCTGATAGTTCGACTATCTGTTTGATAGGTCGACTATCTGTGTTGCTTGATAGTTCGACTATCTGTCTTGATAGGTCGACTATCTGTTGTGTTTGATAGTTCGACTATATGCTTGGATAGTTCAACTATCTGATAGTTCGACTATTTGTTTGATAGGTCGACTATCTGTTTTCTTTGATAGCTCGACTATCTATTTGATAGGTCGACTATCTGTTTTCTTTGATAGTTCGACTATCTGTTTGATAGGTCGACTATCTGTTTTCTTTGATAGTTCGACTATCTGTTTGATAGGTCGACTATCTATTTTCTTTGATAGTTCGACTATCTGTTTGATAGGTCGACTATCTGTTTTCTTTGATAGTTCGACTATCTGTTTGATAGGTCGACTATCTGTTTTGCTTGATAGTTCGACTATCTGTCTTGATAGGTCGACTATCTGATAGCTCGACTATCTGTTCTGATAGGTCGACTATCTGCTGTGGTAGTTCGACTATCTGCTTTGGTAGTTCGACTATCTGTATCATTCGACTATTTGTTTGATAGGTCGACGATCTCTGTGCTTCGTTCGACGATCTTCGAGGGTCGTTCGACGTTCTGCTGTATGTCTTTAGTAATTTTGTCCTCTTCTATTCTATGATTTATTTCATATTTATTTGGCATATTATTTCAATTAATTTATGCTACTATTTCCAGGCAATCTCTGCTCCATTCTTTATGCATGAGCCAATCTTTATCTGACAAAGTGTTTTGTCTTATTAGTTGAAATATATTTTCTGCTTTATCTGCCAGGCTGTCCTTTATAGTCGTTAGACTCAGAAAGTCTTCTCTGGCCGTAAAGAGTTCTTTCTGATGTGACTTTTTCTAGCCCCTTTTTATCTGATTGGATATGCAGCTTCTTAGAAAGCTTTATCCCCTTATAGCATGTCTGTCTGCAGGATTTGTTTTTTGCTTTATGCTGTTTGCAGCCCAGATTGCTGATTCTAGAAGAAGACAAAGATTCAAACTCAAATTAAAGCCGTTGCAAAGGCTCATATAAAAAGAGCTTCTTTTGAAAGAAGAAGATACCTAGAACACATACATTCAGCAGCATAGAAAAAGAGAAAAAGCAAGAAAGTTCTACAGCTCTCAGAAATTCACATTCAACTGAGAAGATCAAATCTCTTCAGCATTCTTCTTCATCCTGAGTTCATCCTGCTTACAGGAAGACATTCAATCAGAGGCCTTTAGAAGAAGAAGAAGAAAGGAAGCTGTTTGAAGAAGAACACCTTTTCCCAATCAAGAGTCTTCTTCAAGCTTCTCCTTCAGAACCTCAAGAAAGTTCTTTGTCTTAGTTCAGAAGAGTTCCTGCACCCTGAAGCAAGACTCCTTCCTGGATATTCTCTAAGCCAGGGGGAGCCTTGATTCTTTAGAGCTATCTAGCTCTGTGCAATCCACTAGCTTCTCTAATCTGTTTAACAATAGGAAGAATCCTTAACTCTCTCAACCTCCTGTACAAAGGGTTATTACTCCCTTCAAAAGTGAACCCTTGGTAGCAGGACACCTGTTCAAAAACCTGTGTTGGATTTTGAGCTCCTGATCAAAAGCTCAAAGGGTCTACTTGATCTACCTGAAGCAGATCAGTTGGTTGCAGGGCACCTGAACAAAAACCTGTAGTGGATTCCTACCAGGGTGGTAGAAGAGTGGACGTACTTATTTAGAGGGAACCACTATAAAATTTCTTGTGTCGTCTGTGCTGTTTATTTAATTTATTGCACTGTGGCTGTGAGTAGAAATAACTAGGATTGCTAGTTGCTGTGATAGGATCCCAAGCTTAACTGTAATTACAGTTAGCTCTCTCTTGTGCACTATACTTTGTGTTAGGCTCTAGGGTTATCAATATCTATAAACTAATTCCGCAAATTAACTCTAAGGGAGTTGAGTAGGGTGTCATAATTTTTGAATACTCTATTCACCCCCCCTCTAGAGTTGTATCTATCATCACTTTCACGATTGATGAGGTAGCAGGCACGGAGAACATCATAGCCCCAATATGAGCGAGGGACATGCATATGAGTCATCAATGTGCGAGCGATATCGAGGAGGTGACGGTTTTTGCGTTCCGCCACCCCATTTTGTTGGGATGTATAAACACAGCTCGTTTGATGAATAATTCCATGTTGTACACAAAAAGAGGAAAAAGAATGACTCAAGTATTCTTTAGCATTGTTAGAGCGAAATGTTTTAATAGAAACACCAAACTGATTTTTAATTAAATGATAAAAGGAGAGCCATACATCAAAAAGTTTAGAGCGATCTCGTAAGAGATACACCCAAGTACATCTAGAAAAATCATCAATGAAAGTTACAAAATAAGAACTACCCCGACCAATGGTGAGGGTAGGAGCAGGTCCCCAGACATCGGAGTGCACTAGATCGAAAGGACGAGTGGAGCCCCGACCTTGCTTTGGCGGGAAGGAGGAACGGTGATGCTTGCCAAGTTGACAAGCGTCGTAGTTGAGAGGAGTACTGGAGGGTGGGAGGTGGGGTAGAAGATGATGTAGAAGCCGTGGTGGAGGATGACCGAGACGGAGATGCCATTGGAGAAGATCCGTACAAGAAGAAGAGAAGGCGGATAAAGCGAAAACGTTGTCGAGGAAGCAGAGGCCGCCACTCTCAGTCCCAGTAGCAATCGTCCGTCGGGAGCTCGGATCCTGAAAAGAACAAGAAGTCGGAGTAAAGGTCACAGAACACTAAAGCTGCTTGCATAAAGAGGTAACCGACAATAGATTGCATGGAAACTTGGGCACATAGAGAGTGTCCGCTAGACGAAGGGACAGAGTAACATGAACCACTCCCGACCCATGAACCGGGGAGGGAGAACCGTCTGCAACGAGGACCAGGGGCAACCGATCATGCTGTTCGAGAAGAGAGAAGCACTGAGGATTATCCGTCATGTGATTAGTTGCACCAGAGTCAATAAGCCATTTACCTTGAGTCACCACGTGGGCACTACCTGATGATGTGACCACAGAAGCAGACAGATTGGAAGAGGAGGTGGAGGAGTCACTAGAGGGGGAGAAGATGGGGATGCTTCATCCAGCAGCGATCTGAAGTATGTCCGGTGCAGCCACAGTGAGAGCAGAGGTAGCGGGAAGAAGTATGTCCGCCAGACTGGTGACTGCGGTTACCAGAGCCACTCCGCTGAGTTTTATTAGCATAGAGGTCTGGTGTAGAATGAGCGGGCAGAAGCGGGCACTGAAGGAGAGAGGTGACAGCGGCAATGCGGGCAGCGGTAGTATCTAAGTTAGGAGATTTCGCCTCACCAAGAATTTGCTGGCGGATCATGTCATAAGTATCAGGAAGCCGGAGCAGATAACACACAACCAGAAGCTCCTAGAAGTGCTTGTGTTGTTGAGCCAAATCCGCAGAAAAGGGGCGATTTTGAAGAATCTCAGCCCCAAGGGCCTGAACCTGTTGGTAGGCGGCAGCAGGAGACAAGGTAGGTCGGACAAAGAGGTCCGCATACAATGTATAGATGCGGGATGTCTGAGCCCCTTTGGAGTACAGGGCGGCCAGATGAAGCCAAGCGGCCTTGACCGTCTCATCATGACGGATGACGGGAAGGCACTCATCGGATAGGCTGTTAGCGAGCCAAGTATGCACAAGAGCGTCACTCGCATCCCAGCCATCAAAGAGAGGTGAAGTGGTAGGAGGAGGGTCATCAACGAGATGGTGGCGTTTGCGTTGCGAGCGAAGGAGAAAGGTGAAAGAGACGCTCCAATCCAGGTAGTTGGAGCCGACTAGCTTATAAACGGTGCCAAGGTTCCCGGAAGGAGTAGGAGGGAGAGGCAGAGTCGGATTGGCGAAAGGGGTGGTGGCAGTAGAACCATCAGAAAGAGCCATAAGAGAGAACAACAGGAAGCCGCGCGGTTAGGAAAAAAGCCGCGCGGTAAGGAAGAAGAAGAACTGCAGTGGTCACGATGTCAGACACCAGCGGCCAAATAAGCCACGACCAAGCCGCAGAAGGCAACAAGCCGCGCGGTTAGGCAACAAGCCGCGCGGTTAAGAAGAAGAAGATCTGCAGCGGTCACGATGTCTGACACCAGCGGCTAGGAAAGCCACGACCAAGCCGCAGAATCAAGCAGAGGGATAGAAGTCGAGTGACTAAAAGACAGTCCGCTCGAACAGAAGCAACAGACAAACCAAGGCACAGGGCAACAGGACGAGGCGAACAGGGCAACAGGTCGCGGTGAAAAAGGGCGGCGACTAAGCACAGGAACAAAGAGGTCACGCACACCGAAGGCAAAGACAAGGAGAGAAAGAGACCGCGGGGATAGGTCGCAAGCAGGCGAAGCAAACCGCGCAGACAGGGAGGGCTCACAATCAGGAGGAAAGGACCGAGTCCTCTGATACCATGTGATAAACGAACTAAAATAAGCCGAAAGCGGTTTAACTGAAACTTTATTATCCGAAAAAGGTATCTATTACAAAGGTATGACCTCCCTTATATAGAATGGAGGAGAGAAGAGAGAATACAAATAAGAGATGTGGGACTAAAAATTACTTGACACAAGTGGACTGTACATACACAAACCGCATAAGCCGCGAGGTTAGACAGAAGGGCTAATCGCTCGACAACTGTCAGAGAGAGAGAGAGAGAGAGAGATCTCCATGTGAGACCGCTAGACCGCCCGGTCTCCAAGTTGCTAGTGACAAACCGCTAGACCGCTTGGACCACAGACAACAACACACAGCAACCAGACCGCTGAAGGGAAACCGCCAGACCGCGCGGTCATCAATCCGCCAAGACAGACCGCCAGACCGCCCGATCACCAACTTCAACAATGGAGAAGGCGGCGAATAAAATAGCTATGGAGGCAGCAAACCCGACCTTTGCTAAGAAGTTGGCGAGACTGATGGAGGTGGAGCAGAGAGAATCGGGAGGAGCAAGGCAGGAGGAGGGAAGGAGAAGGGAAGAGCCAAGAGGGTCGGTGCATCATGATTTGGGTTGGAGGCAGCCAGAAGGCCCCGTTCATGTGCATGGAAGAGGTTTTCCCTAGGGGGAAGGAACTACTACCAGGGAGGTTCCATCAGCTGGGGTGGGGACATGGTCCTAGACCGCTCCCACCCCTGCCTCAACAAGCTATTGCCATCGACCGAGGAAGAGGAAGAGGAATAGATCGTGGGAGAGAAGGAGCAGGAGTGGGGAGGAGGAGGAACCCCCAAGAAGGGAGACGGGATGGGGGAGCCGCCTTGCCGTATTGTGTCTTCCACGAGGAGGAAGGTCACGCGACGGCTACCTGCCCAGAATTTCTGGAGTTGAAGAGGGAGAAGGGAGCAGGGGAGAAGCAGTTGCCAGTACGGATAGTTGAGATGACAGGAACCGGGGAGGAGGACCGGTGTGTGGATCGATCAGATACATGGGATCGAGGGGGGATCAGGGTGATCTACGGGGGGGGGGGGGGGGGGGGGGTAGGAATTGAGGCTACCCGCAAGGCCAGCCTCCACACCATGTACCGTCGGAGCGTCGCCTCGATGTCGCAAGCCCCTCCCCTGGATGAAAAGATTACTTTTTCCAGGAGGGACCTACCAGATCACGAGGATCCCTTCTATGAAGCGCTGGTGATTAGGACCACAATTGAAAACTTCACGGTGTCCAGAATCTTAGTAGATAATGAGAGTTTCGTAAATGTCATCTTCAAAAAGGAATTCAATGAGATGAGAGTGGAAGCTAGGAGAGTGTTGGCGGCGGACAGACCGTTGTTTGGATTCTCAGGAGAGTGGAAGGAGGTTGAGGGAGGAGTAGGGCTCCAGGTAACTCTAGGGGGGCTGTCCAGAAACTGTCGCTTTGTGATAGTGGACGCCCCTAGCAGTTACAACGCAATCTTTGGGCGCCCTTTGATCGGCACCTTCAGATGCGTGTCGTACTCGTTCCATCAGTATTCAAAGCTCAATTTAGGGGGGGGGGACTTAGATCAGGGTGCGGTGAGATCCGAAGGCGGACCGAGAGTGCTATGTGATGGCGGTGAACACCATCTCATGGAAGGGTGATGCAGAAGAACTAGAGAGGAGGATGGAGCGAGAGGAGCAGGAGAGATATGTGTCTAAAGTGGAGAGAGGCATTGCGGTTGCGACAGAGATGACGGGAGAGCAGGTGGATGGATAGGAGCAGGAGAGAGAGGTGTCTGAAGTGGGGAGAGGTATTGCGGTACAGCTAGAGATGGCGGGAGAGCAGGCGGATGGAGAGGAGCAGGAGAGAGAGGTGGCTGAAGTAGAGAGAGGCATTGCGGTGGAGCCAGAGATGACAAGAGAGCAGGTGGATGGAGGTGAGAAGGAGGAGAGAGCGGTGGCTGAAGTGGAGAGAGGCATTGCAGTGGAGCCAGAGATGGCGGGAGAGCGGGAAGGTAGGAGGGAGGTAGAAGGTGCCGGGGGCAGGAAAAGGAAGATATGAGAAATGAGGGAGTCGTCTAGAATGGAGACTCAGCCGGAAGGGAGGAAGGGATCATCGCCAGGAAGGAGTCTCTAGGAAGAGAGGGGGAGGACCTGGGAGAGAGTGGCTGCGGTTGATAAGGAGCGGGAAGTGGTGGAGCGCAGGTCAAGGGAGCAGGAGGAAAACCCGAGGGATCAAGAAGAAGAGGAGGAGCCTTCGAAGCTGAGGGCAGCAGTTGAGGTTCTGGAGATGGACATCCTCACAAAGGATGGGAGAAAAGAGAAGATCAAGGTCAGCGGATAGCTCACCCCCAGGGATCAAGAGGAGATCCAGAGGTGCGTGTAAGAGAACATTGATGTATTCGCCTGGAGTACAACTGACATGCCGGGGGTCGATGCTGGTGTGGCGTGCCACCATCTCAACCTTGACCCCAAGGTCCGCCCCATCCAATAGCAGAAGAGGGCCATCGCTTCCAAGATTGCCAGACCTATCAGGGAAGAGGTAGAGAAGCTGCTCCAGGCGAGGTTCATATCTACAAGTAGGTATCTGGGGTGGGTGAGCAATGTTGTAATGGTAAAGAAAGGGAAGGGGAAATGGAGAATGTGTATCGACTTCTCTCTTTTAAATAAAGCATGCCCGAAGGATTGTTACCCTCTGCCTCGAATCGACGCGCTGGTTGATTCAACCATCAGTTTTCCACTAATGAGTTTTTTAGATGCCTTTTCAGGGTACCACCAGATACGCATACACCCCCCGGACATCAAAGACGTCACCTTCGTCACCGAGGATGGGTTCTTCAGTTATAATATGATGCCCTTCGGATTGAAGAACGCAGGGGCGACCTACCAAAGGATGATGGACAGGATATTCCGGGAGCAGAAGGGACGGAACTATTTGGTATTGCATCCACATTAACCCAGATTTGCATGAAGTCACCCTTGAACTAAGATGAATTAAGTTGTATTTGATATCTTAGTTTAAGTTGTGTATTTGCAGATCATCATTGCTAAGTATAGACCAATGTTAGTCTACAGCGGGTCATGAACATAGGACCATATAGTGTAATCCCTCACTGTGTGATCCAAGGTGTTGACTCATGTGTAGCCTCTCAATTGGGATACACTTCATATTCAAGAACTTGGATGAAGGAATGAAGATTGGATTCTTGAATAGTAAAGAAAATTTTCAAGTCCAGAATTTCTCTAAGTCCACTTCTCGAGAAGTCCATGATAGTTCTCGAGAAGTAGACTTAGCAGAACTCGAGAAGTTCCTCTAGTTCTCGAGAAGCCGAGACTAGTTCTCGGGAAACCTTTTTATAGTTCTCGAGAAGTCAGTCTAAGGTTATCGAGAAGTCCAAACCTTTATTTCTCAAGTAGTTAGAGACAGTCGCAAAATTATTCTAAGTCCCTCTCTCGAGAAGTCTATCATAGTTCTCGAGAACTTAGTCTCTAGTTCTCGAGAAGTTAGCATGGTTCTCGAGTATACGATTTGGCTTTCGAGTAATAGTTCTCGAGAAGTGTAGTTAGTTCTCGAATCGACTCAACGCCTTTTGTTCTCGAGTACTAACTTAAGTCCAGACAGTCTAGTTCTCGAGAAGTCAGCCTGTTCTCGAGAACTCACTCATACTTCTCGAGAACTGCTGTCAATTTTTATGAAAATTTCTATTAAGTCCAGATCGACGGAATTTTCAAATGAGACATCGTGATTGGTCGACGTGTCGTTATTAATGTTAATTCTAACCGTTAGGGTAATTCCTATATAATGTCTTTTCGTCAAGACTAACCCTAAGAGGAAAATCGTATTTCTCAATTATTGTGATTAGCCGTCTCTCTCCAAGAAGAACAGAAGTTTCAGTCGCCGCCGCCGCTCAACGTGTAGATTGACACTTCTGTTTTCGATCAAGAAAGGCTTGCTGTTCAAGGATATTTCTTCCTCTCCTTGATCGAGTAGGTCTAAGATTTCTCAGATCAGATCTCTCAACTCTTTTTCAACATTTTCTGAAATAGCCGCAAGTTCAAGAAGAAGACCTAGAGTTGAATTTTTCTAGATCTGAGACAAATTTCTATTTGTATTTTTTTATATCTCTCTGTAAATTTTGTAGGAGATTAATCTCTGAGTAGTAGGAAGTTTCATCTTCTGAGTGTAGATCCCTTTTGGATCGAGATTGTAGGAACTTGGTTCCGAGGCGTAGGATTGGTTTTCAATCCGAGATAGTGGAGTAGCCGGATCTAGTGATTTACTAGATCGGTGAGGGAAAGTGGATGTACCCAAGGTTGGGGAACCACTATATATCTTATTTTCGTATGTGATTGCTTGATTGTGTGTGAAAGTTCTTTAAAATTTTTATTCTATATTTAGACGCACAATTCACCTATTCACCCCCTCTAGGTGATTTTTGTTGACAACTTAACACTTTCAATTGGTATCAGAGGGAGGTTGGTCATTAAAAGGTTCACACCTTGATCAATTTCCTCTATATGTTTTCTTTGAGAATTTTCAAGCAATGGACAAGGCTAAGGATTTTGCCAAGCTTCCCCTGTGCACAAAGAATAACTTTCCCATGTGGAAAGAGAGAATTAAATTTTTCATGGAAGCTGTGGATCCCCGGATCTTCATGATTGTTTAAGAAGGTCCCCACATTCCTATGACTTTCTCCACTATAGATCCACCAAGAAGGTTCCAAAGAAGTTAATGGATCTAGATAAAGACGAGATTGTACTTGTCTCTATGGATAAGAAAGCTAAAAATATTATAGTAAGTGCAGTCGATGACTCGATGCTGCAGAACCTGATTCACTGCCAATCTGCTAAGGAGATGTGGATGTCACTAGTCACTCTGATGGAAGGTACTGAAGAAGTGAGGGATTATAGAAGATCCCTATTGAACCAGAAGTACGAAGCCTTCAGGCAAGGAACAAAGGATACCATTGCAGATATATTTGAGAACTTCTTCAAAATAGTCAATGGTCTTAGAGTATATGGCAGAGTCTTCAGAAATAGAGAACAAAATGACAAGTTCCTAAGATCCTTAACCAAGGAATGGGACAATAAGGTCTGTTCTATCAGGGAATTTGGAAAGCTAGCTGAGACAGATCCTCAGAATCTCTTCGGGAAGCTGATGTCGTATGAGCTTCAACTCAACACGAGGAAAGCTGAAGAAGAGAAGAGCAGGTCTGCATCCAAAGAGAAGTCTGTTGCTTTAAAGGCAGACACCTCCAGGAAGTCAAAGGCTACCTCTCCATCCCCAGCACAAGAGGTTAGTGAAGAAGAAAACTCAGAGCCAAGTACCTCGGGATCTGAGCTATTTAAAGGAGAGTTCTCCTTACTCTCATGGCAGTTCAATAAATTCTTGAATAAGAATAAGCAATGGAAGGGCAAGGATGCCTCTCACAGAAGATCACGACATGACGGTGATCGACACAGAAAAGGCTCAAGCAGCCACGACATGTATGGTTCTAAATAGAACAAACATATTTTTACTGACATAGTTTGCTACTGTTGTAACAAGCCAGGTCACGTCATAGCTGATTTCCCCCACAAGAAGAAGGAGGGTGGTAGGAGAGAAGAAAAGAAGTCCTCGTACAACAAGAAGAGGACAGAGAAGAGCCTGATAGACAAGAAGGGCAAGACTCTTAGTTACTCTGACTCATTTGAGTCAAGTGAACAAGAGGAAGCCTACTTTGGACTTATGGCTCAATCAGATGATGAACAAGAGCCCCAGTTCACTGGGGAGGTAAAATCTCACACCCCTCTGTCAGAATCTGAAGTTTCTGAGCATGATCACGAGGACAGCTCCAATGACGATGAGTCTGAACTCGATCATGGCCCAGTATAAGGAGTTGATCATGGCTTACGACAAATATCGAAAAGTCGTGAAAACTTAGGCAAAAGAGATTAGGTCTCTAAAGGCTATAGAAAGCTCTCTGAGAGAGGAAGTTATTAAGATGGACTCACTCAGAGAAGACTTAGATAATGCTGTTGATGAGTTCAACAAGGCTATCAAGCACCCTGATTTGAAGGATGAAATCATCAAAGGGTTGGAAGACTTACTAGAGGCCGAAAAGAAACTTGTTGAAGGTTTCTCTAAGCCAAAGGTAGTTCTTCCTCTCGTTGTTGAGTTCTCCGCTCAAGCCAAGGGTGCTGGGCTAGGCCATGTAGGAGCTCCTAGTAAATATTCTAGGAGGAATAAGGCTCAGAGAAGGAATAAGGACGCCAAGAAGGCCTTAGCCAAAGTAAAGGGGAAAGCAACTCAAGATCAAACTGTCTTTAAGAAAGTCATATTTCCAACAAATGAGTTTGATCTTGACTCATCCTACGGCCACTTGACTAGGCCTACTTATGTAGAGCCAAAGTCTCATTACCAAGGATGGACTCGCCCCAGAAACTTTTGTGAGAGTGTCTTTAAGGAACCTTATGATAAAGTCATTCTTCAGAGCTATGGTCCTTATGATCATGGTCATAACTTCAAGAAAACACCAAAAGTAAAAACCATTGTAGAAAAGCCTGTAATGGAGAAGAAATCATGTGATTGCCATCATCATGAAGCTTCTTCCTCCAAGAATGCTACCCCTGCTGGACCAGCATCTCAGAAGGTCAAGCAGGAGTACCTAAGGCAAAGATACAACAAGTTCGACTGTTGGTGCTGTGGCAAAATTGGTCATTTTGCCATCGATTGTTGGTTTAATCCAAGAAATTTTGAAACTCCTCAAGTTGGCAACATGAGAATGACCACTCATAATTCTAATCCTCGTAGGGGGGGTGTTCTAACACGAGACCAAGGACCCAAACATGTTTGGGTTCCTAAGGCAAACTGATTATGATTGCAGGGATGTCCAAAGGCCACCAAAACGCCAATCTGGTATTTGGACAGTGGATGCTCTCGACACATGACCGGGACAAGAAGCCTACTTTAGAATTATTCTCCAGTGTTGAATGGACCAAAGGTCATCTTTGGAGGTTCAAACCGCGGGATAACTAAAGGCTATGGTATGATCACTAACGGTAGTGTATCCTTTTCGGATGTAGCTTATGTGGAGGGATTGGAACACAATCTTATAAGCATAAGCCAACTATGCGACAAAGGATACATAGTTGAATTCCACGCTGACAAGTGCCTGATAAAGTCTGTTGATAATATGGAAACAATTCTATCTGGCACTCGAAGCAGGAATATATTTTGTTTAAATTTCATTTGTATAGATTCTTCTACACCAGTGTGTCTTTTGGCAAAAGATAGTGCGTCTCTTGGTGACTAATGACACAAGAGGTTAGCACATATTAATTTTAAAACTATTAATAAATTATTCTCCCAAAACTTAGTACATGATGCCCCGAATGTCAAGTATGTCAAAGATAGACCTTGTCATGCATGCGTAAAAGGCAAGCAAACAAGGGCTACCTTTAGAAGCATTATTGATAGAAATTCAAGTAGATGTCTCCATCTACTTCATATGGACTTGTTTGGTCCACTGAAAATTAGAAGCTTGGGAGGTAAGGAATATACATTGGTTATTGTTGATGACTACTCGTGCTTTGCGTGGGTGTTCTTTCTTAAACACAAGTCAGATACCTTTGACATCTTTACTAATTTTGTCAGGAAGGTCCAGAATGAATACAACTATTCCGTAGTCAAAATCAGAAGTGACAATGGACAGAGTTCAAATCTGGGGCCATGACAGAATTCTGTGAAAGCCTAGGTATCTTTCATGAGTTTTCCTCTCCTCGCACTCCACATCAAAATGGAATAGCTGAAGCCGTCAATACTGCATGCCACGTGCAAAATCGAGCACTCATCAATAAGAATCATGATAAGACACCTTACGAACTTCTAAAAGGCAGGAAACCAACTATTTCATATTTTAGAATTTTTGGCTGTAATAGATTCGTGCTTAACAATGGTAAGTATCATACTACCAAGTTTAGTAAGAAAAGTTTTGAAGGTATCTTTGTAGGTTATAGTAGCCATAGTAAGACATACAAGATTTTCAATAAAAAAACTCTGGTTGTAGAGCAATCCATACATGTTGTATTTGATGAGACGAGCTTGCTGCAAAGCAAATCGTCTAGTGTGCTTGTTGAAGATGCAGATACAAGGATTAAAGAGATCAGCTTGGATGAACCGACTGAAGGTGAAAGAGAAAAGTTCTTCAAGATCACTACTCAAACCCCAATTGGAGAGGCAGATGATCAAGATGAAGAAAACATCCATGTTGATGAAGTCACTCCAGTGGCTGAAGAAGTTCCAGATGCTAGAAACCTAGAGCTCAGACATCTGAAGGATCATCCATTAGACCAGATCATAGGAGATCCCCGGGATGGTGTCAGAACTCGTCAAGGTACAACTAACGAGAATTTATATTTAAGTTTTCTCTCACAGGTTGAACCAAATAAGTTTGAGGAAGCCAACTCAGATGCAGCATGGATCTTGGCCATGGAAGAAGAACTGAACCAGTTCAAGCGATGCAAAGTTTGGAAACTAGTTCCTAGACCCAAAGGTAAGAATGTCATAGGAACGAAGTGGGTCTGCCGGAACAAGTTGGACGAGGATGGAACAATCATAAAGAACAAGGAAAGACTCGTCTCCAAAGGATATCGTTAAGAAGAAGGGATCGACTTCGACCAAACATACGCTCCAATGGTAAGGCTGGAGGCCATCAGACTGTTCCTAGCTTATGCTGCACTAATGGGCTTCACTGTCTACCAAATAGACGTGAAGTCCGCCTTCCTAAATGGTGAGATAAAGGAAGAAGTGTACGTGGAACAGCCATCATGTTTTGTTGATCATAACTTTCCTGAGTATGTTTATTTATTATCGAAAGCGCTGTACGGTTTGAAACAAGCTCCTCGAGCTTGGTACGAAACGCTATCTACCTTTCTCCTCGAGAACATGTTCACAAGGGGAAAGATAGATAAGACATTATTTCTTAGGGAAATTAAAGGCAAGGTTTTGCTAGTGCAAATCTATGTCGACGACATTATTTTTGGTTCTACAGACGACAACCTCTGCAAAATTTTTTCTAAACTTATGCAAGGGAAGTTTGAAATGAGTAGTATGGGAGAGCTGAAGTATTTCTTAGGACTTCAGGTGAAACAATCTGAAGATGGAATTTTCATCTCAATGACGAAGTTAACCAAGGAGTTGATTAAGAAATTTGGAATGGAGAATGCAACCCCTATGAGGACTCCAATGGCCTCAGTTATGTCTCTGGACAAGGATGAGAAAGGGAAACCTTTTGATGAAACCAAATACAGAAGCATAGTTGGATCCTTGCTCTACCTTACTGCCAGTAGACCAGAAATAATGTTCTCTACATGTGTCCGTGCTAGATTCCAAGTGAACTGTAAGGAATCTCACTATGCTGCTGCAAAGCAAATTTTGAGATACCTTAATGGTACACCGAATCTTGGCTTATGGTACCCAAGAAGTAATGACAGCGAACTAATTGGATTCTCAGATACAGACTTTGCAGGTAGCAAAGATGACAGGAAAAGCACTTCCGGGACATGTCAGTTCCTTGGAAGAAAGCTTATCTCATGGAGCAGCAAAAAGAAAAATTGTGTCGCAATCTCAACGGCCGAGTCAGAGTATATCTTTGCCGACAGTTGTTGTGCATAGTTACTTTGGCTAAAGAACCAGCTAGAAGATTACAATATGAAGGTTAAATACATTTTGTTGTTCTGTGACTCCTCCAACACAATAACAATTGCAAACAAACCAGTCTCGTACAGCCGGAAAAAGCACATCGAGTTCAGATATCACTTCATCCGGGAGTATGTGGAGCAAGGGGATGTGGATCTGCAGTGCGTGCCAACAGATTGACAAGTTGCAGACATTTTCACAAAGCCGTTGGACGAGACCAAGTTCAATTTCTTCAAAACTGAACTTGGGATGTTGAACAAAGAAGGGTAGATCAAAGGGAATAAGTTCAAAGCTCAAGAATCGAGGAAACTTCAAAAAGGTCAGAAGTTTCTTAAGTGGAAGGCAGTTCTCGAGAACTATTATTACATTTCGAAAAGCATGAAATTAGTTCTCGAAAACTTCAAGTCCACTTCTCGAGAACAAAAAATCTGTCTCTCGAGAGGTACTGAAAGTTTTCGAAAACAAGTCCTTTACTTCTCGAGAACTACAATGATACTTCTCGAGAACTACCCTACCTCTCGAGAAATACCATGTCAATTTTCGATTTCTGTCAATTTCGAAACCCGCTTGATTTATGCCTTAATCCAAGGGTTAATTTAGTTTAGTTAGACATCTAATCGACATTACTAGGGTTATATATATATATAAAACGTTAGAATCCCAAATTCAACCGACATTTCAAAATCGACTCTCATGAAAACTCTTCGTCTTCCGCCGACCAGTGCTTCGACACAGCTGTCTTCTCGCTCTCCATTCTTCGCCATCATTCATCTCAAATGCCCAACAGTTCAAAATCGGCGTTGGCAGTGAGCTAGTAGTAGCAGGGATAATAGAGCTTTCAGAGGATTTCAGAAATCTTCTTCTTCTCCTGGACACAGCAGGTTTGACATTCGTCCTATCAGAACCTTGCAAGATTTTATTTCCTGAGGTAGAAGAGTTCTTCAGAAATATTAAGATAAGGAGAAATGGAACTGCCCTGAAGTCCAAAGTCAAGGGCATTAAAATTAAGTTGAGCCTGACCATAGTGTCCCGACTTCTCAGATTACCTCATGTAGATGATGTAGATGAAATAACAGGAGATGACAATGACAGAACCTATCATTTCTATGGAGTTCCAGATGACATTACTTCTCTTAGTATGACTTCTTCAAATGATGTTAGCAAACTTTTAGTAGACATTATTGGCAAAATTCTGTGGTGAAGATCATGGTCAATAGGGTTTATTACAAATGACTTCTTCAATATCATGGCTGCCATAGTCTGTAGGAAAAGATTTCCTTATGGTTTGATGATTTTTGACTTGATTAGAGACAGCATAAGAGAACAAAAATCTGCTAGGATAATCTCCCTGATGTTGCATGAGATTGATCCAACTATTTTTAAGACTTCTAAAGGCACCTCAATCCATCACCTGAAGAAGATCTCCCTAGTCTCCATTCATCGATGGGAGTTAAAGCTGAAGAATCCAAAGCAGCTGGCTAAAGAGCTTGCAGCCCCTGCTAAAGAGGTCAGGACCCCATCTCCCTTCTCTCTTAATGTTGCTGAACCATCTGGTGCAACAACTGAGGGGGAGCCTACAGCCTCAGTTCTAGATGTCAGACTTCCTTCTCCTCCTCCTCCAGCCAGATCACCAGCAAGTTCACCCATCAAAAGTCCTGGCAGGAGCCTAGTAAGATCTCCAACCAAGTCCCCAGAGGCAGACATTTCAGATAATACCATCTCAGATGAGAAAGTGCAAGAAAACCTCAAATCTAATGTTGAAGATATTGATAGTATGATCAAAGAACAGACTTAAGATGAACCTCTTCCTTCTCTACACAAGGAAACTGCTGAAGAGCCATCAAAGGATCCTTTTTCATCACCAGTTCCATCTCCATCACCAGCACATACTCCATCTCCAATACCATCACCCAAGTCTCAAACTACTCAATCCCCATCTACTAAGAAAGATCTACCAGATACCATTCTTCTTTCTGATGAAGATAGAATTTCTCTAGAGCCTATTAAAGCTCCTCTAAGGAAACTTGACTTCTCCATGCCCACTTTACTTGATGAAGAAGGAGATTCAGTCACTCATACTATCAGAGCTAAAAGTTCTGTAGTGATTGATGAGATTCCTCCATGGACTGCACCTCCTCCTATTGTTACTACTGCTGCTGCCCCTATCAATTCAGACATTCTAAGTAAGCTTGAAGCCATGTTGGTTGAACAAAGGAAATATTTTGATGATTCTCTGAAGGTAGTCTAGGACAAAGTCACTGCTCTAGAAAAAGAGATTACCAGGGGATTTGCAGAAATCAAGCACAACACAGACTCCCTCAAATAATTATTTCAGATTGGTGGAAAAGCTATAGACCACACCATTACTAGTGTTGGTCAGGTAATGGAACAATCTGTAATTCTTGCCAACAACCAGATCCAGTTAGACAAGAAAGCTGAAGAACATGTTATGAAAATCTGTGAAGAAGTGGGAACCTTCAAGGAAGATGCCATAGAAATGCTATGCGTAGAATTCAGAAAGGGGGAGAGCCTGGTGAAAGAACATGTGTAAAAACTTGTGGATAAGTTTACTGCTGCTGCAAACACAGCTTGGTTTGAAAAGATAAGTGAAATCAATAAGAATGTTTTAGAGCAAATTCAATCTGTGAAATTTCATACCTATGACTCCTCAGTCTGGATGCACAACCAAATATTCCCTGAATTTAAGGTTGATCCTAACATTATTCCTCATAACCTGAACCCTCTTGCTGAAGGACAGTCCAGTCAGATGCCAGCTCAGATGCAATAACCTCAGATGCCCTGCTTCTCTCCTAGGCCAGAAGATCAGGATCCTCCTCCTGCTTCTTATGACCAAGTATGAGATGATATTATTCCTCAAGGTTTACCTGAGATCCACACCTCTAAAAAAAGGAAGTATGGGGAAGGCTCCTCAGCCATCAAAAGTGTTTCCAAGCCAGTTTCTGAGAAAAGAAAGGCAAAAGAGTTTGCTGAAGTCATGGAGTCCTACCTACAAGTCACTGATTCTTGATACTCTCAAGTTAGTAATGGACTATAATGAAAACAGGAGTCTCCATTACAGGTCCACTAAGTGGGAACTTTATGAGAAGTCCATGACTAAAAGAAGGATATATGACAGAGATTATGGCAAGAATAATCCCAAGGCTCCTCCAAAACTTCCAAGATACTACCCAAAGCCTTTCAGCTACCAGAGGAGACAACAGGAGAAGCATGACAGACAACATCAGAGCTAGAGATGATTTTTCTACTGATACTTGTTTTTGAGACTATGGAAGAAATGATGTTGAATTGGAAATCTAAAACATTATATATATACAATTTCTAGTTTTGCTAATTGTGTGTTTAATTTTTCTATATTGCTTTTGTATTCTATTTCTTCATTTACAGTTCTTTATTTATTGGTATAATTCACCTTAGTATAGAGGGTTCTGACTTCTACAAATAGGGGGAGATTGTTGGGTATTACATCCACAATAACCCAGATTTGCATGAAGTCACCCTTGAACTAAGATGAATTAAGTTGTATTTGATATCTTGGTTTAAGTTGTGTGTTTGCAGATCATCATTGCTAAGTGTAGACCAATGTCAGTCTACAGTGGGTCATGAACACAGGACCATACAGTGTAATCCCTCACTGTGTGATCCAAGGTGTTGAGTCATGTGTAACCTCTCAATTGGGATACACTTCATATTCAAGCACTTGGATCAAGAAAAGAAGATTTGATTCTTGAAGAGTAAATAAAATTTTATAAGTCCAGAATTTCTCTAAGTCCACTTCTCGAGAAGTCCATGATAGTTCTCGAGAAGTAGACTTAGCAGAACTCGAGAAGTTCCTCTAGTTCTCGAGAAGCCGAGACTAGTTCTCGAGAAACCTTTTTATAGTTCTCGAGAAGTCAGTCCAAGGTTAGCGAGAAGTCCCAGCCTTTATTTCTCGAGCAGTCAGAGATAGCCTCAAAATTATTCTAAGTCCCTCTCTCGAGAAGTCTATCTAAGTTCTCGAGAACTTAGCCTCTAGTTCTCGAGAAGTCAACATGGTTCTCGAGTATATGATTTGGCTTTCGAGTAATAGTTCTCGAGAAGTCTAGTTAGTTTTCGAGTAGACTCAACGCCTTTTGTTCTCGAGTACTAACTTAAGTCCAAACAGTCTAGTTCTCGAGAAGTCAGCCTATTATCGAGAACTCACTTATACTTCTCGAGAACTGCTGTCAATTTTTCTGAAAATTTCTCGTAAGTCCATATCGACGGGATTTTCAAATGAGACATCGTGATTGATCCACGTGTCGTCATTAATGTTAACTCTACCTGTTAGAGGAATTCCTATATAATGTCTTTTCGTCAAGACTAACCCTAAGTGGAAAATCATATTTCTCAATTATTGTGATCGACCGTCTATCTCCAAGAAGAACAGAAGTTTCAGTCGCCGCCACCGCTCAACGTGTAGATCAAGAAAGGCTTGCTTTTCAAGGATATTTCTTCCTTTCCTTGATTTAGCAGGTCTAAGATTTCTCAGATTAGATCTCTCAACTCTTCTTCAACATTTTCTGAAAAAGCCGCAAGTTCAATTAGAAGATCTAGAGTTGAATTTTTCCAGATCTGAGACAAATTTCTGTTTGTATTTTTTATATCTCTCTGTAAATTTTGTAGGAGATTAATCTCCGAGTTGTAGGAAGTTTCATCTTCTGAGTGTAGATCCCTTTTGGATCGAGATTGTAGAAACTTGGTTCTGAGGCGTAGGATTGGTTTTCAATCCGAGATAGTGGAGTAGCCAGATCTAGTGATTTACTAGATCGATGAGGGAAAGTGGACGTACCCAAGGTTGGGGAACCACTATAAATCTTCTTGTCGTCTGTGATTGCTTGATTGTGTGTGCAAGTTCTTTAAAATTTTTATTCTGCATTTAGAAGCACAATTCACCTATTCACCACCCTCTAGGTGATTTAGGTTGACAACTTAACACTTTCAGGAACCTCGAGGTCTACGTAGATGACCCGATGATTAAGAGTTGAGACCTCGAGTCCCACGTCTTGGACCTGCAGGAAACTTTTAGAACTATAAGAAAATATAAAATGAGACTTAACCCTCTAAAATGTGTATTCGGGGCCAGCAGGGGGAATTTTTTAGGGCACCTCCTCACCCCTTCAGGAGTGGAGCCTAATCCAGATAAAGTAACAGAAATCCTGGAGTTGGAATCTCCAAAGGATGCTAAGGAGGTCAAGCATCTTACCGGTAAGTTGGCAGGGTTGAGCAGGTTCCTCTCAAGGGCAGGAGAGAGGTGTTCCTCCTTCTTTCGAACTCTGAGGGGAGGGAAGGAATTTGAGTGGACCCCCGAATGCGAGAGGGCCTTCCTAGCTTTGAAGCAACAGCTCACCCAGACACCGCTACTTCAAGGGCCACGAGAGGGGGAGTGTTTGTTCCTCTACTTGGGAGTAGGGACAGGGGCAATTAGCTCGGTCCTCATGTAAGAAGAGGGTACGAAACAGTTCCCCATATATTATGTGAGCAGGGTTCTCAAAAAGGCGGAGCTAAAGTACCCCATCCTTGAAAAGATAGCCTTCGCCCTCATCGTTTCAGATCGGAAGCTCAGGCCGTACTTCCAATCCCATGCTATTCAGGTCGTGACGGACCACCCTCTCCGCCGCATTCTAGATGGGGTGGAGCATTTGGGGAGGTTAGCCAAGTGGTCGATAGAGCTTAGTGAGTTCGACCTCGCCTACATCCCTCGGGTAGCTATCAAGGCGCAGGTGGTGGCGGATTTCTTAGCAGATTATGTGGTTGAGGTCAAAGAGGCAGAGGAATCTCCCGTGGTGTCTTAGGAAATGCTCATGGACGGGGCCTCGGGCAGAAGTTATTTCGGAGGTGGGGTGGTCTTAACAAGTCTCGAGGGGACCAGAATCGAGCAGGCTTTGAAGATCCATTTCACCCTAACGAATAACCAGGCCGAGTATGAAGCCATCATCGCCGGGCTCAGGCTGGCTTGTGAGCTGGGCATACAGGACATCAGAGTCTCCACGGATTCTCTGGTGGTCGCGGGGGCATATCAACAGAGAGTTTGAAGTGAGAGAACCGACCCTCCAATTGTACCTGGAAAAGATAAAGGGTATCATAGGGCAGTTCCACAGCTTCTTAATCCAACACGTTCCAAGAGAGGAGAATACTAGGGACGACCTGCTTGCTAAGCACGACCCTCAGGCCGGAGGGACCATGACAGAGCTCTTTAGACCTTCTATAGAGGAAGGGGAGTTAATGGTAGTGGACTAGGAGGGGTCCTGGATGGACCCCTTTATGACTTTCTTGACGTCGGGACGTCTACCCGAGGGGGACCTTGAGAAGAAGCGGGTCAGGTACAAGTCAGCCTATTACCTACTGAAGGAGGGGATCCTTTATCGAAAAACGTTGTCTGGCTTACTAGCTTGGTGTGTGTCCGAGAAGGAGGTGTCAAGGGTACTGGAGGAAGTTCACTTGGGAGAATGCGGAAGCCATTCAGGGAGTCAGAACCTGGAAGGGAGGGTGCTGAGGCATGGCTACATCTGGCCTACCCTAAGAAGGGATGCTGAAGAATTTGCAAGGAAATGTAGAAAGTGTCAGGAGTTCTCCCCACTTCAACTCCTCTTGGCTCAGAGATTGCGCACGATTACAGCTCCATGGACCTTCGCCATATGGGGGCTGGATCTAGTAGGCCCGTTTCCCCAAGACAGTGGTCAGAGGAAGTTTCTGCTGGTCATGGTGGATTACTTTTCAAAGTGGTTGGAGGTGAAGGCCTTGGCAAAGGTGACGTCGCAGGTGGTCAAGAACTTTGTATGGGGAGAAATTATCTGCCGACACGGGCTTCCTTTGGCCATTGTCACGGATAATGGGTAACAGTTTGCTAGTAGAGAATTTGTAGACTTCTGTATCCAGCTTGGCATAGATCTTCTGTTCGTCTCGGTTCATCACCCTTGAAGCAATGGACAGGTAGAAGCCGCGAACAAGATCATCGTGAACCTCTTGAAGAAGAAGGTAGAAAACTTGAGTGGAAGTTGGGTGGAGCAGCTCCCCTCCATTCTATGGGCTCTAAGGACAACATCAAACATGGCTACTTGAGAGACGCCCTTCAAACTCTCCCACGGCTCGGAAGCCGTCACCTGTGGAATTCAAGGTTGAATCTCCCAGGGTAGCAGCAGCAAGGAGGGGAGATGAAGAGTGGCAAGTGGGCAATGAAGAGGAGCAAAGGCTCTCCCTGACCTGGTAGAGGAGCTCAGGGAGCTAGCATCAATCCGACAAGAGGAAGTCAAACGTCGGATGTCCAAGTACTTTGATAAACACATCAGGGTAAAAAAGTTCCAGAAGGGGGACTTTGTCCTCAAAAAGATAGATGCCGCGGGCAGGGGGCCTCTTTAGGGAAGCTCAACCCCAACTGGGAGGGTCCCTTTATTGTAAAGGAAGTCTTGAAGTCAGGAGGGTATCACCTCTAGGATGTGGATGGAATACCCCTGGATCGCGCCCGAAGCGGCGATGATCTTAAGCGATTCTACCCCTAATGTTATACACTTTTGTACTTATTTGAACTTGTTTCTAAGGATCTTCCTATTTGTATGCATGACACGATTTCTTAATACAATGCACTTTGAGATGACCTTCTTTGAGAGACGAGGTTACTGTGGATGAGGAGAGGATACCCCAAGAAGACCCGCTAACCAGGCTCCCATCAAGCTGGCAGGGTTGTAGGCTCACTCGACGGTTGGAGTTGGATGAGGAGAGGAGACCCCGAGAATACCCGCTGACCAGGCTCCCATCAAGCTTCAGGGCTGTAAACTCACTCGGCAGTTGGAGTTTGATGAGGAGAGGAGGCCCCGAGAAGTCCCACTAACCAGGCTCCCATCAAGCTGACAGGGCTGTAGGCTCACTCGACGGTTGGAGTTGGATGAGGAGAGGAGACCCCGAGAAGACCCACTGACAAGGCTCCCATCAAGCTGGCAGGGCTGTAGTCTCACTCGGCGATTGGAGTTGGATGAGGAGAGGAGACCCTGAGAAGACCCGCTGACTAGGCTCCCATCAAGGTGGCAGGTCTATAGGCTCACTCGGCAGTTGGAGTTGGATGACCCCGAGAAGGCCCGTTGACCAGACTCCCATCAAGCTGGCAGGGCTGTAGGCTCACTCGGCAGTTGGAGTTGGATGAGGAGAGGAGACCTCGAGAAGACCCGCTGACCAGGCTCCCATCAAGCTGACAAGGTTGTAGGCTCACTCGGAGGTTGGATTTGGATGAGGAGAGGAGACCCTTAGAAGACCTACTGACCAGGCTCCCATCAAGTTGGTAGGGCTGTAGTCTCACTCGGCAGTTGGAGTTGGATGAGGAGAGGAGACCCCGAGAAGACCCGCTGACCAGGCTCCCATCAAGACGGCAGGGCTGTAGACTCACTCGGGGGTTGGATTTGGATGAGGAGAGGAGACCCCGAGAAGACCCGCTGACCAGGCTCCCATCAAGCTAGCAGGGCTGTAGGCTCACTCGGCGGTTGGAGTTGGATGAGGAGAGGAGACCCCGAGAAGACCTGCTGACCAGGCTCCCATCAAGCTGACAGGGCTGTAGGCTCACTCGACGGTTGGAGTTGGATGAGGAGAGGAGATCCCGAGAAGACCCGCTGACTAGGCTCCCATCAAGCTGGAAAGGATGTAGGATCACTCGGCGGTTGGAGTTGGATGAGGAGAGGAGACCCCGAGAAGACCTGCTGACCAGGCCCCCATCAAGCTGGTAGGGCTATAGGCTCACTCGACGGTTGGAGTTGGATTAGGAGAGGAGACCCTGAGAAGACCCACTGACCAGGCTCCCATCAAGCTGGCTGGGCTGTAGGCTCACTCGGCGGTTTGAGTTGGATGAGGAAAGGAGACCCCAAGAAGACCCGCTGACCAGGCGCCCATCAAGCTGGCAGGGGTGTAGGCTCACTCAGTGTGTTGGAGTCGGTTGAGAAGAGGAGACACCGAGAAGACCCGCTGACCAGGCTCTCATCAAGCTGGCAGGGCTGTAGGCTCACTCGGTGGTTGGGGATGGTCTCAGAGGGGACCCTGGAGGAACACGTTGACCGGGTCCGCCTAGTTTGCGAGGTCGTGAGTAGGTTGAGTAGCAATACAAATGATGAAATGTCTTAAAGGAAAAAATCACTGTGGGTCGGCACAATAAGGGGGATCTCGGTCATGATGTTAAAGGAAGAAATCAGCGAGAGGAAAGTACTAAAGGTGAGAACAAAAAGGAAGGACGAGCATACCTTCACCAGGAAGCCTGGGGAGGAGTGAGCCAAGACCACACCTCAAATACTAAACCTCAAAGTTCTTTCCGACGAAGTACTCGTAGAGGAGCTTGTCTGTGCCGCCGACTTGGGGGGTTGCGTAGAAGACTTCAGCGGGTGAGACAGGCGCGAGCGGGATGCCACCCAGGTTATCGCGGATGAAGACGAATCGCGTGAGCCAATGATGGTTCTTGTTGGGCGTCTCGCAGACTTTGATGCCTAGCCCTGTGAAGTAGGACACCCCATCCTGATTGGCGTGGTAGATGAACAGCTTGCGGAAGACAGTTAGGCTGAAATCTATTCGCTCCCGCCGCATGTAGCTCGCAAAGGCGACTAGGACGGAGATGGCGTTAGGGTTCAGCTAGGCTGGCACAGCGTCGAAGTACTTCAAGACCTGCTTCACCTCCGGCTAGAGGGGTAGTCTAAACCTCGCCTCGAAGTGCGAGACGGGGAAGGCAAGCTCCCTGGGGTAGAACGTGTTTATACTCTCGCCGACTCTGGGGGGTGCAACTCGAAGCTTTCCAGCAAGTATTCGCGAATGAAGGCGTCGTACTCGTCCGCAGAGATACGCCCGGGTGGAAAATCGTGATCCGCGAATCGCTTCCCCAGCGGCTGCGTCCCTCGCCTTCTTCAGCTTTTTTCTTCCCCATAATCGTGCGAAACGGCCGGAATGGGAGGCAGAGGAGGCCGGCGAGGTGACCCGAGGGTGAGGAGGTGAGATCGTAGATGAACGGTCGGCACGCGAGAGGGACGAAGAAGAATGGGGAGGCTGGAGCGCAGCGATTTATGAAAGCATGGGTCTGACCCCGGGGAAGGGGATATTTATAGCAATCATAGGGTTTGGGAAAAGAGTGTACGAACGGAAAAATTGTGCGGGTGAAGGGGAAGAGGCTGTCGGCCTTTCCTCTCTCCAGGCCTCGATTTGCGCAGCCCGGGGTGGGCCCTCAGCACAGCCAAGCGGCGGAGATAAATCAAAATTGAAAGAAAAAAATCGGTAGATCAGGAAAAATGAGCATAAATGCAGAATTTAAATACTGATTACAGAAAAATAAACAAATACAGAGAAATGGATAATTGTTAAATTAATAAAGTTCATCCCGCACGAGGCGGGCGACAAGTTCACAGGGCACATAGTTTGCGCGAGACGGAAACATAAATAATTTATTACAAGCCATAAATAGAGGAAAGAGACACGAGACGAGACGAGAACTCGTCAATTCTTGTGCCACCTCCAGCGCCCTCCACCGCGGGATCTCGCACAGGGAGGGCGGTTTGGGAGGTGGAAAGCGCGAGCCGCGTCAACACCACGGCGAGCAAGACAGAGCTGTTGGTCGACCTCGCTTAAGATCGCCTAGGGGTCAGTATCGTCTACTTCAATATCGGCATCGATCTCCGAATACAGGCAGGCGCACTCCACCTCCAGCCAATCGATTCGATGGTCCGCAACTTGCTTCCCCTTTTCCAGCTCCTGGATGATGCGCACATGCTTACGTAACATCTCCGATACCCTATGCTTCATTTCCAACGGATCCATGGGGTCGCCTAGGCAGTCTTTGATTTCATCTATGGTAGGAGGCGGCGAGACAACCATCTGTCTAGAGTAATCTTCAACGGGCGAGTCCTCAACATGCGAGTCGCGCATACCTGCGTAAAAAATTGGGAAGGTAAAATAGAGAAATGGTAGCGAAGAAGGGGCCGAAAGAAAAATTTCTTACCAAAGCGGCGAGAGGAACCCACAGTATTAAGAGGATCGTCCCTCCTTATCGCGGGAGTAGATGAACGAGTAGAGGGTTGTGGCGAGATGGACTGCTGGCGGTGTTCGGAGATGTTGATTCATATGGTCTCCGAATGATGAGAAGGTGCCGGAACCTTCTCAATACGGGCGATAAATAAGAAGATAAACGGGATTGAGATGAAGGCATGTCGATGTTGATAGATTTACCTCCTTTTCTCTACGATTGGCCGGGGTAGGAAGGATACGCCTCCCCAAGATGGTGCGAGAAGGCTCCCCTGTCGAGAGGGGAGGATCATCGGCTTTCACCTTCTTGGGAGGGGAAGAGGATAACGGTAAGGAAGGTAGAGCACGGACCGGGATCTTATTCAGAGCCGTTGCGGTCGTCTTATTCCTCTGGCTCACCGCCGCGATACGGTCACAAAAACTTTGGCTGAGGGACATTAGGGCAGAGACTAGAAGAGGATGGAGCGAAGGAAGCGGCCCCCTGCAGAGAGATGAGTCCTATATTATAGGATTGGCAAGGGGCCCACCAAAAGATTCCCTCATAAATTCACTTTAATGACACGAGCCTTTGTTGGACAATCTTTCCGAGTTTGTAACAACCTCAAAAAGAGCGGGGATTGTGTACAACCTCGGGCTCGCAGGAGCCAAAGGCTTGTGGAAGGGAGCTAGGCGAGACGGCCTAGGGCGGTCGTCAATTCGCAGAGCGAGTGGATCCAGGTAAGAAGGATTTAGGCGAGAGGGCCCAGGCGAGAAGGGTCTAAGCAAGAGCTACGCTATGAGATGGGCGAGCAAGTGCCAAGGGAGGAGGCACTCGCGGGTGAGTGGCCGACTCGCCATGCGAGAGGGATCTAGAGGGGAGCTCTCGCTAGCGAGACGGTGCTCTCGCCAGGCAAGAGGACTCCAGAAGGGAGTTCTCTCCAAGCACCGGTTCAGTTTAAAACCAGTTCAGGTAGGGCCGGGTCAATCTTTTAGCCCCATGGGATCTTATGCTTTTGCCCTGGGTGGTCTGCATATTACCCTTCAGAACAGCGGAGTTTGGCTGTTGGCAGACCCGACTAAGGGTATTCTAGTAATTTCAGGTCAGCTCCATTTGGTTATTGGCAGTCCCAGTTTAGGGGCCTATAAATAGACCGGTAAGGTGCCTTAGAAGGAGGCATTCCTAACTCTCCTTCTCTTCTTCTTCTAAGGCACCTAGCTCAGCATTGGCTAGGGAGGGTAAGAATTTCCGATTCTTCCAGGTACGAGGTGGGACTTCCGCGCTGAAGCCCCCGGTCTAGTCTTTCGAGAGCCTTGTTAAGAGGGTGGTCTAGAGGGAGTAAGTGTGAGTTGCACCTCTAGTTCCGAGCTTTAGGAGGGACCGACCTTGTTGGTTCCAACAATGATAGAACTTAGTCTTTTAGACTAACGATTTTCGAACAACATCATTTTAGGGGACCGTGGAGCCCAGCATGGAGGAGCATCCCGGAGGCCGGCACACTTGGAGATGGGACAGTCTAGCACTGGATTTCAGACAACTGGGATTGTGAGTCCCGATCATTAGTAGATGTTTAGTTTTGCTTCCACGCTGAGTGATATGTAGTGAGGATATTGTTGTACCGGGCATGAGCCCTATTTTCTGTACCTTTATTATTTCTGTGGAATCTCCCTTCGTGGAGATTATTTACTATATTTATGACTTTGTGGACATGTGTAGAGTTCTTCTATTTCATACTCTCATATTTTGCTACTGTTCTGTGATCGATTTGGCCGTCAGGATCAACGTTTTGTAGTGATGACCTTCCCGGGTGTAAAGGTGTCACCGCAAAGCAGCGGTTCTGGGCCTAAGACCCCGATGGTATAAAAGGAAAAAAAAGGGGGTCTTACACTAGGTAATCAAATTCGTAATCACCACAAGAAATTGAATGGCTTTTATACTTTGGCAATATCGCTTGACGACACTGGGTATCGCCACCTGGCGATATAGGTAACTACTGCTGTCCCACGAACTCCTAATTTTTGCCTCCCAGATCCGTCGATCGTCAAACGTGCACTGTCGCCTTGCAGCACTAGGTATCGCCACCTGGCCATATTGATAACGGATGTCATGTGTCCCATTAACTCCTCATTTTCACATTGCAGAGTTATCGAACGTGAGTCATCAAATGCGAGTCATCGATCGTAGATCGTCGATCGCAGGTTCGTCGAGCTCGAGTCGCCGTTCGTCGATCGCAGGTTTGTCGAGATCGAATCGACGATCGTCGACCGCAGGTTTATCTATCATCGTTGTCGTAGGTTTGTCGAGCACGAGTCATCGATCATCGCTGTTGCCTGTCGGCGATACTCAATATCGTCTGGTGATATCTCCTAAGCTCACCTGTTCTGACCTAAAAAACCACCAAAAAGCCATTATAGCTAGTCCTGTGAGATCTGCACATCATAAACACCCAAAGATCAAATACAAATAGGATTGGTTATTAGCAAACCAGGAAGCGTGGAGCGCATGCTCCAACACGCGGCTTTGGCGCTTGTCCGCTTGTAGTGGTCCTTTTCTTCCTTCTTTTGTTCATTCTGGGACTTAGGTGTTTTCCTGCTGGTGGCAAACTGGTGGATCGAGGTGGCTGGAGGATGATCCAAGGGAGGAGTCCAGCAGAGCTATCGCCTGAGGAAGAAGATGACCGGGAGCCAAAAAGTGAATTATGAGGAGGCCCTGGGGCTCCTTTTATAGCCTCCTGAGAGGATTATGGCGGGCCCAACCACTAACTTGGTGGGTTAGTGGGTGGTTACCCACTATATCAGATGGAGGGCAAGCCATTGACGGTGGTGGGGCGGCCGACGGTGGCCTGGCCGGCGGCGGCAGCTAGGCCGGCAGCCTGTTCGGCGAAGGCGGCCTGGCCAGTGACGGTTTCCCTTTAAAGGTGGGTAGTTTTTTTTGGTGGAGAGAGAGGGAGTGCCCCCCATATTTCTCTCATTATGGGTAGTTTATGGGAGGTGGGGTTGACTAGTCAACCCCATGATCTCCCACTTTGGGAGGAGATCATGGGGGAATCCTCCTTATAAATTGTGGTGTAACCCATAAATTGCCCCCCAAATCCTTATTATTGGAGAACGAAGCGAACGAGAGAAGAAGGATTTTCCTGCTGACATCTTCTTCCCTGCTGTCATGACAAACTCCAGCAAGAAGGCGGAGGTGGTGAAGGGCGGTGTTTCGAAGGTACCTGGAGTAAGCTTGCCGAAGGAAAGACGACCGTCGAGGATGCCAAACAAGGCCGAGGGAGGTGCCCGCCTATGTAGAGATAAGGCGTGTGGCCGGAATCGCGCATCTAGCCCCTTGGGAGTGAGCGCGCACGAGCGGGCGAGCCCCAGGCAGTACGCGTGGGTGTGCGCGCAGCAGGCCAAGCGCGCAGGCGCACATGAGTGCGCGTACGGGTTCGCACATTACAGGCCGCGCGCACCTATCCGCGTGCACAGGTGCGAGCGCACCTGTCCGCGCGCGGGTGTGCGCGCAACTGTCCGCACGCACCAGTCCGAGCCCGCGGGTGTACGCACACCAGTCCGCACGCGGGTGCGTATGCACCTATCCGCGTGAACCTATCTGCACCCGCGGGTGTGCACGCACTAGTCCGCGCGAGGGTGTGCGCGCACCTATCTGCGTGCACAAGGCCGTGCACGCGGGTGTGCGCGCACTAGGCCGCACGTGCCGGTGTGCATGCGGATGCGTGCGTGGGCGCGCGCGCACCAGGCCGCGCGCATGGGTCCGCGCACACCATACCGCGCGCACCATGCCGCGCGCACCAGGCCGCATGCGCGAGTGAGCGTGCATCAGACCGCGCGTGCGAGCGGGTTCTTCCTTGGTCGCGTGCGTTCTTGTGCGCGGGTGCGCACTCGGTTTATGCGTGGTTTAGGCTGCATGCGCTTGTATGCGTGACTCAAAGCCTTACTTTATTTTTTTATTAGGCAAGCCTGATTCTTCTATCTTCTGTGTTGTGCAAGTCTCGAAGTGTTCTTCTGGTCCGATGCGCCTGCGCTCCTCTTTGATCGATGTCTATGTTGAAATTTGGAGGATGAAATATGGGCTTCCTGCTGATTTGGAGGTTAGGATTCCACGTTCCGAGGAGCGAGTCTAGAATCCCCCTCATGGCTGGTTGACAATTTGCGAAGTTTCCCTGAGTTCTGGCTTCCGCTTCCCGCCATGTGAGGAGGTGATCAAAATCTTGAAGTTCTGTGGGGTGCCGATTTCTCAGTTTATCCCGGTTGGAATTGCCTTAATTATGGGCTTAGTTGCCTTCTTTCGCAAGCATGGAGATCGGTTTTCCTTGGATCAGTTTTGAGATTGGTGCGATGACCGCTCCGATGGCAGCGAGCGGGTGGAGGTCCGCAGTAACAAAAGTTGGTTGGAGTTTGAGGCTCGCAAAGATAGCCGACATGGGAATACTTTGTTTGGGTATGTTAGGAATTCGTGGTGTCTTCCCGAGGCATGGGACACGCTGCCTGACCACTATCGCCGCGTGAGAGGGAAGGAACGAGAATTTTCTCCGGTGCTTGGGTTTTTCAGAGCCTCATGAACTAGCCAACTATCTATTAAATATTTTCATCTATGTTGAGGAGAAGCGCTAGCTGCGGTGTGGTATCTCTTTGGACGCAACTCAGATTGTTGGGATTTCTCAGGGAGGGGGCCGGAAGAGGAAAGCTGTGGCGGCCCCTCCTAGTGACCTTGATACGGTGGCGGTGGCGGCTCCTTCTGATGCCTGTCCTGAGTCGACTCCCGAGGTGCAGATAGTTGCATCCCCAGTCCCTCAGGTGTATTTTGAGATAGCGGCTCCACAGATGTCCTCTTCCTTGAGGGCAATGAGTGATGTAGTAAGCTCTTTGATTTGTTGTAAAGATTCCTTTCTTCATTTTTCCTTGGTTATTTGGTGCTAACTTCGACTTTTTCCTTATGCAGATAGAGACCAGGCCCAGATTGCAGTAACCTGGAATGAACATTATGTGAGTTTGAAAGATGGGTATCTTGCTCTTTAGGAGAAGCTCCGGTCAACGTCAATCTCGCTTGTCTCCTTGAAGGAGGAGCATGATCGGGAAATTGCACGGTTTCGCCGGATCAGGTCGGGGCTGAAATCCGAGATAGAGGACGCACGCATGACGCTGGAGGTGGAGAAGACCTTGGTGGAGAGGACCACCCAGATGTTGAAGCACTCAAAGGAGAAGACTTTGGGCTTGGAGACCTAGTTACAGGCAGCATGGGAGGAAGCCACCGACCTTTAGACTCAGCTTCGGGCGGCGAAGGCCCAAGTGGAGATGCCGTCTTCCGATAGCCACGTGTCAGAGTTGAAGGCTGCAGGACTTGCGGAGTACCTAGAATCATTGGACTACATGAGAGACCGTTGCCTTATTGCAGAGGAGGTTAGTGACAATATTTGGTACAAGGCGGTGGAGCCTCAGATGGATGATGTTCGTGAGTTAGCACTCTAGCGTGGTGTCTCGACGACCTTCCGCCTGGTCAGCAAGAGCTTGGGGTGTGACACATCCGGCTTCAGCTTTGCAGATGTTTCTGAGGATGAGCATCCTGACTCGGATGCCGAGGAGGAGTAGTAGCTCTTACATCTTTGTAGTCGTGTATTTGCATTTTGTTACTTAGTTAATCGTACTATATTTTGCCTTTTGTTCAGCATTTGTTATTGTTACCCTTAGGCGCTGATTGCCCCTTTTTTATCATTCCAGCTGTATCGTATAACATTATTTTCTTTATGCCATCTTAGCTGTTTTGTTTGCACGGCTCTGGTACGTGGCTTTGTTTGTGCGGCTCTAGTCTGCAGTTTTGCTTGCGCGGCTCTAGTCCGCGGATTTATTTGCGTTGCTCTAGTCCGCATCTTTATTCGCACGGCTCAAGTCCGCCACTTTGTTTGTGAGGCTCTAGTCCACGGCTTTGTTAGCACAGCTCAGGTCCGCGGCTTTATTATCGCGGCTCTAGTCCGCGGCTTTGTCACAAAAGGGGTGAAGGCCCTTGCGAGATTGCACGAGTTAGGCTAGCGGCTTAGTTTGCATGGCTTAGGTCCACAACTTTGTAGCAAAAGGGGGAAGGCCCTTGCGAGGTTGCATGAGTCAGGCTCGCGGCTTAGTTTGCATGGCTCAGGTCTGTGGCTTTGTCGTGAAAGGGGGGCAGGCCCTTGTGAGGTTGCATGAGTCATGCTCGCAGCTTAGTTTTCACGGCTCAGGTCCGTGGCTTTTTTGTGAAAGGGGGGAAATCCCTTGAGAGGTTGCACGAGTCAGGCTCGCGGCTTAGTTTGCATGGCTCAGGTCCGTGACTTTATCGTGAAATGGGGGCATGCCCTTGCGAGGTTTCACGAGTCAGGCTCGTGGCTTAGTTTGCACAGCTCAAGTCTGCAGCTTTGAGTGCATCGTCTTCCCTGTTTGAATAGACAAGATTTGCAACAACATAATGCAATACTTGAATAAAGATAACTTGTGCAGGACAAGACTCGTGGCTTACACACATCAGAAAGTATTTTTGCTAAAGAATGCGTCACAATTAGAAAAACAAAAAACAGGAATTCATTGATAAAATCGACGCAGGTTTTGCGCATTCCAAGTGCGGGGGAGAGTCTTTCCATCGGCGTTTCGCAGCTTGTATGTCCCTGGTTTCACTATAGCCATGACAATGAAGGTTCCTTCCCAAGTTGGAGATAACTTATCGCCATGTGTTCCTTTCCCAGCCGCTTCTAGAGTGCGGAGGACCAAATCTCACACGTTGATCGGTCAGGGCTTCACTTTGCGATTGTAATAGCGGGTCGTGCATTTCTGGTAGGCTGTAGTGCGAAGAGCGGCTTCTTCACGGATCTCAGAGATCAAATCTAGATTGTCTCGGAGAGCATCGTCGTTCGTCTGGAGGTAGTAGTTGGAAACCCGGGGGCTTGGAACACTGATGTTGACTGGGATGATAGCTTCAGTACCGTAGCAGAGATTGTATGACATTTATCCTATGGGGGTTCTCTCTGTTTTCCAGTATTCCCACAACACGTTGGGGAGCGCATCGACCCATTGCCCCCCAACATCTTCAAGTCGCGCCTTTAGTCCCTTCAGAATGGTTCGGTTGGTCACCTCGACCTGCCCATTGGATTGGGGGTGCGACACAACCGTATGCCGCAACTCGATCATTAAGTCCTCACATAGCTTGGTGACTGACTTTCCTGTACACTGAGTGCCATTGTCGGCGATGACAACTATTGGTATGCCAAAGCGGCAGACGATGTTCTCCCAAACGAATTGCTTTGCGTTCTCCTCAGTAATCTTGGCAAGAGGCTCTGCTTCTACCCTCTCGATGAAGTACTCGATGGCCATGATGATGAATTTCCTCTGTCCCGAGGCTTGAGGTAAGGGGCCGATGAGGTCTATCCCCCACTGTGCGAATGGACAAGCTCCTTGTAGCGTGGTAAGGGCAATGTGAGGTTGTCGAGGAATGTTGGCATGCAGCTGGCAACTTTTGCATATCTGGACGAAGTCCGTCATTTCCTTTTTCATGGTTGGACAATAAAAGCCTTGGAGCAGGATTTTTTGGGCCAAGGCCTTTCTGCCCAAATGTTCTCCGCAGACCCCTCCATAGACTTCGTGGAGGGTATATTCGGCATCAGTCTCTGCTAAACACTTTAGGTAGGGTCCTGCGAAGGACCGCTTATAAATTTCTCCATTGATAAGTATGAAGGTGGACGCCCTCATCCTTATGCGACGGGCCTCCTTTTGATCTTCTGGCAGCTGCTGGTTTTCTAAGTAGTCCACCAACGGGGTGATCCATGATCCCTTTGGTTATTCGATCTCCACTACCTCAAACGGTCCCCTAATACTGGGAAAGCCAATTTCTTCAACCCGACGTCTTCTTGACTGATAGCGAGATGGATATGTGGATAGCTTCGATATGGTGTCTGCTCGACTATTCTGCTCTCTAGGGATGTGGAGAATTTGGGCTTGCGGTATATGAAGCAGGAGTGATTTCACAAGTTGGAGGTAGTGGACAAGATGCTCACTTTTTGCTTCAAAATTACTTAGGAGTCTGAGAAATCCTGAGGGATTTTTGTTGTAAGCTCTTGGAGCTGAGTTGAAGATGTTTGTCTTATCTAACAAAATGTTAGAAAAGTGGGAGAGATAGTGGATGTATCCATACTCTGGGGAACCACTATAAATAACTTGTGTGTTGATTATGTGATCTTGAAAGCTAACCTAAACTAAAACACAACTCACCAAATCAGACGAAAGTACCTTAAAGACAGAAAAACTTATTCACCCCCTCTAGGTGTTTAGCTACTCTTGAAACTAAAGACTTTCAATCATTATAACACAGTAATACCAATATATAAAGAACAGAAGAAAAAAAGATGAAGTCCAAACCATACTTTTATACTCATCAAAAGTTCCTATATAACAGCGGAAGAGTAGGGATAAAACATGCCCTTGAAAACTAAGGCGAATACATGTCTTTAGGCAAAATTAGGGTTATTATACGCTATTATGAGTACAACTATTGCATGCCCTTAAAAATGCTAATGGACATAGAACAATGGCAGGAACTCACTTCTCTCTGTAACTCCTTTACTGCGGGGGTTGAGGTAGGGTCTATGATTGTCGATGTCTCCATTTATATCTCAATGATCTCTAGCTGGCATTGGTACTGCAGGAACTATTGCAGCCAGGGCTCCTAGATAGTGGTTGTAACACATTGTTAGTCAATTAGACTATGTGGATTCCTTTCCTGTCCCTAGATGTATCCTAAACATTGGGTAAATAGAGGGTAAATGTGCACAAGCACTATTATGAATAAACTGAGTAACAAGAGAGAGTTTTGTGTTATTAAGCAGGTAGTAAGGGGGAAGCATAAATAACTCAGCTTATAAGAATGTCCATACATCCTTATAACTGGAGTGTCTTGTTCTGACAAAAGTAGTAAATCTAGAAGGTAATTTGATAAAATATACAGTATGAATATATAACAGTTATGATACAGAAATGACTTAACTTATATGAATGCTAATACAAAATTATAAGTTAAAGGTTTTGAAATTAACACAAACTATATTACAAGAATGCCCATATAAAATTATAATATAAGGGTTTAAGGATACAAGGTTTGCAAAAGTAAGATAACATGATAAACAATTAGTTTTTATTTTTCTAAGTCCTACCCAGTCCACTTATTTAGTGGATAGTTAACCACACGGGTCTTATCACCGTGGTGGATGAAGGAATATTGTGTATTTTGGCTCGGCACTGATCAGACCATGTGATTTTTCACCCTTTATGGGTTTTCTACGCTAAAATTCCTTCGTGTCATTCTTACTTGATTTACTTATTACTTTTTGCGCGTCCGGTCCGACTTGGAGCTAAGGCAGTCCGATTCTCCGGACTAGAGAAAAATCGGGCGATCCACAACAATATTGAAATGTAAATACCTTAAAAAGACCACTTATTGGTAATGAATATACAATTATCAATTACTTCCGGTTAAGAATTAGAGATGATGGATTACACAACTATTTATAAGGAGGATTCCCACATGATCTCCTCCCAAAGTGGGAGATCACGGGTTGACTAGTAAACCCCACCTCCCATAAACTCCCCATAATGAGGGAAACATAGGGGGGCCCACTCCCTCTCTCTCCAATAAAAAACCGCCCCCTTTAAGGGGAAACTACCGTCGCCGCCAGCCAGGCCGCCACAGCCGCCGGTCAGGCCACGGGCGCCAGCTAGGCCGCCGCTGGCCAGGCCGCTGCTGGCCAGGCCGCCACCCGCCAGGCCATGGCCGCCGGCTAGGCCACCGTGGCTAGCCAGGCCCCGGCCGTTTGCCAGGCCGCGACCACCTGCCAGGCCATCGCCGACCAGGACACCGCCGGCCAGGCCGCTGTCGGCCTCACCGCCAGCCGAGCCGTTATTGCTGGCCAGGCCGCCTCCTTCCTGGCCACCGGCCCTGGTGGCCGCCGGCCAGGCCGCCGCTTGGTCGCCAGCCGGCCACCGCCGTCGCGCGGCCGCCCCACCACTGTCGACGGCTTGCCCACCGTCTGATCATGGTGGGCTCTCCTTGCCATCCGATCTGGTGGGTAACCACCCACTAACCCACCAAGTTAGTGGTGGGGCCTGCCATAATCCTCTCAGGAGGCTATAGTAGGAGCCCAGGGCCTCCTCATAATTAACTTTTTGGCTCCCAACCATCTTCTTCCTCATGCGATAGCTCTATCGGACTCCTCCCTCGGATCATCCTCCAGCAACCTCGAGCCACCAATGTGCCACTAGCAGGAAAACACCTAAGTCCTGGAATGAACAAAAGAAGGAAGAAGAGGACCACTGTAAGCGGACAAGCGCCGAAGCCGCGCTCCAAACTTTCAAGAACCAGAACCACTTCTCAAATTCCAATGTCCAATTCGCTCTTGCAGCGCAGCCTGTTGCCTGTTGGGAGTGGAAATCTCTCTCTCAACCCCAAGTTGTAATAGGGAGTGGCCTGGCTCCCCCGATTCTCCATACACATTGTAACCGCAAACAACTAGTTGACTTTGATCGGCACAGATCCGGTCACTTGTTTTTTTACCCGATTGAGGGGTTTTTCCAGGTCATTACATCTTTTGTCAACCTTTTATTTTTATTGACTGTGTGCGTGCTCGACCGTCCCATGAGCTAAGTTGGCCCAAGTAAATCCGGTCCGACCAGGGCATCAAGTTAGTCCGCAATAGTTTAGCGCTGTCTGTAGGAACATGATTCCTAGCATCCTTCCAAAAATAAGATCACCAGCCTTGTCGCTTCCAAGTTCTACTTCAATGGAAAAAAGAAGTGCCCGCGCCACTAAAGGATCCTCCCATGGCAGACACGACGAACCCGAATGCTCCCACTCTTTGATGGGCGTGCAACTAACGGCTGAAGTCGCTTTCGCCCCCGTCACCGCCCTTGAGGGGCGTGTTTGCCAGATGGAAGAGCAACAAACCGAAATGCTCACCCTGCTCCAAAACCTAGGAGAACCTCCTGCTCCCCCGCTGCCGCCAACACCAGCTAACCTTCCACCACAACCGAATAAATGCAGGGCCCAAGAAGATCCTTCAATGCAGGAAGGACTCGAAGAATATTCCGAAGCAGCCAGTTCTGCTCACCCGGCCCAGATAGGGGTGAGAGCAGACCATCTTCATCACAACCCCGTCAATGATGCCCTCCTTCCTCCACTTGAAAGATTTACTCGGGAGGAAATTCGAGAAGTCATCGCTTAAGAATATCGCTAGGCAGGTAGAAGAGATATTCACACCCGACGACCGCTCTGCCAAGGCTCCCCTTTGGCTTCGCAAATCCTCAACCATCCAATCCCATACGGATTCAAGCTCCAGAACATTGAGACGTTCGACGGGACAAATGATCCGCTAGAGCATGTTAACCACTTCACCACCATTATGAGAATCTATAATGTTCCAGACCAACTGCTCTGCCAAGTGTTTCCAGTCACTCTCAAAGGACAGGCCCGAACAAGGTTCCATTCATTAAGGGCCGGTACCATCGCCAACTTCACAGAGCTGACAAGGCAGTTTGTCAATCAGTTCATCGCTAATCGCAAGATCGTCTGCGACCCCTCCCACTTGTCAGGAATCCTTCAGAAAGAAGGAGAAACCCCGAAGGACTTCTTCCAACATTTCACTGCAGAAGCCCGTCAGATTCCGGGGGTCTACCCTGAGTTGTTGCGGGGGGTGTTCCTTGGATGCCTCCGCCCTAGCGGCTTCTGCTCAGCACTGATGAGAGAAACTGTCCCCAGTTATCCTGACCTTGTACATGGGGTAGAGGCGCAAATTGCCGCCGATGAAGCTATTGAAGCCCATCACCATCAGTTTGATGGGGCCCAGAAGCGGATGAGAGAAAAGGAGTCGGCCCCTCAACATTAATAAGGAAGATTCCGAGAAGAGCGCCGGAATGGGCAACACCGACAAAACCATCAGAGAGATCAACTATACAGGGATTACACTCCCCTCAATACCACGCACACCAATATACTCTGTCATTCAAAATGAGACAGCATTACATCGACCCAAACAACCAGCCCATAACCCCAGAAACGATCAGTCCAAATATTACGAGTTTTATTGAACTACGAGACACACCACTGAGGATTGTGCCCACCTGAAGGAAGAAATATAGCGCCTTGTCCGCCTAGGACTTCTCGGAAGGTTTTTTCAAGGACGCATATAGGACCAGCAGGACCCGCCTAGGACACCCAGAGATCAGCAGAACACCCCACTAGGGGGAGCTTGTGGTAAGCAGGTCGAAAATATCGAAATCATCGCACATGGAGGCATCCATGAAGACCAGAAGTGCTGGCAAGATACCACCATAACTTTCGAAGATGAATACCTTGTCGGGCTCCGAACACCACACCAAGACCCCCTGGTAATCAGCACCGGGATCGAGGATCCCTGCTATAATGTTAAGTGAATCCTCATCAACAACGGAAGTTCAGTCGACGTCTTGTTCTCTGCCACCCTCCAGAGCATGAACATCTTCGGACAGCATCTGACATCGGTAGCTGTGTTGGTACCCTAGGTTTTGATTTGAGTTCAGTCTTCTCTGTCTGTCTCTTGACCCAAGATTTATCTATGGTCAAAGGTTAGTTGTTTAGTTTGTTGCTCTAGTTTTAGAGGCGTCACTTTTCCAGATGTAAATTTGGTTAAGTTGTTTTTCGTTTGACTATGGTCGAATGCCGCTCGACTATCGTCTATCGACTGATCGACGATCGTCTATCAGTTGGTCGACGTTCTGTCTGCGTTGATAGTTCAACTATCTGTTTGATAGGTCGACTATCTGTTGTGTTTGATAGTTCGACTATCTGCTTGGATAGTTCAACTATCTGATAGTTCGACTATCTGTTGATAGGTCGACTATCTATCTTGGTTGATACCTCGACTATCTGTTGGTAGGTCGACTGTCTGCTTTCTTTGATAGTTCGACTATCTGTTTGATAGGTCGACTATCTGTTGTGCTTGATAGTTTGACTATCTGCTTGGATAGTTCAACTATCTGATAGTTCGACTATCTGTTGTTAGGTCGACTATCTGTTCTGTTTGATAGCTCGACTATCTGTTGATAGGTCGACTATCTATTTTCTTTGATAGTTCGACTATCTGTTTGATAGGTCGACTATCTGTTCTCTTTGATAGTTCGACTATCTGCTTGGATAGCTTAACTATCTGATAGTTCGACTATCTATTGATAGGTCGACTATCTGTTTTGTTTGATAGCTCAACTATCTGTTGATAGGTCGACTATCTGTTTTCTGTGATAGTTCGACTATCTGTTGATAGGTCGACTATCTATGTTGCTTTGGTAGTTCGACTATCTGTCCTGATAGATCAACTATCTGATAGCTCGACTATCTGTCCTGATAGTTCAACTATCTGTTGTGGTAGTTCGACTATCTTCTTTGATAGTTCGACTATCTAGATCGTTCGACTATCTGTCTGATAGGTCGACGATCTCCGTGCTTCGGTCGACGATCTCCGAGGGTCGTTTGACATTTTGCTGTATGTTTTGAGTAATTTTGTCATCTTCTATGATGTGATTTATTTCATATTTATTTTAGCATATTTTATAAAAGATTGTTTGAATAAATTTATGATATTATTTCCATGCAATATCTGCTCCATTCCTTATGCATGAGCCAATCTTTTTCTGACAAAGTTGTTTGTCTTATTAGCTGAGATATGATTTCTGCTTTATCTGCCAGGCTGTCCTTTATAGCCGTTAGACTCAGAAAGTCTTCCTTGGCTGTAAAGAGTCTTTTCTGATGTGACTTTCTCTAGTATTATTTCATCAGAGTTATTTGCAGCTTCTTAGAAAGCTTTATCCTCTTATAGGATATCTGTCTGCAGTATTTGTTTTGCTTTATGCTTTTTGCAGCCCAGCTTGCAGATTTCAGTAGAAGACAAGATTCAAACTCAAAAGAGAGACGTTGTTGTTGCTGCTATATAAAGAATTCCTTGAAGAAAGAAATCAACTAGTTCACATAGCCAAAAACCAGTTCTTTAAGGAAAAGGCGTTCAAAAGCTAACAGCTGCATTCAAGCTTAGAACTTACAGTTTTCAACTGCTCTCAGCTCGTTCACATCCAACTGAGAAGAAGTTTTAGCTCTTCACTCTTCTTCAACCTGAGTTCTCCTGCTTACAGGAAGATTTACACTCAGAGCTTTTTGAAGAAGAAGAAGAAGAAGATAGCTGCCTAAAGAAGAATTTTCAATTCATATTCTTTATCTTCTTGTAGCTTTTTCCTTCAGATTTTCTGAAGTGTCTCTACACTGAAGCAAGACTTCACCTGGACATTCTTTTAGCCAGGGGGAGCCTTGATTCTTTAAGAGCTTTCTAGCTCAGTGCAAGTTCTTGTGCTTCTCTAATCTATTGTAAAATAGAGAAGACATCTTAACCTCCTTTCCCCTCCTGTAAAGGGTTATTACTCCCTTCAAAAGTATACCTTGGTGGCAGGGCACCTGATCAAAAACCTGTGTTGGTTTTTAGACACCTGATCAAAAGTCTAAAGGGTTTCTGGATCTACCTAAAGCAGATCTTGTTGGTGGCAGGGCACCTGATCAAAAACCTGAGTGGATTCCTACCTTGTTGGTAGAAGAGTGGACGTACCCAAGTTGTTTGGGGAACCACTATAAATTCCTTATGTCGTCTGGATTGTTTAATTAATTCTCTGTGCTGATTGGCTGTGATTAGATTTTAACTAGGATTGCTAGTTGCTGTTTAGGATTCCAAGCCTTAACTGTAATTACAGTTGGCTGCCTTTTGTGCACATCACCTGTGTTAGGCTTTAGGGTTTCATCTCAAATATCTATAACCTTCATTCCACAATTAACTCCAAGGGTGTTGAGTAGACAGTCAACTTTGCTAGTGCAATTTTTGATTACTCTATTCACCCCCCTCTAGAGTAGTATCTATCCCTTTTCTTTCAATTGGTATCAGAGGGAGGTTGACTGACTGAATAGGCTAACACCTAAGTCACAAGATCCTGATAGATACCAAGGCTTATAGATATTCACTTTCACTATCATGGCCTAGTCCAAGGATTACTCTAGCACCAGACCTCCAGCATGCAACTTAGCCAAGTTCAGCATCTGGAAGGCAAGGATTAAACTATATATGAACTCTATTGATGAGAGTATTTTTGCTTCTATTTTGACAGGACCACCAAGAGCACCTGCTGCAGCTACTGCCTCATCATCAACTGATATGAGTGCAGTGCCTCCTCCAGATTATAATGATGAATACAAAAAGGCGAAGATAGCAGATGCTAAGGCAATGAACATTCTGGCTCAGACAATGTCTGATGAAGTATTCCAGAAGGTTGCTGACTGCTCCTCAGCAAAAGCAATATGGGATACACTGAACCAGATTATAGCTGGTTCAACTGATGAAAGGAAGGACAGAAGGTCCAACCTTATCTCCCAGTATGAGAATTTCAAGAAAACTGATGCTGAATCAGTTGAAGCTATGTACACAAGGCTCAGCTCAATCATCAATGAGCTGAGGACTCTTGATAAGGATATTTCATTAACAGAGGTCAATGATAAGATTCTTATGTGCTTCCCTAGCACATGGGATCTGAGGATCTGGCCTATCAAGGAGGCCAGAAGCACAACAGAAATCTCAACAGAAGCCCTCCTTGGCAAGCTCAAGTCCTTTGAGCAAGTTCTGAAGTCCAGGGAAGCTGAGGCTGAAGCAAAGACCCCAACTCCCACAAGAAAAGAGCAAACCCTTGCTCTCAAAGCTGCTGATGCTTCTAAAGGAAGCCAGTCCAATGAGGAACTGATGGCATTATTTGCCAAAAGGTTTCTTAAGATGGGAAGGAAAGAATTCAGAAAGAAATCTTCAAAGTATGAAGATAAACCAAGGTATGATCGTACTCCTTCTAAAGAAATAATCTGCTATGGTTGTAGGAAGCCTGGACATATTCTTCCAGATTGTCCAGAGGAAAAGAATAAAGATAAAAGGAAAGACAAGGATCAGCACAGGAAGCATTCCAAGCCATCCTCCTACAAGAACAAAAAGAAGGAGAGAGGTTTTGTTGCTGAAACCTGGAGCGATTCTGATGAGGAATCTTCCTCCTCAAGCACCAGTGAGGATGAAGAAGAAAAGAAGGCAAAGGAAGTTTGCCTGATGGCGATTGATGCCTGCAGCAATCACTCAGCTGCAGAGAGTTCAGATTCTGATGAAGAAATGCCAACTGAAGATGAGGTATTGTCTTCTTACGACTTTACATCTGATGAATTTAAATCAGATTTTAAATCCTTATGCTTATATTTAATTAGTTCTGAAAAGGAAATAAAAGTGCTTAGAAATAAACTAGCTGAATCTGAATTAATTTCTAATGAAAACATTAGGTTAACAGCAGAACTCACTAATTCTAGTGAAGAAATAAAATTCCTTAAGAATGAATTAGCTAAGTCCAAAAGGTTAGAAGAATCTCTGAATGGTAGAAGCCTTAAGTTGCTTGAAATAACCAGCATGTCTAACACTAGGTCAGACAATAACAAATTAGGCTTAGGAGTATCTTCTAGTGAACCCCCAATCATTCTTAAAAACCATCTTTTAACTCCAGTGAATTTTATTTCATCTAGTGGAATAAAAAATACTGAGCAAGTTAATCAGGTTAATAAAGCTTTAAATAAAGCTAAGAGAGAGAAAAGAAAACAAAAATTTAAGGAAATACAAAGAGCGTCGAACGCTGCTCGACGATCGCAGGCCCAATGGTCGAACGGAGATCGACGATCTGGGCACCCATCGTCGAACGCTGATCGACGCTTTCAACATGAATTTCAAAACTTCACCCAGAACTTTAGAAACTAGAATGAAAATAGAAACCCTAGGTTCGTTGACCCATCATCTGCATGGAGAATCCCACCTAGGAGATCTTACCCATTAGGTTATCACCCTCAGCCTGCTTATTCATTTATTTCCAGTGTTTCTTATGTGAAAAACAAGGGACCCAAGGTTACCTGGGTCCACAATGTTTAATTGATTTATTTGCAGGTGAAGACCTATCCTATCACTCAAAATAAGTGGTATTTGGATAGTGGTTGCTCCAAGCTTATGACAGGAAATAAAGAACAATTGGAGCTGTAACATTCAAGAGAGTTGCTTATGTAACTGGACTGAAGTATAATCTTATTTCAGTAAGTCAGTTATGTGATGCTGGATACGAGGTATCATTTTCTAACTCCCTTTGTAATATTACTTTAAATAATAATGTTGTATTAGTAGGTATTAGACAAGGTAACATTTATTTAGTAGATTTTAACTCAACTCACTCTGAAATCTGCTTATTTAATGAAGTAACCAATAACAATACTTTATGGCATAAAAGGCTTAGCCATGTTAACCTCAAGAATATATCTAGGTTATCTAAACACAACCTTGTTAGAGGTTTACCTTCTTGCCCCTACAAGAAGGAGAGCCTATGCAAGGCTTGTCAATTAGGCAAGCAAACCAAGAATTCATTTAAATCAGTAAATAAAAGTGATTCTCCTAGAATCCTGTATTTATTACATTTGTACCTATTTGGCCCAATAAATGTACAGAGTTTAGGAGGGAAGTATTACACCCTAGTCATTATAGATGACTTCTCTAGGTTCACTTGAGTGTTCTTTTTGAGAACTGAGGCTGATAACTTCAAAGCCCTTACAAATTTTCTATTATGTGTGCAGACTGAGTACTATACTCATGTGGCCTTGATCAGAAGTGATCATGGTACTGAGTTTGACTCTCTTCTCATGCAAGAATTCTGTGAGAGAGAAGGTATCAAACATAGCTTCTCAGCTCCTAGAACTCCCCAACAAAATGGGGTAGTTGAAAGGAAGAACAGAACCCTGATTAAAGCTGCTGGCACATTGTTGGCAGATGCTAATATGCCTCTTTCCTATTGGGCAGAAGCTGTTAGTACAGCCAACTATGTCTTGAATAGAAGTCTGATACACAAGCTTAAGTGTAAAACTCCTTATGAGTTGCTTAAAGGAAAGAACCTAAAATAAATTATTTTAGAGTATTTGGTTGTGTAGTTTATATTCATAATAATAATAAAGAATATCTTAGAAAGTTTGAAGCAAAAGCTTCAATGGGAAGTTTTCTTGGATATTCCAAAGTAAGCAAAGCTTATAGGGTATTTAATAAATCATCTTCTAAAATTGAAGAGTCTGTTCATGTGTCCTTTAATGAATCTCAAATGTTTTACAAGGAGAAGGAAACTTCCCCTTCCTCTAGTTCATTACAGGTACCAAAATCTAGCAAAGATGTCACTCAAGAGATTCTCCATCTTTCAACTCTTCATATCACTGAATCAGACAATGATGAAGACCTTGCAGAAATTGTTGCTGTACCACCAATAGTAGATCAAATTCCTCCTGAGGAATTAATCCCAACTATTGCTGAAGATCACATCCCACCTGCTGATGTTGTCACACTTAGAGATCATCCTACATCTCAAGTGATAGGAGACATATCAGCTGGTGTTCAAACAAGACATCAGTTAAGACATGATGTGATGCATGCTTGTTTCCTTTCACAGATTGAGCCCCTCACCATTAAAGATGCTGAGCTAGATACCCACTGGATCATTGCTATGCAAGAGGAACTCAATCAGTTTGAAAGATGTAAAGTATGGACTTTGGTTCCAAGACCTAAAGGCCAACTGATCATAGACACCAAGTGGGTGTATAGAAACAAGTTGGATGCTAATGGAATCATTGTAAGGAATAAAGCTAGGCTTGTAGCTCAGGGCTACAGACAGGAGGAAGGTATAGATTATGACCAAACCTTTGCTCCTATTACAAGGCTAGAGGAAATAAGGATCTTTCTAGCCTATGCAACCTATATGAAGTTTAAAGTTTTTCAGATGTGTTGGGTACATTGGAAAATGTGTACCTGATTTGAAGAAGCCCAACCTAGCTCAATGATATACATCAAGGTGTATTTGATGTTGTTTAAAGTTGACATGTGCAGGTGAAGAATTGATAAAGTATGCAGAAAAATTCTAAGTCCAAGTGTCGACACAGAGGAAGCAGTGTCGACATATAGAAGAAAATTGTCGACACATCACTGGGAAAAAGTGTCGACACAGAAGAAGTAAGTCGACACAACACTGGGAAGCAGTGTCGACACATAGCAGTTAGTCTACAACTACACTGGGAAAAAGTGTCGACACAGAAGAAGTAAGTCGACACAACACTGGGAAGCAGTGTCGACACATAGCAGTTAGTCTACAACTACACTGAGAAAAGGTGTCGACACAGAAGAAGTAAGTCGACACAACACTGGGAATTTGTGTCGACACAGAAGAAAAGCGTCGACCTCAACATTGGGAGAATGTGTCGACACAGAAGAAAATAGTCGACCTCAAGTTTGTCGACACCAGCAGAATGTGTCAACACATTATGATTAAGTCGACACATTATAGCAGAGTTAAAAAATGAATGTGTCGACACCTGAAGGCTAAGTCGACACTTACTAAGTTATGATTCTACAACAACTGTGTCGACACACAGGACTTGTGTCGACACACTGGAGAGTCAAGACCAAGTTATTTTCAGAAGGAGCTGTGTCGACTCAAAGGCAACTTAGTCGACATCACTGAAGGCTGTGTCGACACCAAAGTCAATTGTGTCGACACAAATAAACAGATGGTCTCGACACTTTCTGACAGACTGTCTCGACAACTTATGGTTCAAGACTAAGGCACAGGACTTGTTTGGAGACTTGACAGCTGAAGATTGCCACCAGTTAACTGAAGCTGTCAGACTTGTCAGAAAACGGTTAGAAACCGGATCAGCCGGTTACCATGAAGAAAGTCTATAAATAGACAGATTCAGAAGGAGAAAGCAACTGTTGAAAAACATTGTTGAGAATCAAAAAGTTGAGAAGGATTACGATCCAATTCATTTCAAGAAAGTGCTAGGCACTTAAGAAGATCTTCTCCGGGAGATCTAAGAAGACTATCTAAGGATAGATCAAAGAAGAGTTCTAATCAGAATTCAGAAGAATCATTCAAAGTGCTGGATAGAGAGAGATCAAGCCAGAATTTGAAGAAGAAGAAAGAAACCACCAGTGGATTCTCAAGAAGCTGTTTGGAAATCAACTCAGCTAAGTTCTTATTCAAGAAGCTTTGAAGAAAGCTCAGAAACAGTTGATTTCATCAGCTGATCAAGAATTGTCTTGGCCTTTTCTCTCTCAATTTTAGGCAAGATAGTTAGATAATATTTTCCATATTTCTGTAGGATCTGTTTACACAGATCTGAGTTGTAAGCCTATGTTATAAAGGCTGAGTGTAGGAGTGTTGAACTCTGAGTGGTAGGGCTGTTTGCCTGAGTGTAGGAGAAGGATATTCTCTGAGTTATAGGCCTTGGGGCAAGGCTGAGGTAGGGCAGTTGTGCCTGAGTTGTAGGAACCTGTTGGGTTCTGAGTTGTAGGATCTGTTGATCTGAGATAAGTGGAAGTTTGGCCGAATCTAGCATACTGCTAGATAGGTGAAGGGGAAAGTGGATGTACCCAGACCTTGGGGAACCACTATAAATCATTGTGCAATCTGTGATGCTTTATTTTCTGTGATTGCTGTACTTATAGTGTTAGCTATTAAATTGAATTCTGCCTAGAAGTTTTTATAAGAGAAGCAGTACCTATTCACCCCCCCTCTAGGTGTTTAGGCTGCCTTGAAAGTTAAACTATCAAGTGGTATCAGAAGGAGGTTCCTCAAAAAGGACTTAACAGTCTGAGGTAGATCTGAAAGGCAGATTCAAGATTCAAGAAGATGGGTTCTGGAGAGAATCATAAGGAGCTAGGGTCTATGAAATTACCCATATGCAAGAAGGAAATCTTTGGGATCTGGAAAGAAAGAGTCAGATTGTTTATGGAAGCATCTGACCCAAGGATTTACATCACAGTACAGGAAGGGCCCTTCATTCCAATGAAGATATCTGTTCTTGATGCAAATATCCAAATACCAAAGACTTATTCAGAAATGACCAAGGATGAAATCATCTTGGCAACCATGGACAAAAGGGCACAGAACATCATTGTTAGTGCCATAGATGATTCAACATTTCAAAATCTGATTCACTGCAAGACCTCCAAGGAGATGTGGGACACATTGATTGTCTACATGGAGGGATCTGAAGAAGTAAGGCTGGACAGAAAGTCTATGCTAAATCAGGAGTATGAAAGCTTTAGACAAGGAAAATCTGACAGCATAACTGAGTGCTATAAGAAATTCTATAGAAATGTGAATGAGCTAATATCCTATGGAAGAGTCTTCAGTACCTATGAACTGAATGACAAATTCTTAAGATCCTTATCAAAGGATTGGGATACAAAGATCTGTGCCATAAGAGAAGTGGCTAAATTGGCAGAGATATCTCCTCCAACCCTGTTTGGAAAGTTGCTATCCTATGAAATGCAACTTATGGTAAGGAAGGAGGAGGAAAGAAACTCAAGAGGAGAGCATAGAGAAAAGACTGTGGCATTTAATGCTGAAGCCACCAGAAAGAGTAGGAGGAAATCACCATCTCCTCCTAAAGAAGTTGAAGAAGATAGTTCTGAAAATTCAAATAAGGGTTCAGAAAGCTGTGATTCAGATGCAGACTTTGCTGCATTTACAAGGCAATTCCAAAGGTTCTTGAAAAAGAAGCAATGGAAGTCTAGGCCTTCCTCATCACAGCAAGTTGATGACTATTATCAGAAGAGAAGGTCATCAAGGAAAGAGAAAAGCAGATCAAAGCCCAGCAAAGCCACTACTTCAAAGATTGTCTGCTATTGTTGCAATAGGCCTGGACATGTAGTGGCTGATTGTCCTGACAAAAGGAAGGAATCTTCAGAAAAGAAGAAGACTTATCAGAAAGGCAAGAAGGAGAAATCCTTTGTAGCAAAGAAAGATAAAAGTCTGTCAGACCAGTCAACTTCAGAATCAGGATCTAAAGCTGAAGCATATATTGGACTATATGCTGTATCTGAGGAAGAGGAGTTTATGCAGTTGCTAGACTCCATCAATGAACATCAATGCATGGGTTTGATGACAAGATCAGAAGAGGACATATGCCAGAATCAGTCTGGTCCTAATGAGGTAAACTGTCCTTCCTGTACATCTGTTTGTGGTACAAGTGAAGAATCAGCTACATCTGCATCAAGTGATGAAGATGCATCTGGATCTGAAGGAGATGTCTATCAGTTGATAGACAAGTATGGGGACTTGTTGCAGGCCCTTAAGAAAAGCAAGAACCTGGTTAAAATACAGGCTCAGGAAATTGCTGAACTAAGGGTAGCAACAACTGAGTTAGAAAAAGTCCTTGATCAAAAATTAAATGAAATTGCCAAGCTGAAGAATATAACTATTATTCAGATGGGCACAATTAATTATACTAATGATCAAGTAAAGAGTCTGGAGGCCAGACTTAGAATTGAAAGGGATTTAGTGGCTAGTTACTCTAAGCCAAAATCTGTCTTACCCTTGATAGATGAATTTGTCACTCAGAAGGGTAAGGCTGGATTAGGATTTAAAGGTAACTCCAGGGCTGGCAGATTCAAAAGGAAAGGCAAAGCCTCTATTCAGCCACTAAACCTTTCAGTCCCCATAAAGTTTAGTAAGGAGAAAGTGCCATCTAACATATATGATCATGAAAACATTCAAGGTCATATTAAGACAAATGTTCTGAAGAACAAGGGTGTTAAGGCAAGCAGGCCTACCTATGGTCATAAACCCAATGGTTTTAAGAAATCAGTAGGTGAAGTTGCAACAGCACCAGTAATGAACAGAAATTCTTCTGACAAGGATGTATCTAGGTCTAGATACAATAAGTTTGAATGTTGGTGCTGTGGCAAGAGGGGCCATTTTGCATTGGACTGCTGGTATAACACAAGTGTTATAAAGAATAATAGTCTACATGTTAGAAGAGGTTATGAGAACTTTATTAATGCTAACCTGAACCAAGGACCCAAGACTTACTTGGGTTCTAAGGGTAAGTAATTCTGTATTGCAGGTGAATCCAAGTAACCATGCCTCTATATGGTACTTGGATAGTGGCTGTTCCAGGCACATGACTGGAACAAAGGGGCTGCTGAAGGAGTATTCATCTGTTAAAGATGGACATAAAGTGATCTTTGGTGGATCTGAAAAAGGAGCCATCAAAGGGTTTGGTAACATTTCTTCTAACCTAATTACTATCACCCAAGTGGCCTATGTAAAAGGTTTGAAACATAATCTAATAAGCATAAGCCAGCTGAGTGATCTAGGATATGACATTTCATTTGGTAAGGATGGATGTCATATCAAAAGGTCAAGTGATCAAGAGATCATTTTGACTGGGTATAGGAAGAGAAATGTATATTGCCTTAATTTTGAGTGTGAAAATAAGGCTTCCCCCATTTGTCTTGTAGCTGATGACAATGCTTCCCATTGTGTTAAGTGGCACAAGATATTGGCTCATCTAAACTACAAGACAATTGGCCAACTCATTAGTAAAGAACTAGTGAGGAATGGGCCTCAAGTTAAGTGTATAAAGGAAGGGGTATGCTCAGCTTGTCAAAAGGGCAAGCAGACAAAATCCTCATTTCAAAGCCTTGAAAACAAGGATTCTGTGAGGTGCTTATACCTCTTGCATATGGATCTTTTTGGTCCTATGCCAGTTCATAGTCTAGGTAGGAAGGTCTACACTTTTGTGGTTGTAGATGACTATTCTAGATTTACATGGGTGTTCTTTCTGAGACAAAAATCTGAAACCCCAAGTGTACTACTTAATTTTGTAAAGCAAATTCAGAATGAACTGAATAGTACAGTGGTCAAAATCAGAAGTGATCATGGTACTGAGTTTCATTCTGAAAGCATAACAAATTTGTGTAAAGACTTTGGGATTTTCCAAGAGTTCTCCTCACCAAGAACACCTCAGCAAAATGGAATTGCTGAAAGAAAGAATAGAACATTAATTGAAACAGGTAGAACTCTATTGAGTGACACCTCTCTCCCAGAATATTTTTGGGCTGAGGCAGTTAACACTGCTTGTCATGTCATCAATAGGGCTTCTATCACCAAAAGCCACAAAAAGACTCCCTATGAGATTGTGAAAGGCAGAAAACCAAATCTATCCTATTTTAGGATCTTTGGTTACAAGTGCTATATACTTAACAATGACAAGTCATATTTGACTAAGTTTGCTGCCAAATCCCAGGATGGAATATTTGTTGGGTACATCACAAATAGTAAGGCCTATAGAGTCTTCAACTTAACTACTCAAGTTGTTGAAGAATCTGTGCATGTTGTATTTGATGAAACAAGATTAATCAATAGTGAGTTGTCTTGTAGATCAAATGACTCAACAGGTATAAGCAAGAAGATGGACAAGCTCTCCATTGCTGAAGCTTCAAAGGAAGATGGAGCATTGGAAAATGAAGGCTACTGTCCAGGGGGAGTACAAGAGATAATGGAAACTGATGAAAACCAAGAGGCTCAGCAGAATGAAGAAGCTGGAGATGCTCAACCTGAAGGGAATCTTCCTCCAGCTATAAGATATCTAAGAGATCATCCAACTGATCAGATAATTGGTGATCCAAGACAAGGAGTGCAAACTAGAAGCAGAAATCAAAGCACAGTCTTGCATTCAAGTTTCTTGTCCCAGATGGAACCTAAGAAGTTTGAAGAAGCTATCCAAGACCAGCACTGGATTGATGCTATGCAAGAGGAGCTGAATCAATTTAGAAGATGCAAAGTCTGGGAGCTTGTTCCTAAACCAAGAGGCCACAATATAATTGGCACTAAGTGGATCTATAGGAACAAGCTGGATGAAAGTGGGATAATAGTGAAGAATAATGCAAGATTGGTTGCAAAAGGATACAGGCAGGAAGAAGGGATTGACTTTGATCAAACCTTTGCTCCAGTAGCAAGGCTGGAGGCAATCAGAATGTTCCTTGCCTATGCAGCCTACCAAGACTTCAAAGTATACCAGATGGATGTGAAGTCAGCATTTCTGAATGGTGATCTTAAAGAAGAAGTATATGTAGAGCAACCATCAGGTTTTATAGATCCTCTTAAACCTGATTATGTGTATAAGCTTAGGAAAGCTTTGTATGGGTTAAAACAAGCTCCAAGGGCTTGGTATGAAACCCTGTCTACCTTCCTCATTGAGAATAAATTCTCAAGAGGAAAGATAGACAAAACTCTATTCCTTAGGGAATCCAAAGGAAAGATCATCTTAGTCCAGATCTATGTTGATGACATAATCTTTGGATCTACTGAAAACAACCTTTGTAAAAAGTTTGCCAAACTTATGCAAGGGAAGTTTGAGATGAGCAGTATGGGAGAACTTAAGTTCTTCTTGGGACTCCAAGTAAGACAGACTGATGATGGATTGTCCATATCCCAGTCTAAGTTCACCAAAGAATTAATTAAGAAGTATGGTATGGAGTCATCCTCCACCATGAGAACTCCTATGGGAACTAGTATGCCTATATGCAAAGATGAGACAGGTAAACCTGTTGATGAATCATTGTATAGAGGAATAGTTGGGTCTCTACTATATCTCACTGCTAGTAGACCTGACATTATGTATGCAACCTGTGTCTGTGCTAGGTACCAAGCCTGCCCTAAAGAATCTCATTATACTGCAGTCAAAAGGATTCTGAGATATCTAAAGGGCACTCCTACTCTAGGTCTTTGGTACCCTAGGAATAGAGATTTTCTACTAACAGGCTATTCAGATGCAGATTTTGCAGGATGTAGAGAGGATAGAAAGAGTACTACAGGTACTTGTCAATTCCTGGGAGGAAGACTAATATCTTGGAGTAGTAAGAAGCAGACCAGTGTGGCAATCTCCACAGCTGAGTCAGAGTATGTTGCTGCTGGAAGCTGCTGTGCACAGCTATTGTGGATGCAGCATCAGCTTAAGGATTATGGTATTCAGGTAAGTAGAACACCCCTTTTATGTGATTTAAAGAGTGCTATTTCTATTGCTAATAATCCAGTTTCTCATAGTAGAACTAAGCATATAGAAATCAAATACCATTTTCTTAGAGAACATGTAGAAAGAGGAGACATCTCATTGGAATTTGTAAAAACAGATTATCAAATAGCAGATGTATTTACTAAGCCTTTAGATGAAACCAAATTCAATAAATTTAAAATTGAATTAGGTATGTTAACCATTGATTAATGTATTAACAAAATCATTAACAATGCAATTGAAGTGGTATATAAGTAAGTAAAGGTAATAACAACATAATCAAGTGTTAAAAAGGACACATTGAAGTTACAGAAAATTGGCTAAGTAAGAATGTGTCGACACATTCTGTGGTAATATGTCGACTCAGAGAAAGTATGTCGACAAGTCAGAAATATTGTGTCGACACAGAGAATATGTGTCGACACTTGAGAGTTATATTGTCGACTTAACCAGAAATGTAATGTCGACTCAACCAGGAAAATGGTGTCGACACTTACAGAATATGTGTCGACACTTATCCTTAGAGTCGACACAGAATTTCTGTCTTTCTACTATGTAACCACGGTGTCGACATAACCACAAATTGGTGTCGACACATAGTAGGCTGAAGAAATGTCGAGTTAATAGAAGTTTGTGTCGACACATTCCGTCTGTGTCGACACATTTTGACTGTTTTTGGCGCCTTTTAAACTTCTTTCAACTGAGGCTATAAATAGGTCAAAAACGCATTCTGTCGACACGCTTCCAAGGTTTTCGAGACTAAAACCCTGTGTCGACAGTCTATCTTTCTCTCTTCTCTCAAGCTTTCTCGACAAAACGATGGCGCCAAGGATTGAAGATAACATCAATGAAGGGTATGAGTTGGTGCGCCAGGCCTTTGCAGAGGCGCCACCAGATGTTCAAGGAGTTATCACCCTCCTCTCAGAGTCAGGGTTAGAATTTCTCATCTCAGAACCTACAAAAATCTGGAAGAAGGAGGTGCACGAGTTCTTTATCTCTGCATCAGTCCACTCTACTGGCCTCAAGATTAAGTCGACTGTTCAAGGAACTAAGGTGAAGATTAATCAAAGAAGTTTAAGAAAGATCTTTCAATTGCAAGTAGTTGAGAATGAAGAGGAAGTTCCTATATCTAAGACAAGGGAAGCCCTTCAATGGTGTGGACTGGACTCAGGATTGAAGATTGGAGCTGCATTCAATAGGAAGGGTATGAATCAGCAAGGGAAGTTCTTGTCAGAAGTAGTTGGGAAAGTAATCCTCTGCAAGACAGGTGGACATGATAGGATTTCTGCCTATATGTTCAGCCTGATGACCAGGATTGTTTTTACAATTCCTACTGATTGGTCAGGAGTGATCTTTGACAAGATCAAAGAAGGAATCAAGAAGCCTAACATGGCTAGGATCATGAGCCTGTATCTCACTGGAGTGATTCCTGAAGTGATGCAGCAACTGCAAGGGAGTAAGATTAATCATATGAGAAGAATGGATATGAGATTGTTCTCTAGGTGGGATAGGGTGCTGTCCAAGGATGTGCCTGAAGAGAGCAGGCCAGACACCCCTGTGAAATCCCCTACACAAAATCAAGAATCTGTACAATTACAAGAAGACCCACTGAGGACACAGGTTGAAGAACAGCTTGCCTCATCTATAGTCCAACAAGTATCAACACCTGCACAGATGCAGGGGGAGCCAGTTTCCACTCCTGCTCAAAATGTATCTACACCTGATCAGGTACATGTGTAGGGGGAGCTAATGTATTTTACTATAAAAGACTTTGCTCATATTCTTATTAATGCACAGGTTCAGGAAGAGCTAGTGTCCACTCCTCCTCTAGAAACTACAAATACTGAAGTACAAGTGCAAGAAGAAGCACAGTTAAACTTGTCTCAAGATTTAACTGCTGAAGAAGTTACAGCTCAACTGGAGTTTACTATGGAGGAGTTATTCCCTGATGTTATTGATACTACTGTTGATAAAGTAGGAGGTGGACCAGATATTGAGAAGTCCATAGGTATGGACATTGATCAGGAAGCTGAAGTTGAGCCACAGGTTGAGGGTGAGCCAGTGGATGTTGAAGCTGAGCAACAGGCCCCTGGAACAGATACAATTCATCATCCTCAAGAAAGAATTCATGTAGATACTTCATCTGAAACAGAAACTGAAGATGCCAGGGTGGCAAAGAAAAGAAAACTGGTTGTCTTTAAGAGAAGAAACAAGAATTATAAGCAGGCTTTACAGAATACACCTCTACAAGTATCTCCAGCCTTTGATTACAACAAATTTATGATAGATCTACAAGTAAAATTGGATGAACAAAGGATGGCTCTGGAAAAGTATGTTGATGAAAATAGCAAGTCACTTCAGTTTGACTTAGCTCAGGATATAAAGTCCATCCAGTTTCAAGTCAACATGCATAAAAAGGAAATGACAGATTGCTTCCACAAGGGTGGCAATGCTGTGGTGTATCTGGCTAAACAACAGGAGGCTATTACTACAAAGGTGGATGACATTGCTTTGAAGCAAAGCTATGTGTTGGAAAACCAGCTAAGAATGAATGATAATCTAACTGAATCTCATAATAAGATTATTGAGGAGGTACAGAAGATTGTTCCAAGTCTGCCTGCAGATAGAGTCAAAGAAAGGGAAGAATTTGATAAGAATTTTCAAGCTGCCATTGCATCTGTTAAGACTGCCATCACAACCTCTCAAAAGGAAATATCTGAAAAGCTTCAAAAGTTAAAACCATTTTTCAAGGAGGGTGTGAATTATCTGGATGGCCAAATCCGATTTCAAAAGGAAGATCTAAGAGATCATGTATCTAGAGAAGCCATAAAGGGGGAGAGGATGCTAATTCATACAGGCTCAGAGCACACCAAATGGGTGACCAATAGCATTCGAGCCACTTTGGGATATCCCCCATTGTGTGATGATGCTATGGTGGCTGAGTCAGGAATACAATCAAATCTACTTGAAGGCAATCAACCTGAGGTTGCCCAAGTCATTTACCCCCCTCCAAATTTTGACATGATTGATCAGAAAGTTCAAGGAATGTATAGTCCTCCAAAGGAGGTTACTAATATTGTCTTTGGAAAAGTTGATAAGCCTGAGGCTACTCTGAAAGAACAGCAAGATGCTCTATTAGCAAAGAAGAAATTCAGAGAGCAGGCTGTACTTAAGCCAGATTATGAGCAGTGGAGTCCTACTTCAAGGAACATAATACTCACTGCATGGAAAGCTGTACAAGATAAAGTTCATGAGAGAGGGAAGTGGTACAATGAAATAGAATGGCAGAAGTATGAGGCAAGACAAGAAGCAATAGTCCAATTCAGAAGGAAAGCTAAGCTGGGGAGGCTGCCATCTGATGCTAAGGAGCCAAGCAAATACTTCCCAAAGCCTTTTCATTATTTTGAAAGGCAAAGGATCAAGGAAGAAGCTCAGAAGAAAGCTGATCTTAAAGGAAAGAAGACAGCTGAAGAATCAGAAGCTCCTGTGACAGCTATAATTCAATCTGGCAAAGGGATTATAATTAGAGAGCCTGATCAATCCTGATTATGTTTTAAGTTCTTTTATGGTGTTTTGTAATGTTGTGATGTAATCATTAAATGTACAACAATGTAATCAAACATTACCCAGTTATAAACAAAATGTTGATTGACATATTATAATGTGCATTCTGTGATGGATTATTTTGTTTATGTGTTGTTATATTAAGTATTCCTGTCATATCATATATCATCATTTAGTACTGTTTATAAATGGTGTATATCATTGGCTAGAAGGGTTATGACTTCTCCAAATAGGGGGAGATTGTTGGGTACATTGGAAAATGTGTACCTGATTTGAAGAAGCCCAACCTAGCTCAATGATATACATCAAGGTGTATTTGATGTTGTTTAAAGTTGACATGTGCAGGTGAAGAATTGATAAAGTATGCAGAAAAATTCTAAGTCCAAGTGTCGACACAGAGGAAGCAGTGTCGACATATAGAAGAAAATTGTCGACACATCACTGGGAAAAAGTGTCGACACAGAAGAAGTAAGTCGACACAACACTGGGAAGCAGTGTCGACACATAGCAGTTAGTCTACAACTACACTGGGAAAAAGTGTCGACACAGAAGAAGTAAGTCGACACAACACTGGGAAGCAGTGTCGACACATAGCAGTTAGTCTACAACTACACTGAGAAAAGGTGTCGACACAGAAGAAGTAAGTCGACACAACACTGGGAATTTGTGTCGACACAGAAGAAAAGCGTCGACCTCAACATTGGGAGAATGTGTCGACACAGAAGAAAATAGTCGACCTCAAGTTTGTCGACACCAGCAGAATGTGTCGACACATTATGATTAAGTCGACACATTATAGCAGAGTTAAAAAATGAATGTGTCGACACCTGGAGGCTAAGTCGACACTTACTAAGTTATGATTCTACAACAACTGTGTCGACACACAGGACTTGTGTCGACACATTGGAGAGTCAAGACCAAGTTATTTTCAGAAGGAGCTGTGTCGACTCAAAGGCAACTTAGTCGACATCACTGAAGGCTGTGTCGACACCAAAGTCAATTGTGTCGACACAAATAAACAGATGGTCTCGACACTTTCTGACAGACTGTCTCGACAACTTATGGTTCAAGACTAAGGCACAGGACTTGTTTGGAGACTTGACAGCTGAAGATTGCCACCAGTTAACTGAAGCTGTCAGACTTGTCAGAAAACGGTTAGAAACCGGATCAGCCGGTTACCATGAAGAAAGTCTATAAATAGACAGATTCAGAAGGAGAAAGCAACTGTTGAAAAACATTGTTGAGAATCAAAAAGTTGAGAAGGATTACGATCCAATTCATTTCAAGAAAGTGCTAGGCACTTAAGAAGATCTTCTCCGGGAGATCTAAGAAGACTATCTAAGGATAGATCAAAGAAGAGTTCTAATCAGAATTCAGAAGAATCATTCAAAGTGCTGGATAGAGAGAGATCAAGCCAGAATTTGAAGAAGAAGAAAGAAACCACCAGTGGATTCTCAAGAAGCTGTTTGGAAATCAACTCAGCTAAGTTCTTATTCAAGAAGCTTTGAAGAAAGCTCAGAAACAGTTGATTTCATCAGCTGATCAAGAATTGTCTTGGCCTTTTCTCTCTCAATTTTAGGCAAGACAGTTAGATAATATTTTCCATATTTCTGTAGGATCTGTTTACACAGATCTGAGTTGTAAGCCTATGTTATAAAGGCTGAGTGTAGGAGTGTTGAACTCTGAGTGGTAGGGCTGTTTGCCTGAGTGTAGGAGAAGGATATTCTCTGAGTTATAGGCCTTGGGGCAAGGCTGAGGTAGGGCAGTTGTGCCTGAGTTGTAGGAACCTGTTGGGTTCTGAGTTGTAGGATCTGTTGATCTGAGATAAGTGGAAGTTTGGCCGAATCTAGCATACTGCTAGATAGGTGAAGGGGGAAAGTGGATGTACCCAGACCTTGGGGAACCACTATAAATCATTGTGCAATCTGTGATGCTTTATTTTCTGTGATTACTGTACTTATAGTGTTAGCTATTAAATTGAATTCTGCCTAGAAGTTTTTATAAGAGAAGCAGTACCTATTCACCCCCCCTCTAGGTGTTTAGGCTGCCTTGAAAGTTAAACTATCAAGATGGATGTCAAAAGTGCCTTTCTAAATGGTGAGCTAAAGGAAGAGGTATTTGTTGAACAGCCACCTGGGTTTGTTTCTTCAACTCAGCCCTCACATGTATTCAAGTTGCAAAAAGCTCTTTATGGACTCAAACAAGCACCAAGAGCCTGGTATGAGACTCTAGCTAGTTTCCTGTTAGAGCACAACTTTGTTAGGGGAGTAGTTGATAGAACCCTTTTCGTCAAGCACCACAAGGACACAATCCTGTTAGTTCAAGTGTATGTGGATGACATTATTTTTGGTTCCACTGATCCCAAACTATGCAAAAAGTTCTCCAACTTTATGCATTCTAAGTTTGAGATGAGTAGTATGGGTGAGCTGTCTTACTTTCTTGGTCTCCAAGTAAAGCAAGATGCTGATGACATCTTCATCTCCCAATCCAAATATGCCAAGGAATTGGTAAAGAAGTTTGGGATAGCTGATGCTTCAGCAATGCACACACCTATGGCTACTAATGTAGTTATTGATTCTGATGATCAGAGAAAGCCTGTTGATCAAAAGAATTATAGGGCCATTGTTGGTTCCCTATTGTATTTAACTGCAAGTAGGCCAGACATAATGTTTGCTACATGCCTTTGTGCTAGATTCCAGGTCAAACCCAAGGAATCTCATCTGATTCTTCTCAAAAGAATCTTGAGATACCTGAAGGGATGTCCAAATCTAGGACTTTGGTACCCAGCTGAGTCAGAATTTGAATTAATTGGATATTCTGATTCTGATTATGCTGGCTGTCGAGTTGACAGGAAAAGTACCTCAGGAACTTGTCAGTTCCTGGGAGAGAGATTGGTCTCTTGGTTCTGTAAGAAGCAGGCTTCTGTCTCAACTTCAACTGCAGAAGCTGAATATATAGCAGCTGCTAGTTATTGTTCACAGATCCTATGGATACAAAACCAACTTTTGGATTATGGGTACTCACACAAGAACACAAAAATCATGTGTGATAGTACCAGTGCTATCTCTATTGCACAAAATCCTGTGCACCACTCTAGAACGAAACACATTGAGATCCGGCACCATTTCCTGAGAGATTGTGTGGAAAAGAACAAGATCAGCCTTGAGTTCATATCCACAGACCTTCAGAGAGGTGATATATTCACCAAGCCCTTAGATGAACAGAAGCATCTGTTCTTTTTGGTTCAACTAGGCATGATTAATGGAAGAGACTAAGTGTGACGTCTGCCTTGTTGAAACTTGTTTGAAGATCGTCGAACGACGCTCGAAGATAGTCGATCGGATCAAGCCTATCGTCGACCTATGGTTGAAGATAGCTTATCTACTTGAAGATCGTCGACCGACGTTCGAAGATAGTCGAACAAGTCGATCCTATCGTCGATCTATGGTTGACGACAGCTTGTTGTTTGTGAAGACAGAAATAGTCGAACGATTGATCGACTACTCTGCTTCAGGACCGATCGTCGAACGACCGTTCGACCATCGTCTCCAGTATCTTTTAAATAGATCGACGATCGTTGTTTTAATATAAAGCCGATGGTCGACCTAGGTTAAGAGATCGTTGTTTTTATCGTCGACGGAGAGTGTCTTTTCGCATTCCGTCTTCCTGCTTACTCTTTGTCTTCCGTTTTCTGCCGCTTCGTCCTCGCCATCTCTCCCTCATCTTCTCCAGACCTTTCGATGGCGATAGCTCCAGCGCTCCTAGCAGTAGTGAAGTTCGATGCAGGATTCAGTGTGGATTTCGACTCCTTCAACTACTGCGAATCCGGAATTGTGGAAATTCTCACCTTATGCAAAGATCAAGGTTTAGAAAAGCTCATGTCCTCCAGGATAAAGATAAATATTCAAGAGATCAAAGAATGGGCATTCACTTCGTCTTCAAATGATGATTCAATGACCGGAACCATTGGCGGAGAAGAGGTAACTTTGACTCCAGCCATTTTAACTGAAATATTTGGATTGATTAATGGGGAAGAAGAGTACGAGCAAGATACCCCAGAGTTTGGGAGAATGCTGACAGAGTTGGGACATGCCGAAGGCATTCCCTCTAAGCTGCTTAAAGTAAATTTTCCGTTTAAGATTAAGTTCCTTGCTGAAATCGTAGGAAAAGTGCTACTAGGAAAGCACTCCGCCCACGACAATATTACAAGGCAGCAGTTTGCACTGATGTGTGCAATTGTGAATAAGAAACAGATTAATTGGGCAGGAGTTCTGTTTGATTTGATCAGGAAAAAGAACGGCAAGAAAGAAGTTACCCTGGGTAGGGTAGTTGGGATTTTTCTGAAGGAAAGATATCCCCATCTGTTAGTTTCAGCTGCTACCTCCATAAACGCCAGCAAGAAGATGGATCCAACCCTGTTCGCCAAGTGGAAAAGGACCTTCCTGAAGCCCGCTCCTGCAGGGGTTTCTCCAGCTACATCTGAGAGCGCCAGGACTACCTCAGTCACTCCTCCGCTACAAAAAGCTGACTCAGCAAATCTCTCCCTTCCATCTTCTTCATCTGCTTTGCCATATACTTCAGTTGAAGTTCCATCAACTTCAATTGAAGTACGACCTTCTGCTTCTCACCATGCATCACCTCCTGTATCTCCTCTACCCTCTCATCTTGCTGGGATCTCACATCCCAGTTTTGATTTGTTGGTTTCTGAGATTTCTACTCCTCCTCAGTCTCCAATTCCTTCTTCAGATCACATTGATCATCCTGCATCCATCCATCACTTTCCATCTCCAGTTCCATCTCCAAATCCATCTCCAGTTCCATCTCCAGTTCATTCTCCAGTTCATCATGAATACACCATTCCTGCTGATCATCCATCCACCGAGATTCCCCCTTCATCATCTGAAATCTCTCCAGTATTCATTTCCAGCATCTTTGAGTTAATTACTCCTTCTATCAAAACTATGATTGAAAAGGCAATTGCTCCCCTTGTTTCCTCCATATCTTCCTTGACTGCTGCTATTCGAGCACTCTCAAAGTCTGCTGAGCCCTCTTCCTCTAGGGGCCTGGTTTCAGTATCTACTGAAATCAGGCAGGGGGAGATGCTCAATGAAGATGTCTCTGAGCTGTCTTTGTCCTCCCCTCTAGCAGATCCTCCTGCAGTGGCAGAGAAAGAATTAGAAGAATCAGCTCCTCCTCAAAGTTTGTCTGAAAAAGAAATTTCTGATGCATTATTGAAGTCTGAATTTATTGTCAAAGCGTGCCTGGAAGAATGTTCTACTCCCCTGGTCGCCCTATACCTAGAAGGAGTTATCACTTCCTTTCTAGATGAATTATGGGAGTTAGGACACGCAAAGGACGATTTTGAAGGTATCCCCTTTACTCACTTTTTAGACTTGATAACTGATATGATAGTTTGGGAATACCTGGAAGGGATGATTAGATGTCATTTAGCAAAATTTTATTCATAATATTACAGATAAAATGGAAGAAATTTTAGATGTTCAAGAGCCTGATTACCTACCTGCTACAGAAGTTCAAACTGAACTAGAACAAGTTACTCAAGTTTCTGAGGCTGCTCAGCTAGCTCAGCCAGAAGTGCAAGTAGAACTGGTCACCATGACAGTTTCTGATCAATAAGAAAAAGCTGTAGATGCTCAAATTGAAAAGTCTACTGTATGGGATGATTCCCCTGGTTTGGATTTAGATGCTCTCCTGGCACAGGATGCCATAGAAGAAGAATTAGAAAAAGCTGCCCTAAAGGAAAAGGAAAGAGCTATGCAAGAAGCAATTGATCTCTATGATCTTCCTATCTCTTCAAATTCTGAGGATGATATTGATTCTGATGAATCTGATGAGTCAAAAAGAAAAAGGTCTGCTAAAAAGAAAAGGAAAGCTGTGGCTCCTCCTCCTCCTAATCCAGATAATGATACTCCTTACTATATCCTAAAAGGAATTGATCCTAAATCAAAAGATTTCCAGCACTGGATGGCTTTCTCTAAAAATCAGCAAAAGCAAAGGAAAAAGTCAAAGAGGTATGACAGTCCTGTCCCAAGATGGACTCCTAGAGGTCCTCCTCCTCCACCTCCCAGTGCAGGAGCCTCAGGAAACTTATCTGCAAACCCTGCTGCTCAGTCTGAAAGGTTCAATCCATCTCAGTCATCACAAAGGAGAAGTTCTCAAGGATATCAAGGTAAAATTCAAACTGGCTATCAAAGACTTGATGCTATTAAGGAATAAGTAAAGGAGGTGGTGTATCAAAGACCAACTTTTTCTCCTCCTCATTCCAAAGAACTCAAAAGCTCAACCTCTCCTAAGGCAGATCATTCTGTGAAGGATGTTTCAAAAGGTAAGCAAATTATTTTATCTGAAAATTCTAGCAAGATATTTGCTAAGTCTGCTCCCCTTTCTTATCCAGTTATTCAGGATAAAGAATCAGTCGATACATCTTCTGAAAATGTGTATGAAAGCCCAGAGCTTGATCCTAATTTTAGGATGGCTCGTTTTCTTGAACTTGTTGGAACAACTCAAATTAAGAAAGCTAAAGCTGAAGGGAAAGACACTGCAGGATTGACCACGATGTCAAAATTCAGAATGAAGGAGCTCGACAAATTCCAGGTTAGACCTGAAGTATTTGATCCTTTAAAGTACATGGACAAACATCCCGAGGCAGTTGTCCCAAGAGCAACAGAATTGAAAATCATTGGAGAACAAGACCTGAAGCTGTCGAGAAAAGAAGCTCTAGACCCCTCTAGAAAGATTAATTTTCTTTCTAGTTCTTCTGATCCTAAATCTAACTCTGAAGCATCTTAAAAATTCATTGATTGACAGTTATTTTCTTATCTGTTTGATTGATGTTATCTGCTTAGTTATTTCTCTTCATGCATGTTATTTATTTTCAGTATTTAGTTTTGTTTTTAATTGTTGAGAGACTTAACTCAAATAGGGGGAGATTGTTGGTACCCTAGGTTTTGATTTGAGTTCAGTCTTCTCTGTCTGTCTCTTGACCCAAGATTTATCTATGGTCAAAGGTTAGTTGTTTAGTTTGTTGCTCTAGTTTTAGAGGCGTCACTTTTCCAAATGTAAATTTGGTTAAGTTGTTTTTCGTTCGACTATGGTCGAACGCCGCTCGACTATCGTCTATCGACTGATCGACGATCGTCTATCAGTTGGTCGATGTTCTGTCTGCGTTGATAGTTCGACTATCTGTTTGATAGGTCGACTATCTGTTGTGTTTGATAGTTCGACTATCTGCTTGGGTAGTTCAACTATCTGATAGTTCGACTATCTGTTGATAGGTCGACTATCTGTCTTGGTTTATAGCTCGACTATCTGTTGATAGGTCGACTGTCTGCTTTCTTTGATAGTTCGACTATCTGTTTGATAGGTCGACTATCTGTTGTGCTTGATAGTTCGACTATCTGCTTGGATAGTTCAACTATCTGATAGTTCGACTATCTGTTGATAGGTCGACTATCTGTTCTATTTGATAGCTCGACTATCTGTTGATAGGTCGACTATCTGTTTTCTTTGATAGTTCGACTATCTGTTTGATAGGTCGACTATCTGTTCTCTTTGATAGTTCGACTATCTGCTTGGATAGCTCAACTATCTGATAGTTCGACTATCTGTTGATAGGTCGACTATCTATTTTGTTTGATAGCTCGACTATCTGTTGATAGGTCGACTATCTATTTTCTGTGATAGTTCGACTATCTGTTGATAGGTCGACTATCTGTGTTGCTTTGGTAGTTCGACTATCTGTCCTGATAGATCGACTATCTGATAGCTCGACTATCTGTCCTGATAGTTCAACTATCTGTTGTGGTAGTTCGACTATCTTCTTTGATAGTTCGACTATCTGGATCGTTCGACTATCTGTTTGATAGGTCGACGATCTCCGTGCTTCGGTCGACGATCTCCGAGGGTCGTTCGACGTTTTGTTGTATGTTTTGAGTAATTTTGTCATCTTCTATGATGTGATTTATTTCATATTTATTTTGGCATATTTTATAAAAGATTGTTTGAATAAATTTATGATATTATTTCCATGCAATATCTGCTCCATTCCTTATGCATGAGCCAATCTTTTTCTGACAAAGTTGTTTGTCTTATTAGCTGAGATATGATTTCTACTTTATCTGCCAGGCTGTCCTTTATAGCCGTTAGACTCAGAAAGTCTTCCTTGGCTATAAAGAGTCTTTTCTGATGTGACTTTCTCTAGTATTATTTCATCAGAGTTATTTACAGCTTCTTAGAAAGCTTTATCCTCTTATAGGATATCTGTCTGCAGTATTTGTTTTGCTTTTTGCTTTTTGCAGCCCAGCTTGCATATTTCAGTAGAAGACAAGATTCAAACTCAAAAGAGAGCCGTTGCTGCTGCTGCTATATAAAGAATTCCTTGAAGAAAGAAATCAACTAGTTCACATAGCCAAAAACCAGTTCTTTCAGGAAAAGGAGTTCAAAAGCTAACAGCTGCATTCAAGCTTAGAAATTACAGTTTTCAACTGTTCTCAGCTCGTTCACATCCAACTGAGAAGAAGTTTTAGCTCTTCACTCTTCTTCAACCTGAGTTCTCCTGCTTACAGGAAGATTTACACTCAGAGCTTTTTGAAGAAGAAGAAGATAGCTGCCTAAAGAAGAATTTTCAATTCATATTCTTTATCTTCTTGTAGCTTTTTCCTTCAGATTTTCTGAAGTGTCTCTACACTGAAGCAAGACTTCACCTGGACATTCTTTTAGCCAGGGGGAGCCTTGATTCTTTAAGAGCTTTCTAGCTCAGTGCAAGTTCTTGTGCTTCTCTAATCTATTGTAAAATAGAGAAGACATCTTAACCTCCTTTCCCCCTCCTGTAAAGGGTTATTACTCCCTTCAAAAGTATACCTTTGTGGCAGGGCAACCTGTGTTGGTTTTTAGGCACCTGATCAAAAGTCTAAAGGGTTTCTGGATCTACCTGAAGCAGATCTTGTTGGTGGCAGGGCACCTGATCAAAAACCTGAGTGGATTCCTACCTTGTTGGTAGAAGAGTGGACATACCCAAGTTGTTTGGGGAACCACTATAAATTCCTTGTGTCGTCTGGATTGTTTAATTAATTCTCTGTGCTGATTGGCTGTGATTAGATTTTAACTAGGATTGCTAGTTGCTGTTTAGGATTCCAAGCCTTAACTGTAATTACAGTTGGCTGCCTTTTGTGCACATCACCTGTGTTAGGCTTTAGGGTTTCATCTCAAATATCTATAACCTTCATTCCGCAATTAACTCCAAGGGAGTTGAGTAGACAGTCAACTTTGCTAGTGCAATTTTTGATTACTCTATTCACCCCCCTCTAGAGTAGTATCTATCCCTTTTCTTTCAAGCTGACCAGTATAGACAACCATCCAGTCCAGGTACTGGGAATGATTACCCTCCCAGTTACCATGGGGGAATTTCCAAGGCAAGTGATGCACGAAATCCAGTTCGTCATGGTAAATTCAAGCTCCGCCTATAATGCCATTTTTGGGAGGCCTGTCCAGTCCATTTTCAAGGCTATCCCCTCGATTCCTCACATGGCCATTAAGTTCCCCACTCCAGGAGGAATCAGAGTCGTACGCGGCAATTAGGAGGCCGCCAAAAATTTCTAGTCCAAGCAGGCACATCCAACCAAGGCCACCACATTAAACATTGATGACTTTGATTTACGCGAAGAGGCAATATTGCAGCGAGGGATGCCTATGGAAGGACTAGTCGAAGTCCCCCTTTCACCAACAGACCCGGCTCGCACCCTCCATCTCGGATTGCTCTTACCACAACAAGAGAAAGAGGAACTTACATCCTATCTCTAGAGGTACAAGGATATCTTTTTCTGGGCTCCGAAAGATATGCCTGACATAAATCCTCATATCATTCAGCACTCTCTCAACATCAACCCAGCATGCAAACCTGTCATCCAGAAAAAGAGAAACTTTGCTCCAGAACATCTTTAGGTAATTGAAGAAGAAGTGGAGAAGCTCCTCAGCGCCCATTTCATCCGAGAAGTAAGATACCATACCTGGGTAGCTAACGTTGTCCTAGTAAAGAAGTCTTCAGGAAAATGGAGGATGTGCGTGGATTACACCAACCTCAATCAAGCTTGCCCCAAAGATAGCTTCCCGCTCCCAAGAATTGATCATTTAGTTTATTCAACCGTCGGGCACCGACTCCTCAGCTTCATGGACGCTTACTCCGGGTATAACCAAATTCGAATGAATCCTGCGGACGAAGAGCATACGACCTTCCGAACTGACAAAGGGGTTTACTGTTACAAAGTAATGCCCTTTGGACTCAAGAACACAGGAGCCACCTACCAACGACTAATGAACAAGGTTTTTAAATACCTTATTGGCAAGACGATGGAGGTATACGTCGATGATATGCTGGTTAAGACCATCCATCAGGAAGATCACTTGGAAGACCTCGAGAAGTGTTTCAAGATCCTTCAGTAGTACGACATGAGAGTTAACCCCACTAAGTGTGCCTTCGGGGTTACGTCAGGAAAATTCATAGGATTCATAGTAACCCAACGGGGGATAGAAGTCAACCCAGAGAAGATTAAGGCTCTGGAAGACATGTCACCACCTCGATCACTTAAATAAGTGCAACGGTTGAACGGGAGAATCATAACACTCCGTCGGTTCTTAGCACAGACCGGAGATAAATATCTCCCCTTCTTCAAGATTCTCCGGGGAGCCAAAACCACAGGTTTCTAGTGGACAGACGAATGTCAATCAGCCTTTGAGTCACTGAAGCAATACCTGGCCTCCCCTCCACTTCTATCGAAACCGGCCCTAGGAGAAACTCTTTTTTATACCTCGTCATCACACCGGCCGCGCTAAGCTCCGTATTGGTAAAAGATGAAGGAGGGATTAAACGCCCCATCTACTATCTTAGCAAGATCCTCTCGAGCACTGAAACCCGGTATCCGGTCACAGATAAGACAGCCTTGGCACTCATTTTCTCAGCAAGGAAACTTCATCCCTACTTCCAGGCCCACACCATCAAAGTATTGACTGAGATCCCTCTCCGCGCCATTTTTCAAAATCCTGAGGCATCTGGCCGGCTGGTCAAATGGGCGGTTGAGCTAGGAGAATTTGACATCCATTTCCTGTCGCGCCCCGTCATTAAATCCCAGGTCTTAGCATACTTCATCATTAAAAATACCTTGTCAACAAAACTAGAAGTTATACCAGCAGAGCCAGGACAAGAATGGACTATGTCCATTGATGGAGCTTTCAGAATAGAAGGAGCTAGAGCCGGACTCCTTCTCATAAGCCCAGAGCTCGTCACTTTGGAGTACGAGCTCCGGTTTAAGTTTTCTACCACTAACAACATAGCAGAATATGAAGCCTTAATCGCAGGACTCAGGCTCTCCATCGACTCTATGCCAAGAGGTTAACAATCTACTTCGACTCCCAGCTCGTCCCAGGCTACACTTAGGCCCATGGCCCTACACTCAGAGAAATATTCTCCTACAACTCAGGCACACAGGCCCTATCTCTGACTTTAAATCAAAGTCCTACTCTCGGGCTAGGAGGTTATCCCTACACTCAGATCCACCACTAGATACTACCTCAGAGAGAAACTCTCCTGCATCTCGGGCACACATGCCATACCTCAGATCCATAGAAGGATCCTACAACTCAGGCACTAATGCCCTACAACTCAAATCTACAGAAAGATCCTACCCCAGCCTTTATAATTTAGGCTTACACTCAGATCAATTAAGATCCTACAGAAGGTAAGGTTGGTAGTTGATTTTGAATAACTTCAGAGAAATAATCCCTGAGTCTGCCTCTTCCTAAACTGAGATCACTCAGTCCTTTCTTCTTCACAGCTCCATAAATGGATCTTCAAGACTATTCTACTTGAGCTGTGAAGTAACTATAACTAGGGCTTATTCTGTCCCTTCTTATACCTCAGAGAGATTACTCTCTGAACTTGTTGTTGAATATAAGAATGTCAACAACTAACTTGCTTGAACTTTTAGATCAACAGAAGGAGCAAAATCTTCAAGCTCTGCAACTAGGTCGAAAGGAAGAAGATGAAGCTCTGTATCTCAAAAGTTAATCCTGAAATGTTAATTTCTTCTTCCTTGATTTGTTCATTTTCTATCCCGCCGTCCAACGACTCTTTGAGAAGTGGGACTACCTGGAGTTGGTAGCTACAACTTTTCTTTGGCATTAATTATTGTAAAATAGGCAAGCGGTGCCATTTGTCGTCTACTCTTCCGTTCCTGCAATATTTGAATTCTTGTTGACGTCATCATGACTCAGCATCTGTGGACTTAGCTAAATTCAAACAATTCTGCATAGGCATTGAGTGAAGACTTGTCACTCAACGCTAAAACACTTAGGAAAAATTCTGCACCACCAGGCATTGAGTGATCATTCATCACTCAATTAATATTTACAATTAAGTCAAACTAACTAGGCATTGAGTGAACCTTCATCACTAAACATATCTAGACTTAGTCTATTTTCTTTGTATTAGGGCGCTGAGTAAGTAGTCTCCACTCAACGTTTTCTGCCTTTGCCTGTTTTATTGAATAGGCATTGAGTGAAATGCCTTCACTCAATGCTTCTGGACTTGGTTGGATTTTCTGTTGAATAGACATTGAGTGAGTTGTCTTCACTAACCGCATCTATCCTTGGACAGATTTCCAAGTCAACCAACACTGCAGCTCTGACTAAACTGTGTTGTATTAACACTTTCTCTTCAGGGAATTGAGTGAACTGCCTTCACTTAACGCTTCTAGACTTAGCCAGAATTATTGTCATCTTTTCTTTAGCTTTGACTGTTTGAGCTTTACTCAATGCTTCTGGCTTCTAGTCATTGAGTGAACTGCCTTGACTCAATGCTTCTATACTTAACCAGATTTCTACTCTGGCAATGATGAGGCTTTGACTGCCTAGGCTTTACTCAATGCTTAAAGCCATCTGGCATTGAGTGAACTGCCTTCACTCAATGCATCTGGACTTAGGCAGATTTTTGCCCTGTCAGCATCCAGTTTATGTCCACCTGTCATTTGTTCTTAGACAACCTGTCTAAATAGTGAACAAAGAGCAATCCGCATACATAGAGCTTAAAGCATGCATTAAATACAACACTATGCATACCATTGTCTTGTAAGCTGATGAGTCCTATTTATAAAGGGTTTTTCGGACTCATTTGGGCTAGTTTTAACGCACTTGCACTTCACTTTTAGTATGCTATCGCTGATATTTCTTTCATGCTGCTTTTCACGCTAAGTGCACTATTTTGGCCCGAGGGTTTGCAATTGCACATTCTTTTGTTGGGGGTAAGCACATGGTGCTCCCCATGGTCCTTTTATTTATTTTATGCTGTGTGTGGTTGCTGGGAGCTAGTGCCCCAGTTGGTTTCTTTGCTGTGCAGGGAGTCGGGTTGTCCCGAAGTTCATTTTCAATTTCTGTGTAAAACGCACGGTCGTGCGCATTTCTTCGCGCACGATTTCAGTTCGATCGTGCGTTTCACAGAGCAATTCTGGGGACTTCTGTTTCTACCCGTGCGTTTTGTTTCCGCACGGTTTAGGCCAAACCATGTGAGAAGAAATCGCACTGTCTGTACATTTTTCTCTGTTCTCCTACATTTTGGGGTAAATTATGTGTTTCCTTCACGCACAGGAAAACGCGCCCGTGTGCGAGTAAAACACACAGTTCCCCTGTTTCTTTTGATTTCCTGCGCTCTGTTGTTACCCGTGCGATTTCCTTCACGCACGGGCGAAATCGCCCGTGCGTGAGTAAAACGCACAGGTCAACACATCTTCTTCCGTGATCAAGATCTGTAAGTTAATAACGCACGGTTAGCGCACGGTTGTACGCGGGACCGTGCGTGACCATTTTTCTGATCTTTTTCTATTTAAAGCGTAGATTTTCACCATGGAGGGAGCTTTGTTTTTCCACGCCATTCCTCCGCATTTTTAGGGCGAAATCCGCCATTCCATCTAGGAGAGGAGATCCGGGCAAGTCTTCCACGCCAAATCCAAGCCGGAGCTTCCTCTCGGCCTCCTCCTTCATCCTTAAGCTTCAAGGAAGGTTTTCTCGCTAGATCCAACAAGCAAAGGGAACCTTGCAACTTTCTTCCGCAATCGTGACACGAAGAAGACGGGTCAACTGGAAGGTAGTGACAGCCCTTATCTACCCTGGATGCAGTTAAGGACCGAGCTAGGACGCGGATTGACAACCTGACGGCTCCTTCCGTGAACCTCAGCAAGAATTCAGATTCGGTCGATCTCTTGACTTGTACTTCCTTTCTTGTTGTGTATTTGTGTTAAAACCTCATTTGTTGATGTTGTTGCACTATTGTTGTATGCTTTATTAGATTCATGTCTATATGATTCTGTATTGCTTTACTTATTAGTTGCTAGAGGTGTGCCATTATCTATCCGCTATCCACCCTTGCCACACTAGAAATTGCTAGTGGCGTGCGCAGCGAAGAGGTGCACTCGACCTGTAACACCCCTATCCGTCGCATTGTATATAGAAGTAGGTCCGGCCGGGGCCCAACGCCATATACTACAGACAGACCGAAGGGTTATAGAATGAAACCATTCTTCCAAACACAAACGTCCTACACAGAGCAACTAGCGAAATCTTTTAAGTAGTTGAAAGAACCCAATAACATATAACATTTATCATGAATATCCACCAACCACAATAGTAATGAAATACAAAAATACACAAAAGTACTTGGCCTTATGGCCTTACAAATGTTCACTTAACAACATAGTGTTTTACAGACATCGGCTCGCAGGCCGGCCACACATGATAGAAATAAAACAACAGTTCACTTTGGCCTTCGAGGGCAAGCACAGCAGCTTGGGCTTCAGCCCGCTATTTGGTACTTGGTTCCGCCGCACCTGCAAGCAACATTCCACCGTACGGTGGCAAACAAAGAAACGGTCAGCTAAAGCTGACCAAATTATAACGACCCCGCCCCTTATTCGGGATGACGGTGCTCCTTCCCTGCATTAAATTAGCTCAGCTAAACAATTAAGTGCATAAGTATATTTCTCCACAGGTGTAGGCTCGCTCGGCCCAACACCCCGTGCACTCAGGGCACATTCTCAGTTAATCCTGGTCAATTCTGTGGCTTCACTACCATCCAAAAATCCTAGTGAAAGTACAACCTAGCACAGATCACCACAGGTGGAGGCTCACATGGCTGCCCACCCCGTGCACTCAGGGCACATTGACGTTGTACCGGACTTCCCGGATACCACCTCCATTCATAGGTCCTTGACTTGACGGATTACTTTGAGCATTTCAGTCTTTACGGCCCCTGGCCTAAGACTCTCATTATTCCACCGACGAGAGCCAATTTTTGCTACTCTCATGTCATAGTCCACATAACGCATGTATAGCTCCACCATTTCCTGTTGCTCAAGTCGTCCTACTGTCTCCGAATACCGTAGTACTCATGACCAAACCTGCAGGGCGCAGGTCGGTTTTGACTTTCCTGTTCGGCTCCCTGGCCTAATAATTCTGAACCCCGTGGGCTCACCGTTTTCCAAAGAAAGACCCTACATATCTCCTGGAGACAGGCCTCGGACATACAATCCCAATTATACATGGTTGGCCCCAGGCCACCTAGTTGGCTGGAATACGTTTCCGCCCAGTTTTCCGGGTGTACCTTAGAGTTAATCCCCAAGGCTCCCTGTTGCAATCTACCGTGTAGAAAACCCGAAGAACAACACAATACAGAGTCTTCTCCGACAATCAATGCACAATGCAATATCACCGATCCAGACAAACACGTCCGGGTAGGCTTTACACACAATGCCTATGCCCGTACTTCGATTCCGTACTCTGAACATGGGGGACTTCACATATCTACCCCAAGGAACACCGCGCACTCACCGCACACTCGAGGGAGCGGGTTTCCCATGCAGAAAGGAAGAGGACTTCACATGTCCAAGTTGAGAATCATTCCCCTTGAAGTTTGTTTTGGCGCCATGAAAAACTAGCCGGATGGAAAACTTCGTAACGAGAATGCCTTCGCGGATCTGGTCTCGGTTTTCGATTCGGTGCTCCGATGCTCTGTCGGTGGCTGGGATCCTCCTCCTCCTTCTTCCTTATTTTCTCCTCTCTCTAAGACTTAAGAAAGAGAAATGCTAAAAGAAAATGAGGAGTTTAACCCCACCTCCCGGCCTTAAGGAAGGAGGATTAAACCTAAGCCGTCAGATCTGATTTAAAGAAAACGAACAGCTCGGATCTAGCAAAAATGTCACTAAAATAAGCCGAACACGGCTTTGCACACGGTCTTGTTCTTGGACCGTGTGCCCTTCTTGCACACAATGTCATCGATCCAGAGCAGGACACGGATCGAGACACGCCCGTGTCTCAACCTGACACGCCCGTGTTGGGTCCTGATATGCCCGTGACCAGGGGCGTGTCATGCATAACCGCCACGCTAACTGTCACGTCCCTTGGTGGACACGGGTGGCCACACACTCGTGCCGAATCTTACACGCCCGATTCATACAGTACACGCCCGATTCATACAGTACACGCCCGTGTATCCCGGTCGTGCACTCCTGACAACACACCTATGGTTTCAAACCGAGAAGAACACGGGTGGTGATACGGGTGAGGACATGCCCGTGTCACCCCTGACACGCCCGTGTCACTACTGTTCAAAACCGTGTTTCCTGCCGTGTCCTTTTCTGGACACAACCCAGCCAACACAGAAGGAAACGGCCATAGACACGCCTGTGTCCCAGGCCGTGTTGCCCTATAAAGGCACCAAAAATTACTTAGGACGCGACCGACTCGTTTACAATTTTCGGGGCGTTACAAATCTCCCCCCATTAAAGAATTTCGTCCACGAAATTAGGTAAAGATACACAACCTAAGATTTACCTAAACGAAATAACTCGGGGTATTCCTCCAACATAATCTGCTCCCGATCCCATGAAAGATCTTCACGACCGCAATTATTTCAACAGACTTTAACCATACGGAAACTTCTTATTGTGGCGTCGTGTGACTTCAAATTATTCAATACATACGGGCTTGACCTTCATCGTCATCCCACAATCAAACGACACCTGACCAACCGCAACCACATGCGAAGGCTCTAGTACTGCCTTCCGCAACCCTGATATGTGGAACACATCATGTAGCCCACTCAAGTTCACTGACAACTTCAGTTAATACTCTGCTTCACCACTCCGCTCCAGGAGCTCAAACGGTCCAAGGTACCTCGGACTCAGCCTCCTCAGGCGTCGAGCTCGCGATACACCATTGAACGGCCTGATTTTCAACTATGCTCAATCGGCAACAGGGAACTCCACGTTCCTATGCTTTGGCGTTATAGTATTCCGCCTGTCTGTCGTGATCGATCTACAACCATTCCTGAACGATATATACCGTTGAAGTGGCGTCTTCCACTGTTTGTTGTTTGTTCAACATCGACTCACCTGTCTCCAACCAAGACGATAGCGTGCGACCTTTTTCTCCCATACAAGGTCTCGACAGGCGCCATTTGTTAACTCGCCTGGTAGCGGTTGTTATATGCAAACTCCACTATGTACATGTGATCTTTTTACTGTCTTCAAAAATCTAAGACGCATACGTGAAGTATGTCCTCCATCGTTTGCTAGCCCATTCGGTCTGAACATCCGTCTACGAACGGAAGACCGTACTGAAGCTTAGCTTAGTTCCCAACAATTTATGCACCATCCTGGTATCGTTGGATGTGAAGCGTTCATCTCAGTCACTTACAATACTGCGGGGTGCACCATACAACCGAACAATGTTATCCATGTAGAGTTTGGCTAACTTTTCCACCGGATCATCCTTTTTAAGTCCGGGACATCAGAACAACTTCTTCAAACCTCTAAACATTTTGTGCACTTCGGGTGAAATAGAGTAATTGGTATAATGAGCCTCGTACATCAAGTCCTGCCGCTGATTCTCCACACTTGGGGCGCACAGACGACTGTCGTTCCACAATAGTCTGTCTACAAAACCATATTGAGGATTTGACCTATCAAAAGCATCATCCGTGATCTGCTTGTCCACGCAAGAGATTTCCAATATCTCGAAAACTTGCGCCACAATGTATGTCGAAGGTGTTGTCCCCCAATAAATCCATCCACCTCTGCTGCCACAAGTTTAAATCCTTTTTATCCAAAAAGTACTTCAGGCTCCTGAGATCGATTTAGATACCGACCTTCCCACCATTTAGGTAGCGCCTTTATAACTTTAGGGCGAATATCACGGCCGCTAACCCTAAGTCATGGACCGGATAAATTCTCTCGCGTACCTCCAATTAACACGAGCTATATGTTATTACACTACCACTCTGGAGCAGAATACCATACAAGTCACTGCCCCAAGCATCGCTGTAAATCTCAACTTCTTCGGTCCTACTCGGTGAACATGGAATAGTTGCCGAGGTCAACCGAATTTTCAGCTCTTCGAAAGCTTGCGCGCACTCCAGCGACCACCCAAACTTTTGATCTTTCTTCGCCAAAGTCGTGAGGGGTAATGTCATCCGCTAGAGGTTCTCTATGAAGCGTCTGTACTAGCCGGCCTGTCCTATAAACTTCGGACTTTTCACCAACACAGATAACACAAGCAACTCATGTATCGCAAATATCTTTGACGGGTCCACCACGACACTTTCTCCACTCAAGACGACAAAGAAACGCTACTGAGGGTAACCAAAGCTCACACTTGGAGAATTTGGCATACAACTGACTTCTCCTTAACATATCCAATACCGAATCTAGATTCTTGGAATGATCACCCTCAAACCGAAAGTATACCAGTAAGTCGTCGATAAAGGTTATGACGAACTGGTTCATTTACTCATTGAACGCCCTATACCTCAAATCCATAACACGGACGACACATTTGTCAGCACAAGCGACATAACGATGAACTCATAATGCCCATATCGTGTGCTGAATGCCGTTTTGGGAATATCACTTTCCCTTAGTGACGAATAATACTATCCGGATTTCAGATTCAACCTGAGTACACACTTGACCCATTGAGTTTATCGAACAGATAATCACTCCTTGGGTTGGATACTTAATCTTTTCCCGTTAACTTAATCAACTTCTAGCAACCATTACATAGTTGTAAGCTTCCATCCTCTCTTTAACAAGAGGGCTGATGTGCTCCAAGGAAATAAACTTGGACGCACATAACCCTGTTCTACCAGCTCTTGAAGTAATACTTTAGTTCCGACATCTCACAACCATAGCTAGTACCAAACTGACCACCTTACGTTTGAAATTGATGTACGCACGCTGCTCCGAGAGCCAATCATTCCAAAGATTACATCGAACTCTACAGACAGCAGTAGCGATGCATACAAGTCAAAAATCCTGACTCCCTAACCGTAACTTCAAACAACAGGCTCTATGCGGGTGTAAAGAGTACCCGTTAGGCAGCAGTACTCTCGATTTTTGTCTTACCATTGAAGAAGAAACTCCGATGCACGATACACGTCCTTCGGACAAAAAGGAATGGGAAGTTCCCATAACGAATAGTGTTTTTGTCGGACACTCAGAAAATCAATACAAATCCTATCATAACCAAACATAGGCTAATATACGTAAGGCAACAAGTATCTAAAACTGAAATACCAAAAATTAAACCATACATGTCACCATGTCAGCATATTCCATAACCTTCTGATGGCCAAAGTTTTATCCTCTAGGTTGGGATATAGCATACTGAGATGTAGCTGCCTCCAACCCCTTGCCTTTCTCTTCATAGGTCACTCAAGGCTTCTTCTCAGACTCCAGACGTCCGCTTCGACACTCTCGGGCAAAGTGTCCCAGCTTTCCACAACAAAAGCATGCGTCCGGATTTCGGCCAATAATTGTTCCAGATGCACCAAAAGAAGGAACTAGACCCGCCCTCCTTGCCTTCTTACACCATCTACGGAAACCGGACTTCGAGGTGGGTAGCGCCTTGATCTCTGTCTTCTCAGCACTGGAGTCTTTCTTCTCTTGGACTCCCTTCATAACTTTCTCTGTCCCCTGATCGTCTTTACGACAATCTCGGGCAAAGTGACCAAACCTTCCACATTTATAACAGTAATTTGGAGTTTGACTAGCAGATACGTCAGGCCTCACTTTACTCCTCTTTCGGTGTACAGACTTTGCGGGACCTGGGGAGTTTGGTAACCTGCACACTGACGTCTGGTTGATTATGGCCAGATCTGCTTCCAAAGCTCTAGCCGCCTCCACTAACACTCAAAATCCAAGTAGCTTTGGTCCTACGAGTAGCAGTCACAATTCATCACACAGACCGTTGTAGAATCTATTAACTATACTCTGCTTGTTCTCCAAATCAAACCCTAGGTAGCGCCTTATACATGCTAGTTGTTCCATCACACCACTCGATGTTGAAGTCACCCCAGGGACAGGGGGCTGCACTTTCCCTCCAAGTTGTGCTTTAGTCACTGCGAACACCACTTCAACTATCCTTCTTATGGTTTCAATAGAAAACAGGGTCTCAGGCACGCTGTTAAGTGCACTACTCTCCGTGGAGTGCTGACCTTGCGACTGCCCCGCACCACTCGTAGTCCCCTATAAAGCATACCTATCGATTAGGTGACAATACAAATTGCTAAGAGCAATCATTGGAACACTCAGGTTCCTCAAAAACAAGTGTATTTTCATTCCTAAGTGGACATTCATGGGTTCTTTTTATGTTATAACGATGACGCACATACATGTGCTCACCACCCCTTAAAAGAATTTGCCCACGAATTACAATAAGCAAGACCAGAACCAGGTAGTCTGATACAAAATTGTAACACCCCTATCCGTCGCATGGTATATAGTAGTAGGTCCGACCGGGGCCCGATGCCATATACTACAGACAGACCGAAGGGTTACAGAATGAAACCATTATCCCAAACACAAACGTCGTACACAGAGCAACTAGCGGAAGCTTTTAAGTAATTGAAAGAACCCAATAACATATAACATTTATCATGAATGTCCACCAACCACAATAGGAATTAAATACCAAAATACACAACATAGTATTTTACAGACATCGGCTCGCATGCAGGCCACACATGATAGAAATAAAACAACAATTCACTTTGGCCTTCGGGGGCCAGAACAGCATCTTGAGCTTCAACCCGCTATTTGGTACTTGGTTTCGCCGCACCTGCAAGCAACATTCCACCGTACGGTGGCAAACAAAGCAACGGTCAGCTAAAGCTGAGTAAATTATAACGACCCCGCCCCTTATTCGGGAAGGCGTTGCTCCTTCCCTGCATTACATTAGCCCAGCTAAACAATTAAGTGCATAAGTATATTTTGCCATAGGTGTAGGCTCGCTCGGCCCAACACCCCGTGCACTCAGGGCACATTCTCAGTGAATCCGGTCAATTCCGTGGCTTCACTACCATCAAAAAATCCTAGTGAAAGTACAACCTAGCACAGTTCACCACAGGTGGAGGCTCACACGGCCACCCACCTCGTACACTCAGGGCACATTGACGGTGTACCGGACTTCCTGGATACCACCTCGGTTCAGAGGTCCTTGACTTGACGGATTACTTTGAGCATTTCAGTCTTTACGACCCCTGGCCTGAGACTCTCATTATGCCACCGACGAGAGCCAATTTCCGCTACTCTCATGTCATAGTCCACATAACGCAGGTATAGCTCAACCATTTCCCATTGCTCAAGTAACCCTACCGTCTCCGAATACCGTAGTACTCATGGCCAAACCTGTAGGGCGCGGGTCGGTTTTACCTTTCCTATTCGGCTCCCTAGCCTAATAATTCTGAACCCCATGGGCTCACCATTTTCCAAAGAAAGACTCTACATGACTTATGGATATAGGCCTCGCACATACAATCCCAATTATACAAGGTTGGCCCCAGGCCACCTAGTTGGTAGGAATGCGTTTCCGCCCAGTTTTCCGGGTGCACCTTAGAGTTAATCCCCAAGGCTCCCTGTTGCAATCTACCGTGTAGAAAACCCGAAGAACAACACAATACGGAGTCTTCTCCGGCAATCAATGCATAATGCAACATCACCGATCCAGACAAACACGTCCGAGTAGGCTTCACACACAATGCCTTTGCCTGTACTTCGATTCCGGACTCTAAACAAGGGGGACTTCCTATATCTACCCCAAGGAACACCGCGCACTCACCGCACACTCGCGGGAGTGGGTTTCCCATGCAGAAAGGAAGAGGACTTCACATGTCCAAGTTGAGAATCGTTACCCTTGAAGTCCGTGTTGGTGCCATGAAAAACTAGCCGGATGGAAAGCTTCGTAACGAGAATGCCTCTGCGGATCCGGTCTCGATTTTCGATTCGGTGATCCGATGCTCCGCCGGCGGCTGGGATCCTCCTCCTCCTTCTTCCTTGTTTTTTCCTCTCTCTAAGACTTAAGAAAGAGAAAGGACAAAAGAAAATGAGGAGTTTAACCCCCACTCCTGGCCTTAAGGAAGGAGTATTAATCCTAAGCCATCAGATCTTATTTAAAGAAAACGAACGGCTCAGATCCATCCACAAAGTCACTAAAATAAGCCGAACACGGCTTTGCACACGGCCGTGTGCCAGGCCGTGTGCCCTGCTTACACATGAATTCGTCGATCCAGAGCAGGACACGAGTCGAGACACGCCCGTGTATCAACCTAACACGCCCGTGTCGGGTCCCGACAGGCCCGTGACCAGGGGCGTGTCACGCATAACCGCCACGCCAACCATCATGTACCCTTGCTGGACACGGGTGGCCACACGCCCGTACCGAATCTGACATGCCTGTGTCATACAGTACATGCCCGTGTAACCCGGCCGTGCACTCCTGACAACACACCCAGGGTTTCAACCCGAGAAGAACACGGGTGGTGACACGGGTGAGGACACGCCCGTGTCACCCCTGACATGCCCGTGTCACTTACTGTTCAAAACCTTGTTTCCTGCCATTTCCTTTCCTGGACAGAGCCCAGCCAACACAAAAGGACACGGCCATAGACACGCCTGTGTCCCAGGCTGTGTAGCCCTATAAAGGCACCAAAAATACCTTAGGGCGCAACTGACTCGTTTATAATTTTTGGGGCATTACACGACCCTCATTCCGCAAGCCTACTCGCCCATCCGCCCTGCGATTCGGTGCATAGCGGCCCGACTAGTCTTCCATCCCGCCTGGCGAAGCATCGCATAACGGCGTTGCATAGGAGTAGTTGTTAGCTTTTTACTTTATTTTTCCGAAACCATCAAAACCCCCCTTAGTTAACACTGACCTAAGGAATTCAATCTCAAGTCCTCCTCGAAATTAACTCCACCTTACTGTGTTCCTTGAGAGATCGATACTTGGGAAAATTCGCCCATTTTATATTACTTGTGCGACCGGTTCACTGCCGTGATCTTTAGCATCAAGTTTTTGGCGCCATTGCCGGGGAGCACAGTCGTGCGAGTTTTTGGAGAGGGAGATGTGTGATTGCTTTCCTTTTCCTTTATAAATCGCTTTTGTTTTGTTCTATTTCTGTTTAGCTTGCCTTTTTCTTTTTTTTGTTTAGGCAACTGTAGTGATATATTGTCAGGTTTTGTAATTTGCACAATTTATTTTGAATCTGCTATTTTGACACCATGTGAGGATATTCGTATGCCCGATGTCGTTGGTGTGGAAATTCCTCCCACGCTAGTCATGAATGACCTACGAGAGATATTGAGCATAAGCCTCGACGCATAATGCATGAGATGTTGTATTCGTACAACTCTTCAAACACTGTGCCCCGAGCTTATGGTCATTCATCCTTGCTACATACACCGTTCTCTTTTTCCTCTCGGGCCCCACAAGGACCGTAGAGTACTGGGAGAAAGTGTTTGTATTGTCGTGGAACAGATCATGTCCTGAAGGATTGTGTCGAGTACCTCCGTGTTATGGAAGAGGATGATGAGGAGGACATCCGATCATCCCGACTCGTACTCTTCGGTGGCACACCTTCATCGTCAGGTTATGTGACCTTGTAACCTTCATTTTTTGAAGGGAATGATGCAGACACAACCACCAAATGTGTTGCTGATTTAGGCTTCGACATGGATGAGCCTATCTCTCCTGTGCATACATCTCCAAGTATGGAGCCGATTATTTGTGAGGAACCTGCGCTTGACTTTTATCCAAGCAAAGTTCCTCCGCCTTTTGTGCATTCTACTTCAATCGTCTCTGCTGACATTTTCGATGATGCAACACAAGTTGAGGCTTGCGATACATGGATTGTTTCCACTCCCATAGAGGAGGACAACCTTCTTGGTGTCGAGGATTCTCCCTCAACACCAAAGGAGGAAGTAAAAGTTTTGGTGGAGGCCTCTATGGATCCGTCTGAGCCTTGTAGCATTGTCGACAATGCTATCGATATTTTTCTACCTCAGCCTTTGGGGAGAGAAATCGGGATCACTCCCCTGATTATTTCCTTATGTTCTTCGTCTCTTTTATTTCGTGACCCCCCTTCTTTATCCGAGCCTGTGCAGGTTGAATCTCCATGGGTAAGTTGGGTTAACATTTAGCTTTGTGCTCATGCTGTCGACGAGTGCATCCTCTTGTGTGAGGAGGTTCCTACCTCCTTCATAGTGGAAGCCCCTACCGTCACCTTTGCCCCCAGCAAACTTGTGGTGGACGATACCTTGCTAGGCAAGGATTTGTTTTGTGGCGAGATGAGCGAGGACCAGTGCTCCTCCACATCTTACTTCCTATTACCTCTGCCTGCGAGGAGAAGGTATAATTATTTAGGTAGAGGGATAACTGTTTTATCTCCGTATCGGTACCCATTATTGCAACGGATAATGGAACAGTTACCTGTGCATTTCTTATTTCATAGGCCCATTAGCTTGACATGTATAGAATTGAATAAGTCGTGTTGGGATGACAGTAACACCAGTAGTTATCTTATATTTCTGCATTTATTTTTCATGTCTATTTTTAGTTTTAGTACTTTTTTTTGTATATTTTTCTTTTGTTTTTGCAGAGCTCACCCCTGTAGGTATTCATGACAACTTTGTGTTGGCGGGGTTGTGATTCTTCGTATGGCGGGCCTGTTTCTATTTTCCACGCGTCTTCTGGTATGCTCACTAGCTGAGCATTGGGTAACCTCTTCCCTTAGCTCATTCTGATTTTAATTTCTTTATCATATGCTGTGTAGTTTAGTTTAAGTCGGAGGGAGAGCCAGTTTTGTTACCTTTTGCACGCGCACATTTAATATGCATACTAGAAGCTTTTATATTTTTATTTTGATTAGTTCATTGCATCGCACACCACTACAACCACATGAGCGCGTGCTTAGCTGTTAGCGTGCTGCGAGTTAAACTCGTGTCTTTGTTAGATTTGGGAAAATTATTGTGCTACTTAGGATTGTGGGACAGAGTAAAATGTTGACCTTGCTGTGCTTCTAGTATCCTACTCTAGTCTCGTGTAGAAATTCGAGTAGATTTAATTTTTCTGTATGCTTATAGTTTTATATTTGCGTAAATTCTTTTTATTCTACTCAAAAGTTGGTGAATCCGGTGTGAATCAAACGGTAGTGTAGGGATGTGTGTATCCGTCACTAGACTCGTTTTTCTCGAGTCGGGAGGAAGGATTATCTTTCTCGGTGGCTAAGAACTTGCCCCAAGCTACTCTCGAAGCATTGGTGCATGGTTAGTCTAGCGTGAGTGTGATGTAGGCCATCATTTTGGCCCGGTTGAGCTTTGTACCGTTCCTAACGTCATATCCTTGATAAGCCCCGTTGTGCCTACCCATTCTTTTATTTCAGCTCCACCTTCATTCACCAAAGCCTCATGGCCTATCCTATTTGCATACCTAAGTCGAGCTTTAGTGTTTTACATTTTCATGTTGGGATGTGATGTGGTGATATTATTTGTGAATATGTGGAAGTGCTCCCAAGTCTATATTTGCTGATGAAAAAGAAAAGGATGAAAAAGAAAAAAGTTTTAAAAAAAGAAAAATATTTGTAAAGAAAAAAAGAAGAAGAAAAAGCTTGATTGAAAATCTTTTTGAAGATGTGATTAGATTTAGAGTAGGCGGTGCACACACCCATATGTTTAAAGTTATGTCTGGGGGTGTGGTGTACCTGCATATATTATGGTTAGTGTTGAAACCGGAAACCGGTCTCCGTGGAGTTCGAGATCCCAAAAGAGGGGTGACCGCGCACCTACTACACTCAAGTGAACAATCGAGACTCTAGACTAGGAACGTAAGGGACAGGCCCAAGGTCTCAGCGTGGAGGTCCCACCACACACCCGGAAGACTAACGAACTCTTCCCCTCCTAAGCCAAATGCTGAGCTAATTGGGCACCTTTGGAAGGCTCTCTTGGCCGACCAGAACCTCTAGAGAGGATCTCAAAATTCACTCCCTCTTAACCAAGGATGACACCTCGGGTTTGTGCAAAACGCCCTTTAACTGCCCTCCTAGTAACATAACCTCGCCTAGCAGTTCTATTTTTCCGTAGCCCCTTTTGGGCCGCCACCAACGTAACATAAGCCTTCAAGGGCTAGCAAAAACATCGCGGGCATCTCAAATTACAGGAACGCACGTTCCATACCTCGGCACGCAGGCCGGCAACATAAACAAAAAAGGCCCTCTAGGGCCAGCACAAACTTGGGCTTAAGCCCGCTGCTTCCCGCTACATAAAGAATGCACAACTTCCTCGGAATCTTCTCCGGGAACCCCAAAACATCGCCAATCCGGCTCATACGTCCGGATGGGCTTCACACAGCATGCCTAAACCCGTACTCACGCTTCCGGGTACTAAATGAAATTAACTGCGGGGACGTACACGTCAACCCGTCGGAGAGCACCCTTCCTCCACCCATTGGTGAAGAGGGGCTCCCATGCAAATATGTAAAATGAGGGCTTCACCTGCCCAAGTAGAAACATCGTTACCCTTGACGCGTGTTTGGCGGAGCCGCGGCCGCGCATATCGCCCGAGTCTCGACGTCTAGCGTCCGTAGCTGTTGTCTACGCATGGATGACGCAACGGTTCAAGCTACAAAAGGACCACTCAAGATCTCCACTCCTCTTGGTCGGCCAAACTTGAGTCTCAAGGTCCTTCTTCCTGGCTGAGAGTTTTGAACAAGCACGTCAATTGCAGCCAAATATGGTGCAACTCCGAGGGTCTTATTAACAAGATGAACCCTGTCCAGAATCCCTTGCTTTGCCACGAAGTTTCTCAGTTCTCCTTCAAACTTTGTCTGAGCATTAATATCACTTCCAACAATTATAGCATGCATTGCTGGCACTTCAAGTTTTTGTTCCCGGATCACATTAAGACTTTTATAAAATGACTGAAGAAATAAATCTTGTCCCTTTTCACGATAAACACTGTTAATAATGGCAAAGAGAAGATCTTCATTTTGAACTTCGAGAGACTCGCGTATATGCTCCTTAAGAACCCTTCGGGCAACATAGCTTCCAGCAACTTCCATTAGTTCTTTGCTATTTCCAAGATGAACAACATAAGTTTTCGGCATCTGGATGCCCAGACGTTCATGTGCTCGATTCTTCCAGTATTCAGTCGTTGTGTTGGAGTCAATCATCGCAGCTGCAACAGAAGGCAGGTGCTTGACATAATCCAAGTTGAAGTAGTGTCCTCACATCTCGTGAATCCACCATAGAACCTTAGGAAGGACAGCTTTGAGAGCTGAATCCATTGCGTCTTGACCCTTAGCGGCTTTTCTTCTCCTTGCTGCGGCACCGAGAGAGAGAGATGAGAGAGATCGGGCTAAATGAGCGCTGCTCCAGGCCGATCGACGAGAGAGAGAGAGGCGGAGGGGCGCGGGCGGCGTCGGGCTCCAGGCCGATCGACGAGAGAGAGAGAGGCGGAGGGGTGCGGGCGGCGTCAGGCTCCAGGCTGATCGACAAGAGAGAGAGACGGAGAGGCGCGGGCGGCGTCGGGGGGTCTTACAGGCGGCCGGAGATAGAGAAGGAGGCGGGTGAGGGACTGCTACTTCTCACCTTTTCCTGGCCCAACCCTAACGGGAGAATCCCCCCATCTTTCCTTCTCCTTTTTTTCCCCCTCCCTGTACCCGATGGCCCTCCTCCTTTATTAATTTCTCTTTTCTTTTTGTTTCTCTCTGCTGTACCCGCCTGCCCCCCCCTTCCTCACTTTTTCCTCTTTAATTCATTCTCCCCCCACTTTTTATATAATCTTACTTATATATATATAATATTTGTATTATAATATGATATTATATATATTATAATGTTAAATACATATATATATTAAAATCCTATGCACACAAAACCTCCGCACGCCCACACGAGCACCCGCACGTCTTCGAACGGGGCGACTTCAAAACGTTGCACACAGCACGTCTCGAGCCCGCTCCCTGGGGAGGATCCCACTCGGCCGGGTACGGGGTTGTACACAATCCCCGCTCTTTTCGAGGTTGTCTAAGCTCGAAAAGAAATGTCCAACCCCAAGTACTCGGCGAGTGGGTTCCGACTCAAAAAAAAGTTTGAGAGAATTCTCCACTTGGAGATAAAAAGAGCTCCAGACCAGGGCTTGAATAAGAATCAACTCACTATCATGAACATGCAGTAAGAATCAATCTATTTATTAAAAATCCAACCAAATTATCAACTGACGTGGAAGTCAACGGCAGTATACGTTTTGAAATGCAAGGGTTTGTTATTTCAGATGGGCGTGCTTCGAATAAACACAATTACTCTGTTATCTCCTAAACATTTTATGTATCAGCAAGATCAACATTAAAGGAAACAAGATCGATAACGCTACCTTTTCATGTCATGAAAACGGATGATGTTTTTTATACGGCCGGCTTTGCAAACAATTTAACTATTTTCATAAGATATGAAACAAGTGATGTATTAATATCAGTCTATTCAGTTCATCAAAAAGAAACTATTGATCTCAATTGCGGTTTAAACTATGGTTATTCCCCTTTTGAAGAAGCATTGCACATTTTCTCGCTTTCCTATGAGATCAAACCCTTTCCAAGACCTTTTCCAAGTCCAAGTTCACTCCCCCCAGGCGTGCCTACCGCCCTGCCCAACTAATGAGAGCCTGAGCAGCGAGTCTACCCGGGGCCGAGCCAGGCTCGGGGTAGTGCAAAAGTCTCCAAACAACCTCCAACCACTGAGTGAGCCTACAGACCTGCCAGCTCGATGGTAGCCTGGGCAGCGGGTCTTCTCGGGGTCTCCTCTCCAAACAACCTCCAACCGCCGAGTGAGCCTACAGACCTGCTAGCTCGATGGTAGCCTGGACAGCGGGTCTTCTCGGGGTCTCCTCTCCAAACAACCTCCAACCACCGAGTGAGCCTACAGACCTGCCAGCTCGATGGTAGCCTGGACAGCGGGTCTTCTCGGGGTCTCCTCTCCAAACAACCTCCAACCACCGAGTGAGCCTGCAGACCTGCCAGCTCGATGGTAGCCTGGACAGCGGGTCTTCTCGGGGTCTCCTCTCCAAAACCTCCAACCGCCGAGTGAGCCTACAGACCTGCCAGCTCGATGGTAGCCTGGACAGCGGGTCTTCTCGGGGTCTCCTCTCCAAAACCTCCAACCGCCGAGTGAGCCTACAGACCTGCCAGCTCGATGGTAGCCTGGACAGCGGGTCTTCTCGGGGTCTCCTCTCCAAACAACCTCCAACCGCCGAGTGAGCCTACAGACCTGCCAGCTCGATGGTAGCCTGGACAGCGGGTCTTCTCGTGGTCTCCTCTCCAAAACCAACTCCAACCACCGAGTGAGCCTACAGACCTGCCAGCTCGATGGTAGCCTGGACAGCGGGTCTTCTCGGGGTCTCCTCTCCAAACAACCTCCAACCGCCGAGTGAGCCTACAGACCTGCCAGCTCGATGGTAGCCTGGACAGCGGGTCTTCTCGGGGTCTCCTCTCCCAACAACCTCCAACCACCGAGTGAGCCTACAGACCTGCCAGCTCGATGGTAGCCTGGACAGCGGGTCTTCTCGGGGTCTCCTCTCCAAAACCAACTCCAACCACCGAGTGAGCCTACAGACCTGCCAGCTCGATGGTAGCCTGGACAGCGGGTCTTCTCGGGGTCTCCTCTCCAAACAACCTCCAACCGCCGAGTGAGCCTACAGACCTGCCAGCTCGATGGTAGCCTGGACAGCGGGTCTTCTCGGGGTCTCCTCTCCAAACAACCTCCAACCACCGAGTGAGCCTACAGACCTGCCAGCTCGATGGTAGCCTGGACAGCGGGTCTTCTCGGGGTCTCCTCTCCAAAACCAACTCCAACCACCGAGTGAGCCTACAGACCTGCCAGCTCGATGGTAGCCTGGACAGCGGGTCTTCTCGGGGTCTCCTATCCAAACAACCTCCAACCGCCGAGTGAGCCTACAGACCTGCCAGCTCGATGGTAGCCTGGACAGCGGGTCTTCTCGGGGTCTCCTCTCCAAACAACCTCCAACCACCGAGTGAGCCTACAGACCTGCCAGCTCGATGGTAGCCTGGACAGCGGGTCTTCTCGGGGTCTCCTCTCCAAAACCAACTCCAACCACCGAGTGAGCCTACAGACCTGCCAGCTCGATGGTAGCCTGGACAGCGGGTCTTCTCGGGGTCTCCTCTCCAAAACCAACTCCAACCACCGAGTGAGCCTGCAGACCTGCCAGCTCGATGGTAGCCTGGACAGCGGGTCTTCTCGGGGTCTCCTCTCCAAACAACCTCCAACCACCGAGTGAGCCTGCAGACCTGCCAGCTCGATGGTAGCCTGGAGAGCGGGTCTTCTCGGGGTCTCCTCTCCAAAACCTCCAACCGCCGAGTGAGCCTATAGACCTGCCAGCTCGATGGTAGCCTGGACAGCGGGTCTTCTCGGGGTCTCCTCTCCAAACAACCATTTCACCCTCATGCCATAGAAGAAACCGCCTGAAATTTCATCATATTAGAAGGGCACAACATATTTAAAGGTATTGAAAAAAAGGAAGATACTTCTGCATATGCTTCTCAAAAATGACAAACTATTACGAAAAGCCAAAGTGATACGGAATTGGAGAAAATATTCATATCTTGTGAAGGATTGAGCACCGACTAAAATTGAGGAAATCACTTTCGGAGCATTTTAGCGTATAACCCTGAGACGGCAGTATAGATAGCAGTCTCCCTTTTACCACTTTATGGGGGCAATTGACATCAACCTAGTAGTTGCAGAACATTGACTAGTACCATTATTTTTATGCTCGGTAGATAGAAGATCACGATGATCCCCTGACCAACCGATTTCACTGAAGACTCATTTGGTCGCTTGTAAAATAGAAAACAATGACTCAATTTCCGTCAGAGTGAAAAATATGTTACAATTACTTTCTGAAAGGCTTTGATAAAACTTCTGATATTTAAAATTCGACAAAGAGTTCAACTAAATCTAACTAAATGATGAAGAACCTAGAAACTTAAAACATGTTTTGCAACTCAAGCAACTCACTGAGCCTCAAGCCAAGTTTACGCTTTAAAACATTTTCCAATGAAAACACGTAATTTATACAGACAGGAAATCATAGGATACTTGTCATTACCTCTACTTCTGACAACATACAGCCAGGACATCATGATGGAATTTAAGATTATCAAGATGCGCATGAAAAAGAAACTGTGTCTTCCTTGTCAAGTAGTCAATACGAACCAAAAAGGGATTAGGAAAAAAGATTTTAAGTTTATCAATATTTTGAGTAAATGTATACACGACATAACCTAAAAATGATTAACAATGCCGCAACACTTAATAGAAAGTGTAAGCTTATACCATTCTGAACAATGTTAACCGGCTTCTCATCAAGTGTCCTTCATTCAAATTATAATAAATAAATTATGTCTATAACTCATAACTTCTTGAAGATAATTATAGCTACCTCCATCATAAATATATAAACTCTGCATATAATACATAAATTCTGCCACCTAATACGAACGTACCAACCTCTCCATCATAAATATAAAGCAAACATAAAGATAGTAAAATAACTCAAAGCAAACAACGACTGCATCAGAGCTCATGGTCTCATCCCAAACTCATGAAGACTTACTCTTTCGTGATGAACCTGTTATTTATAAAATATTCCAAACAAGAAAGACATTCGTAACTACGTCTCAACCTTAATTTGGAAAACGGAAAATTGAGGGGGGACTTCTTTCATCGCGTGACCTCGGTCGTCACTTGGTTCCTTTTCTATAGCCGTGACGTTCGCATGAGTTCTTCTGTACTGGTCACACTCCACGCTCACCGCACCATAAATGTTGAAACCGGAAACCGGTCTCCGTGGAGTTCGAGATCCCAAAAGAGGGGTGACCGCGCACCTACTACACTCAAGTGAACAATCGAGACTCTAGACTAGGAACGTAAGGGACAGGCCCAAGGTCTCAGCGTGGAGGTCCCACCACACACCCGGAAGACTAACGAACTCTTCCCCTCCTAAGCCAAATGCTGAGCTAATTGGGCACCTTTGGAAGGCTCTCTTGGCCGACCAGAACCTCTAGAGAGGATCTCAAAATTCACTCCCTCTTAACCAAGGATGACACCTCGGGTTTGTGCAAAACGCCCTTTAACTGCCCTCCTAGTAACATAACCTCGCCTAGCAGTTCTATTTTTCCGTAGCCCCTTTTGGGCCGCCACCAACGTAACATAAGCCTTCAAGGGCTAGCAAAAACATCGCGGGCATCTCAAATTACAGGAACGCACGTTCCATACCTCGGCACGCAGGCCGGCAACATAAACAAAAAAGGCCCTCTAGGGCCAGCACAAACTTGGGCTTAAGCCCGCTGCTTCCCGCTACATAAAGAATGCACAACTTCCTCGGAATCTTCTCCGGGAACCCCAAAACATCGCCAATCCGGCTCATACGTCCGGATGGGCTTCACACAGCATGCCTAAACCCGTACTCACGCTTCCGGGTACTAAATGAAATTAACTGCGGGGACGTACACGTCAACCCGTCGGAGAGCACCCTTCCTCCACCCATTGGTGAAGAGGGGCTCCCATGCAAATATGTAAAATGAGGGCTTCACCTGCCCAAGTAGAAACATCGTTACCCTTGACGCGTGTTTGGCGGAGCCGCGGCCGCGCATATCGCCCGAGTCTCGACGTCTAGCGTCCGTAGCTGTTGTCCACGCATGGATGACGCAACGGTTCAAGCTACAAAAGGACCACTCAAGATCTCCACTCCTCTTGGTCGGCCAAACTTGAGTCTCAAGGTCCTTCTTCCTGGCTGAGAGTTTTGAACAAGCACGTCAATTGCAGCCAAATATGGTGCAACTCCGAGGGTCTTATTAACAAGATGAACCCTGTCCAGAATCCCTTGCTTTGCCACGAAGTTTCTCAGTTCTCCTTCAAACTTTGTCTGAGCATTAATATCACTTCCAACAATTATAGCATGCATTGCTGGCACTTCAAGTTTTTGTTCCCGGATCACATTAAGACTTTTATAAAATGACTGAAGAAATAAATCTTGTCCCTTTTCACGATAAACACTGTTAATAATGGCAAAGAGAAGATCTTCATTTTGAACTTCGAGAGACTCGCGTATATGCTCCTTAAGAACCCTTCGGGCAACATAGCTTCCAGCAACTTCCATTAGTTCTTTGCTATTTCCAAGATGAACAACATAAGTTTTCGGCATCTGGATGCCCAGACGTTCATGTGCTCGATTCTTCCAGTATTCAGTCGTTGTGTTGGAGTCAATCATCGCAGCTGCAACAGAAGGCAGGTGCTTGACATAATCCAAGTTGAAGTAGTGTCCTCACATCTCGTGAATCCACCATAGAACCTTAGGAAGGACAGCTTTGAGAGCTGAATCCATTGCGTCTTGACCCTTAGCGGCTTTTCTTCTCCTTGCTGCGGCACCGAGAGAGAGAGATGAGAGAGATCGGGCTAAATGAGCGCTGCTCCAGGCCGATCGACGAGAGAGAGAGAGGCGGAGGGGCGCGGGCGGCGTCGGGCTCCAGGCCGATCGACGAGAGAGAGAGAGGCGGAGGGGCGCGGGCGGCGTCGGGCTCCAGGCCGATCGACAAGAGAGAGAGACGGAGAGGCGCGGGCGGCGTCGGGGGGTGTTACAGGCGGCCGGAGATAGAGAAGGAGGCGGGTGAGGGACTGCTACTTCTCACCTTTTCCTGGCCCAACCCTAACGGGAGAATCCCCCCATCTTTCCTTCTCCTTTTTTCCCCCTCCCTGTACCCGATGGCCCTCCTCCTTTATTAATTTCTCTTTTCTTTTTTGTTTCTCTCTGCTGTACCCGCCTGCCCCCCCCCTTCCTCACTTTTTCCTCTTTAATTCATTCTCCCCCCACTTTTTATATAATCTTACTTATATATATATAATATTTGTATTATAATATGATATTATATATATTATAATGTTAAATACATATATATATTAAAATCCTATGCACACAAAACCTCCGCACGCCCACACGAGCACCCGCACGTCTTCGAACGGGGCGACTTCAAAACGTCGCACACAGCACGTCTCGAGCCCGCTCCCTGGGGAGGATCCCACTCGGCCGGGTACGGGGTTGTACAGTTAGCGGTTGGATAAAGTTGTTTTAGGCTAGCTCATTTGGGTTAAGTGCATGGCCTTCATGTTTATCTTTGTTTACCTCACCATAACCCAAGCCCCATCTCTAATCCTAAAGTCCTACGGATTCACGCTTGAGTCGAACTAGTGTCGTGGAGAGACTGTGAACGGGCAAGCGTATGGTCCCCGACATTGGTGGATTACTTTGGAGGTGGTCCTTAGCCCCGGTCTTTGGCAAAGCTCACCTTAGTGGCATGCCTACTTTCTTCCTATGCGTGACCGGTTGATTCACCGTGATTCCATTTTTGAGTAGTAATACATTTTTGATACGTAATGTGAAAATTATAAACAAATTTGCATTCTTAAAAATTTCTTCTACTATATTTGTATGCGTACGAGCATGCGACTTCGCATGGTACTCCGTTTTTTAATTTCTTTGTTAGCTAGTTTATTTTCCCTATCTGAATTGATTTTTTTTGCTCGGGACGCGCAAACAGTTAAGTCCGGGGGTGTGATGAGTCCTATTTATAAAGGGTTTTTCGGACTTATCTGGGCTAGTTTTAACGCACTTGCACTTCACTTTTAGTATGCTATCGCTGATATTTCTTTCATGCTGCTTTTCACGCTAACTGCACTATTTTGGCCCGAGGGTGTGCAATTGTGCATTCTTTTGTTGGGGGTAAGCACATGGTGCTCCCCATGGTTCTTTTATTTATTTTATGCTATGTGTGGTTGCTGGGAGCTGGTGCCCTAGTTGGTTTCTTTGTTGTGCAGGGAGTCGGGTTGTCCCGAAGTTCATTTTCAATTTCTGTGTAAAACGCACGGTCATGCGCGTTTCTTCGCACACAATTTTAGTTCGATCGTGCGTTTCACACAGCAATTCTTTGGACTTCTGTTTCTACCCATGCGTTTTGTTCCCGCACAGTTTAGGCCAAACCGTGCGAGAAGGAATCGCACTGTCTGCACATTTTTCTCTATTTTCCTGCATTCTGGGGTAAATCGTGTGTTTCCTTCACACACGGGCAAATGCGCCCGTGCGTGAGTAAAATGCACGGTTCCCCTATTTCTCTTGATTTCCTGCGCTCTATCGTTACCCGTGTGATTTCCTTCACGCACGGGCAAAATCGCCCGTGCGCGAGTAAAATGCACGGGTCAACGCATCTTCTTCCGCGATCAAGATATATACGTTAATAATGCACGGTTAGCACACGGTCGTGCGCGGGACCGTGCGTGACCATTTTCTTATCTTTTTCTATTTAAAGCACAGATTTTCACCATGGATGGAGCTTAATTTTTCCACGCCTTTCCTCCACATTTTTAGGGCGAAATCCGCCATTCCACCTAGGAGAGGAGATCCGAGCAAGCCTTCAACACCAAATTCAAGACGGAGCTTCCTCTAGGCCTCCTCCTTCATCCTTAAGCTTCAAGGAAGGTTTTCTCGCTAGATCCAACAAGCAAAGGGAAGCTTGCAAGTTTCTTTCACAATCGTGACACGAAGAAGACGGGTCAATTGGAAGGTAGTGATATCCCTTCTCTACCCCGGACGCAGTTGAGGACCGAGCTAGGACGTGAATTGACAACCCGGCGGTTCCTTCCGTGAACCCTCAGAAAGACTTCGGATTCGGTCGATCTCTTGACTTGTACTTGCTTTCTTGTTGTGTATTTGTGTTAAAACCTCATTTGATGATGTTGTTGCACTATTGTAGTATGCTTTATTAGATTCATGTCTATGTGATTCTGTATTGCTTTACTTATCAGTTCTAGAGGTGTGCCATTATCCATCCACCATCCACCCATGCCGCACTAGAAATTTCTAGTGGCGTGCGTAGCGAAGAGGTGCTCTCGACCCTCATTCCTCAAGCCTACTCGCCCATCCGCCCTACGATTTGGTGCATAGCGGCCCGACTAGTCTTCCATCCCGCCTGGCGAAGCATCGCATAGCGGCATTGCACTTGTTAGCTTTTTTACTTTATTTTTCCGCAACCATCTAACCCCTATTAGTTAAATCCGACCTAAGGACTTCAATCTCAAGTCCTCCTCGAAATTAACTCCACCTTACTGTGTTCCTTGAGAGATCGATACTTGGGAAAATTCGCCCATTTTATATTACTTGTGTGACCGGTTCACTGCCGTGATCTTTAGCATCATAGGCCTTCTTCAAATCTGGGACATTATGATTAATAGACCCAACAATAATAACTCACCTTACAGAGCAAATGTAATAAAGTAGAGGTTAACCAAACTCCAGTCATTGGGAAACTTCCCCGTGCCACCCGGACCTCTCAGGGACGCATGTTCGTCATTTCGAAAAAAAATGGTGATCCAGGTGACCAGAACAGAGTAATGTCATTCATCAACTTCGGATTCAGCTGAACAGAATTACAAATGTGTCCTTTGAAGAAAGCTATAAAATGTCCTCAGCCTTCATTTAAGGAGGAGCAACTTGAGTGACCAGAGAGAGCTCCGAGATTTTTCGACGAGGATGTGAGACTTAGATCATTCCACCACTCGAAATTCGCTCCGCTCCCTTTCTAATATACTCACGCTCAACGCTCTTGTGGATGCAACAACAAGAGTAAGAAAAGAATTGAAAGAACCCACTCATGGACGCTCCTATGCACACTCTCTCCAAAGTTCAGCGGACTTAGCCATTTCCACCCTTTTTGTACATATAGATTATAAATAACAAGGTGGCATGTCACCATCCATGAAGCTCAAGCGGTTCAGACATCTCTGCTTCTAGGCAGGTGACACACAACCATCCCAGGCCTTAATGTATAATACGGGTTCATACTTGCACTACTATCTGACATCCCTCTAATAGTAGAGAGTTGATACAAACTAAGGATATTTGACTATAGTGATAATATCCACAAGATAAATTTCTCCAATAGCTAAAAGGGTCTAACACTCCAGTCCCTCCGTCAGTGTGTTTATTCGGAAGAGTGGTTAGACTCACCATAATTTTTCAGAACTAAACATTATATTAATGTCATTCTCCACACTAGACCAGGAACTAGTCTCTACGATCCTTTGATCTATTATAGACTCGATGGATGGTACAAGAGTAACTTTGGAAATACACAAGTTAACTTCTTAGTAATTCATTGGGATATTGTTGGAGAATTTAAGCATCTATAAAATTATTCTCCAACCTATATTCGATAAAGGCAAGCGTACTTATCGAATATAACATAAGATATAAAAATATTAGGTTTGTATTTTTTCTGGGTGTTGTTGATTACTTCTACTTCAAGAAGTGAACAATTATCTTATCAAATAGACTTTGGTTTGGTTGCAAATAAAAGATAGATTGTGATTTAAAACAAAACTTTTATTAGATAAAAAAACATGCACTCGATCTTGAATCACCTCAGAATGAAAATCAAAAGAAAAGGTTCTAATTCACTTTAATGAAATCACTTCGACCGTAGAGGTTCCCAAAATATGAACGCACCTCTCTCGAGGAATACAACCAACTGAAATTAGGTTGATTGACCAAACTATCATTCTATAATCAAAATCCCTATAACCTGCTTTATGAAGTGAGCCCCGATATTGGATTTGAATTTGATCCTAGAGATTTATGACATCCTCTCTCGATAGTTGCGTGCAACTCTCCTTACCCTTGAGTGAACAATTTCTACACACGTGCCTCTTTGTTGGGAATATTGTCCACAAGATTCCTGATTTGAAGAAAGCCTCAAGATGACAAAAAACATCTTGTAGTTGATGAGGTTTTTAGTTTTGTTGTGATATGCTTAATAGACGTGCTTGAATACTGTAGTGTTAGGCTTTTGGTCACCCAAACATGGTTTTAGCCTTGTAATCCCTCAAGTGCAAAACTCATGTTGAGCTATGATCTAATCCTATATTAAACATATCACTATCATGAGGAAAGTTACTGAAGTTAAAAGAATTCACAAGCAGGGGCTCAAATTAGTCTAAGTCAAATGTCGACTACATAAGCTAGAAGCTAAGTGTTTTATCGAATGCATTATGTGAATGAATTAAGAAAAATATCGACTGCATCGAATGAATGGATAAGGAAAAAGTTGGTTGTATCGATTACAAGCTATGTTAATTATCGACTATATCGATTACATCGTTAAGAAATTTATCGACTACATCATTAAGAAATTTATTGGCTGTATCAGCTACATTGTTAAAAGATTTGTCAACTGCATCATTTGGAAGGCTACAAGTTTTATTGACTGCATCGACTACACTGTGACAAGGATTTTTGCAGATTTAAAAGATTAAGTGTTGGATGCTTTCAGTTAGGTTCTTGAAGTACATCATGTCGACTACTTAATATCTATGATAGCTAAAGGACTTTGTCGACTGTATCAAGAAAAGTTTTACTTCGAGTCTTTTACCGGCATGAAGCATGGCCTAACGAATCTCTCCTATGATTAAGACGCAGATTGCACAATCTATTTGAATTAATAAAAATCCTTCCTTCTACTGCGATCAAGGCGCTGCTTGAGGAAAAGAATTATTCTCTTTTATTCAGATTTTTTCCCTTTCCAGAATTTTCCTTAGGCAAATTTTCTAGTCATTGGAGCATTCATTTTGAAGCATCAAGCCCTCTACCGGTCTGGTGCTCTATAAAAGAAGACTTGAAAATTTGACAGATACACAAATTTACACACACATACTCTTCCAAATTTTTTGTGCAAGTTTTTTGTAGTGCTTAAGCTTTAAAATCTCTTCAAGTCTTCATCCACTACAAGCAATAAAAAATTTTTCTTTCAAGACTCATTTCAACAATATTCTTTCTGAAGAATTTTGCTCTCTGGTCTAAATATTCTTGATCTAGCCTAATTCATTCCAAGGAGATTCATCCAAGTGCTGATTAAGGAAGAATAAGCCCACACAGAGCTTCTATTAGAAGACTCAAGTTTAGTCATTTGAGTCAAAATCTTTATAACTCTTTTGGACTGAAGGATCCTTCAAGGATTTGAGTTTTTTGTAGGATTCCTTGAGAATCTGAGTTGTAGAGTCTATAAAAAAGATTTGAGTGTAAATCTCTAGTTGTAGAGATTGAGGTAGGGCTGTGTTTGACCTAAGTTGTAGGATGTATGGAAAAGATATGAGTGTAATTATATACTTGTAGTGATTGAGGTAGGGTTGTGCTTGGCCTGAGTTATAGGATCTTGTGATAGAAGATCTAAGTGGAAGGACCTTGTGTTGAAGGTTTGAGGTATGGGAATATTGTTCTTGTGTTATACGATCTTTTTATCTGAGATAGATTGGAGAAGTTGGCCTAAGTTAGAACTCTACTAAATGGGTGAAGGGGGAAAGTTGATGTACCCATAATTAGGGAACCACTATACATCTTTGTGTCTGTGCTATAGCAGTTTATTTTGTGCTGATTTATTATTCTATCGCGTTTACTATAAGAAAATAAGAAGAAAGTATAAAATCAGTAAAACACATATTCACCCCCTTCTAGGTGATTAACAAAACTTATCTTTCAAGTAGTATTAGAGCCATGTTGTTCAAAATGGCTTAATAGTTGATCAGTGAAATCATAAAAAAGGTTTTTTTCTTATATCCTCGGTTTCAAAATTTACTGAAATCAACAAATTTTTTTATTTTTTTATTGTAAAATAAAATCTTCATTTTATCATACTTGATATTCTAAGATTTAATTTCATTTAAGTGTTTATCAGAAAAATATTTTTTTTTCGTCATACTCATTATTTGTGAAAAATTCCTAAGTTTCTCTTAAATTTAAAAAAGCCCGTATTCACCCCCCTCTAAGGGGGACATAAGATCCAACACTTGGTTGGTTATTCCAAAATAGTTTCACCACCGGGAATAATGGCGTGCCATGATCACACATTTTTTGAGGCGCAAGGAATTTGTTGACCTCTCTTATTCACTAACACTGACTATAATTACTGGAAAACACTAATGCGATATTTTTTAAATGTCTTAAATATTGACGTTTGAAATATGGTAGAACAATGCTACACTCCTCCTATATTTGTAGTTGGAAATATTTTTATGAAAAAACCAAAGAATAAATGGGATGATTAAGAGAAGCTTAGATGCAAGAATAATGCTGAATCTATGAACACATTATTTTGCACATTAGATAGAATTGAATTTAACAGGACTTGAGCTTGCAAAACTGCTTATGATATTTGGAATTTAATTGAAGTTACTCACGAAGGTATTTTGCAGGTGAAGGATTTGAAGCTATTTAAACTGGAGTCTGTGTTTGAGAAGTTTAGAATGGAAGTTGACAAAGATGTTGATTCGATGTACACAAGATTCATAAAGATTGTCAATGATTCCAAATTACTAGGAAAGAATTTCTCCAATGGCAACTTAGTGAGTAAGATTCTTAGATCGCTCCCACCAAATTTCAATTCGAAAGTGAATGCCATCTAAGAGTCACATGATCTAAATACTCTTCAAATTGAAAGCCTTATTGGGAATATAAAAACCCATGAGGTGGAGCTAAGAATTCAACAAGTGTACAACACAAAGCCAAAGAAAAAGGCATTGGTATTATAATTGAAGAAGGATGAAGATAATGATACTACTGAGGATGATGAGGAAGACGAGGAGAGTTTGTTTGTGAAGAAGTTTAGAAGGTTAATGAGAAACCCAAAGAGAGAAGGAATTCATTTAAAAAAATACTTTAATAAAAATGAGTCGTCATTTAAGAAAGGAAAAAGAAAGTTTAGTGATTACAACGATGAGGAACGCCCACCAAAAGAATGTTATCATTGTAGAAAGGTTGGACATATCCGACGCAAGTCCCCAAAATATCTAAAAGATCAAAAGGACAAGAGGCTTCAGAAGAAGGAAAAGAAAAAGGTGGTAAAGGCAGACACCTGGGATGATTCCTCATCTGAGGTTTCAAGTGGTTCAAGTACAACAAAGGATGAAGAGGCCAACCTATGCTTGATAGGAAAGAGCAATACATCGTTTGATGATGAATGAAGTGCCCAAAGCAACACCACGGTAACTCCTCCTTCATATGAAGATTTATATTCTAAATTTTTACAAACTTGTAAATTTTTCGATAAAAGTTAAAAAGAAAATGATTTACTAAAATCTAAAAATAATCATTTATTAAAAGAAAATAAAAAATTATCAAATGAAGTTAAAATATTAGGGAAAGAGAAGTGGACTTATCAAGAGTGCGATTATTCTTAGGCAAGTGTAAAATAATTGGAAGAATCTCTTGTTAAGTCTCATTCCTCTATTGAAACTCTTACTAAGGAGAATATGTGTACAACCCCGTGTCCGCCGAGGGAGCCCAAGCAAGCAGGCGGGCTGGGCCCCAGCCGCCCTCTCAAGCGGGCCAGACCTCGCTCGCCTCTCCTAGGCGGGCCGGGCCCCAGCCGCCTCTCTCGAGCGGGCCAGACCTCGCTCGCCTCTCCTAGGCGGGCCGGGCTCCAGCCGCCTCTCTCGGGCGAGCCAGCCTCCGCTCGCCTCTCCTTGGCGAGCCGACCCCAGCCGCCTCTCTCAGGCGGATCGGCTGCTGCCCACCTCCCCCCAAATGACGGGAGGTGACCCGGCAAGAGGTGCGTATAGCCAGCCAGAACAGCGGGGTTTGGCTGTTGGCAGGCCAATCCGAGGGGCTCTTCAGTAAATTCAGACCACCAGAGGCGGGTTATTCGCAGACCATCCGAGGTAATCTATAAATAGGACCCAAGGGGTACTTCAGAAGAGACGCTTACTAGTCCTCAAGTCTTATAGCGCTTTCTGAGGTACCTTAGCCCGACAATTGGTTAAGGAGGGGAAGCGCTCTAAGATCTTCCGGGTGTGTGGTGGGACCTCCGTGCCGGGCCCTTGGTCTTGTCCCTTGTTCTTCTCCCCCTTGTCATTTTTCTTGCAGGAGCGAAGTAAGTGCGAGATCACCCCTTACCCAAGGGTCGAACTCCACAGAGGCCGGTTTCCGGTTTCAACATTTTGGTGCGGTGAGCGTGGAGCGTGGTCAGCAAGGAAAACCTTCGGCAGGCTCGATGACTGGAGAAGAAGGACAAGGATCAGGCAGGGGCAGCTCGCCACCCCCTCCCCCACCCCCAGCGGCGAGCGTGCCGGCGGAGCTTAGGGAGGAGATCCTCGGGCTCGTCAGGACCGCCCTCGGCATGCGAGCTGAGAGTGCGACACCAGCAGTTCCGGTGGTCGCCGCACCCGCACTCGGTGACGACGCGCCGCTCAGGCGACCAGGGAAGGAACCCGCCGAGAGAGGCGAGCGCGAGTTCCAGGGGCGAGTTCTGTTACCTGGCTCGGCCGCAGAGTACCATTTCGGCGAGACGGCGGGGAGAGAGTTCCCCCCTCGCCCCGCTGAGGGAGGAAGCCCCTTCAGCGAGTTCGTTTCCTCCGCCCCAGTTCCAGAGGGGTTTCGTGAGCCGGAGATGACCTACTACTCCGGGAAGGGAGACCCCGTCCACCACATCCAGTGGTTTGAAGACATGGTCTCTATTCGATAGATGTCAGACGGCTTCAATTGCCGACTCTTCGCCATCACCCTCTGAGAGAAGGCGATAGAATGGTTCCACCAGCTCCCGACCGGATCCATTTACTGCTTCGAGGACCTGCATTGGGGGTTCATGTTGAGGTTCACCACTTCCAAGAAGAGGAAGAAGGAGGTGGAGTCCTTGTTCCGCGTCAAGCAGAGGGTGGGAGAGACCCTGTGAAGCTATCTGGACAGATTCCAAGAGGAGTTGTCCCAAGTGTAGGAGATGCCAGGGCACACCATGATGGTGGACTTCAACCTGGGTCTCCAATCCGGGTTCTTTGCAATGGAACTCAAGAGGTCGCCTCCAGTGTCTTTTGAGGCACTCTTGGAGAGGGCAGCTAGGGAGGCCGATATGGAGGTGGCGCATCCAGAGTTTGACCGAAGGTTGGCCAGGTGGGCCATGGAGGAAGAGAGGCCAAGGGGTGGCCGAGGGCAGGAAGAGAGAAGGGCTGAGCCCCGGCAGAGGGAACAGCCGCCGCCGCAGCAGCAGCCCAGGCAGGGGCGACATGAGCCGAACTTCCAGCTGGGGTGGAGACCCGAGTGGCAGGAGCCCGAGGCAAGGAGAGGGTTCTGCGGAGGGGACTACCGTCAAGGAGGACAGGGTCAGTTTTACCCTCCAGGCGGGATGCAGGGCCAGAGGCCGGCCCTTCCCGACCAGGAGCAGGCTATGGCCATAGCACTGGGGGAGAGGAGAAGAGCGGCACGGAGAAGGAGAAGGGATGTGAGGGTGGAGTTGCCTTACTGCGACTTCCATCAAGAGGAGGGGCACGTCACAGCCACGTGCCCGGAGTTCCTCGAGATGAGAGGCAACCGGGAGCAGCAACAACAACAGCATCCGGAAGTGCGGATTGAGGAGATCCGGCCTCGGGCGGAGGAGGGTCGGTGCGATGACCGGGTGGATGTGGGCTCCCGAGGAAGGATCGGAGCGATCCACGGGGGGGGGGGGGGGGGGGGGGGTGGGGGGGTGGGGGGGCTGGGATAGAGGCTTCCCGCAAGTCGAGCCTCCACACGATGTACCGCAGGAGCGTTGGATCCACGTCCCAGTCCCCGCCCCCGGATGAGAAAATCACTTTCTCCAGGGAGGATATGCCGAGTCACGAGGACCCCTTCTGCGATGCGCTAGTCATCCAGACAGCCATCGAGGACTTCACCGTCCCCCGGATCCTCGTCGACAACGGGAGCTCGGTCAACGTCATCTTCAAGAAGGCGTTCGATGCGATGAAAGAAGAGGCCAGGAGGGTGTTAGCCTCGGATGGACCCCTGTTCGGCTTCTCAGGGGAGAGGAAGGAGGTCGAGGGAGGAGTGGGACTCCATGTCGTTCTGGGGGGGCAGTCCCGCAACTGCAAGTTCGTCATCGTGGACGCCCCCAGCAGCTACAACGCCATCTTCGGGAGGCCTCTCATTAGCGCCTTCCTCTGCATCCCCTCATCCTTCCACCAGTGCTTAAAATTTAACGTCGAGGGGGTCTAGGTCCGGGTCCGCGGAGATCCCAAAGAAGCAAGAGAGTGCTATGTCACGGCGGTGAACTCCATCTCTTGGCTGGAGGGAGCCGAGGAGATGGGGCGGAGGCTGAAGGAGGTGGAGCCGGAAGCCGGCGGGGATGAGATGGAGGTGGAGGAGATCCGCGCCCAGGAGAAGGTCGCGGAGGAGATTCAAGAGCCGGCCGAGGCGATGGCCGTGGCAGAAGCTGAGGAGGAGGTCCTCGCCTTCGATGAGGGGGAGGCTGAGGAGTGGGAGGCACAGTCCCGTCTGGAGGCGGCAGAGGAGGTGGCAGAGATGGAGGTTCTAACCACCAGGGGCAGGGTGGAGAAGATCCGCATCAGCGGAGGATTGACCCCGGAGGCTCAATGCAGGATGCTGGAGTGCGTCCAGAAGAATGTGGACATCTTCGCATGGAGTGCCGCGGAGATGCCCGGGATCGACTCCAACATCGCCTGCCACCGCCTCAACCTAGACCCGGAGGCTCCCCCCATCCGACAAAAGAAGAGGCCTGTTGCGGACAAGCTCGCCGAGCCCATCAGGGAGGAGGTAGCAAAGCTCCTCAAGGCCGGCTTTGTATCCGAGATCCAATACCCCGGCTGGGTCTCCAATGTTGTAATGGTTAAAAAAGGAGATGTCCGGTGGAGGATGTGTATCGATTTTTCTCTTCTTAATAAATCATGTCCTAAAGATTGTTACCCCTTGCCTGGGATCGACGCGCTGGTTGACTTAGCCGTCGGTTTCCCTTTGATGAGTTTTCTGGATGCCTTTTCAGGTTATCACCAAATCAGGATGCACCCTCCCGACGTCAAATACGTCTCATTCATCACAGGGGAGGGGTGCTATTGTTATAAAATGATGCCCTTCGGGCTGAAAAATGCAGGGGCAACCTACCAGAGGATGATGGACATGGTCTTTCAAGAGAAAAAGGGAAGGAACCTGGAGGTGTACGTAGACGATCTCATGGTCAAGAGTCCGGATCTCGACTCCCATCTCCGGGACCTAGAAGAGACCTTTGCCACTCTCCGCGGGTGCAAAATGAGGCTGAACCCCCTCAAATGCACCTTCGAGTCAGGCAGAGGTAAATTCCTGGGGCATCTCCTCACCCCTGCCGGCGTAGAGCCCAACCTCGACAAGGTGAGGGAAATCATGGAGTTGGAGTCTCCGCGGAATGCGAAGGAAGTACAGCGATTGACTGGAAGGCTGGCAGGGCTGAGCAGGTTCCTCTCCCGGTCTGGGGAGAAGTGCTCTCCGTTCTTTAAAAGCTTGAGAAGAGGCCAGAAATTTGAGTGGACCTCGGAGTGCGAGGAGGCATTCCAGGCCCTAAAGAAGCAGTTGACTCAGGCCCCCCTGCTCCAAGGGCCGAAGGAGGGAGAGGACTTATTCTTGTACTTAGGGGCTGGGGCCGAGGCCCTGAGCTCCGTTTTAGTTTGGGAAGAAGGGAAGCGACAACTCCTGGTTTACTACGTAAGTTGGGTCTTGAGGAAGGCCGAGCTTCGGTACCCCATCCTGGAGAAGCTGGCCTTCGCTCTCATCATCTCGTCCCGGAGGCTCCGGCCCTATTTCCAGGCACACTCGATCCGAGTAGTGACTGACCACCCACTCCGCAACATCTTTGAGGGGGTGGAGCATTCCAGCAGGTTGGCCAAGTGGTCGGTGGAGCTGAGTGAGTTCGACATCTCCTTCGTACCTCGCCTCTCGATCAAGGCCCAAGCTATGGCCGATTTCCTGGCTGACTATGTGGTCGAGGTGGCGGAGGAGGAACTCACTCGCCCGGTTCCTTGGAAGGTCATGGTGGATGGTGCGTTGGGAAGACACTCCCTGGGGGCTGGGGTCATCTTAGAAAGCCCCCAGGGGATGAGGATCGAGCAAACAGTGGTGGTGCATTTTCCCATCACCAACAATCAGGCCGAGTATGAGGCCGTGATTGCGGGTCTACGCCTGGCCAGGGAACTGGGGGTGCATGATGTGGAGGTCCTCACTGACTCCCTGGTGGTGGCCTCCCAGATCAACGGGGAATTCGAGGCAAGGGAACCCACCCTGCAGCGTTACTTGGCGAAGGTAAAGGGAGTCATCGGCACCTTCCAGGATTTTTCCATCCGGCACGTGCCTCTAGAGGATAACGAGCAGGTGGATCAGCTGGCAAAGCATGGACCCCGGGCAGGGGGCACCATCACAGACCTCTTTCGCCCATCCATCGAGGAGGGGGAACTGATGGAGGTGGAACAACACCCCTCCTGGATGGATCCATTCGTAACTTTCCTGACCATCGGGGAGTATCCCAAGGGGATGGACGGAAAGAAGCTCAAGTTCAAATCAACATACTACCTCATGCGAGATGGCCAGTTATACCGGAAGACCCTCTCAGGGATGCTGGCGCGTTGTGTGGGCGAGAGGGAGGTCCCGAAGATTTTAGAAGAGGTCCACTCCGGGGAGTGTGGGAGTCACTCCGGAAGTCGAACCTTAGAAGGTCGGATCGTCAAGCAAGGATATTTCTGGCCGACTCTGGGTCTCGACGCGGCAAAATTCACAAAGGAATGTCATAAGTGCCAGCTATTCGCTCCCCTCCAACTACAACCAGCCCAGCGCCTCAGGAGTATCACCGCTCCCTGGCCATTCGCCATCTGGGGAATGGACTTGGTCGGGCCCTTTCCCCAAGCCAGCGGCCAGAGGAGGTTCCTGCTCGTGATGATTGATTACTTCTCCAAGTGGGTGGAAGTCAAGGCGCTGGCCAAGGTGACCTCCCAGGTCGTCAGGAACTTTGTGTGGGGGGAGATCATCTGTCGTCATGGGTTGCCCCAGGCCATCGTCACGGACAATGGCCCTCAATTTGCTAGTGCCGAGTTCACCAGCTTCTATGAGCAGCTCGGGATCGATCTCAGGTTCGCCTCAGTTCATCACCCCCGAAGCAATGGGCAGGTGGAAGCGGCAAACAAGATTATCGTGAACCTCCTCAAGAAAAAGGTGGAGAACTTGAGAGGAAGCTGGGTGGAGCAACTCCCCTCGATTCTCTGGGCCCTCCGAACCACACCCAATACAGCAACAGGGGAGACGCCTTTCAAGCTCTCCCACGGGTGCGAGGCAGTACTTCCAGTGGAATTCGAAGTCCGGACACCTCAGGTGGTCGAGGCCGGAGAGCACAAAGAGGAATGGAGAGCCAATAATGAAGAGGAGCAGCGGCTCTCTCTCGACATGGTCGAGGAGCTGCGGGACCTTTCAGCCGTGAGGAAGGAGGAGATAAAGAGAAGAATGGCCAAGTACTTCGACAAGCGCGTCAGAGTCAAGCAGTTTGCCAAAGGAGACTTGGTCTTGAGGAAGGTGGACGCGGTAGGGAGATCAGCCGCGGTGGGAAAGCTCCACCCCAATTGGGAAGGACCATTCATTGTGCAGGAGGAATTGAAGTCGGGGGGGGGGGGGGGGGTATCGCCTCCGGAATGTGGAGGGTGAGACCCTAAGTCTCACTTGGAGTGGAGATGACTTGAAACATTTTTTTCCCCTAAAATCATGTAAACCATGTTCAATCTCTAATGGAATTTCTTGCGATAAACTTGTCCCCCCCCCCCCCCCGCGATGAGAGATGAATGTCTGCCCCTCAGACCCCGAGCAGATCCCGCTGCCAGGCTCCCACCAAGCTAGCAGGGCTGGATGTCACTCGGAGGAGTCTACCTCAGACCCCGAGCAGATCCCGCTGCCAGGCTCTCATCAAGCTGACAGGGCTGGATGTCACTCGGAGGAGTCTGCCTCAGACCCCGAGCAGATCCCGCTGCCAGGCTCCCACCAAGCTGGCAGGGCTGGATGTCACTCGGAGGAGTCTGCCTCAGACCCTGAGCAGATCCTGCTGCCAGGCTCTCATCAAGCTGGCAGGGCTGGATGTCACTCGGAGGAGTCTGCCTCAGACCCCGAGCAGATCCCGCTGCCAAGCTCCCACCAAGCTGGCAGGGCTGGATGTCACTCGGAGGAGTCTGCCTCAGACCCCGAGCAGATCCCGCTGCCAGGCTATCATCAAGCTGGCAGTGCTGGATGTCACTCGGAGGAGTCTGCCTCAGACCCCGAGCAGATCCCGCTGCCAGACTCTCATCAAGCTGGCAGGGCTGGATGTCACTCGGAGGAGTCTGCCTCAGACCCCGAGCAGATCCCGCTGCCAGGCTCTCACCAAGCTGGCAGGGCTGGATGTCACTCGGAGGAGTCTGCCTCAGACCCCGAGCAGATCCCGCTGCCAGGCTCTCACCAAGCTGGCAGGGCTGGATGTCACTCGGAGGAGTCTGCCTCAGACCCCGAGCAGATCCCGCTGCCAGGCTCTCACCAAGCTGGCAGGGCTGGATATCACTCGGAGGAGTCTACCTCAGACCCCGAGCAGATCCCGCTGCCAGGCTCCCACCAAGCTGGCAGGGCTGGATGTCACTCGGAGGAGTCTGCCTCAGACCCCGAGCAGATCCCGCTGCCAGGCTCTCACCAAGCTGGCAAGGCTGGATGTCACTCGGAGGAGTCTGCCTCAGACCCCGAGCAGATCCCGCTGCCAGGCTCTCATCAAGCTGGCAGGGCTAGATGTCACTCGGAGGAGTCTGCCTCAGACCCCGAGCAGATCCCGCTGCCAGGCTCTCATCAAGCTGGCAGGGCTGGATGTCACTCGGAGGAGTCTGCCTCAGACCCCGAACAGATCCCGCTGCCAGGCTCTCACCAAGCTGGCAGGGCTGGACGTCACTCGGAGGAGTCTGCCTCAGACCCCGAGCAGATCCCGCTGCCAGGCTCCCACCAAGCTGGCAGGGCTGGATGTCACTCGGAGGGGTCTGCCTCAGACCCCGGGCAGGGTCTGGCCGGCAACTTCTCGCCGAGCAACCAGGGATTAGATACCATCCCCAAAGAATGCCCGGGCGAGTCGGAAGGCCAAGAAGGTTGGTTCCGGCGCATAAGGGGACGAGCCTTAAGCGCAACGCACGAAGGAAGGGGTTAGGCTCTCGCGGCGCAAGAGTTTGAGCGAGCGGACCGGCCAAGATGCCCAGGCGAGTCGGCAAGCCAAGAAGGCCGGCCCTGGCGCATAGAGGGGCGATCCCTAAGCACGGCGTGCGAGTGGAGAGGTTAGACTCTCACGTCACCAGAAATCGGGTGAGCGGGCCGGTCAGGGTAACCCTATGAGGCCGCAACGCCGGCCCCAACCTACAGTTTGGCGAGTCCCAGGGGGATAAAGAGGCAAAGGCTCGGAAGTGCCAAGACCCCCCTGAGAGGCCGGCTCGCGTGAAGTCTTTACGCGCGGAAGCCGGGCCCCCGTCCACTCCAAGATATGGTCAAAATGGTGAGCCCGAGCGGAAGGCGCGAGTCACCCACTCGCATCGCGGCTAGCTAACGTGTCTCTCGAACCTAGATCTAAGTCCCGAACCTCAAACGGGCGGGCGGCCTCACTCGCTCGCAGCAACGAAAATCAGGATTACTTAACAAGACGATGCACAATAGCGATTGCGAGACAGGAAAGAATGGACAATCAAGAGAGTAAATGCGGTGAATATATTATCAAATAAAACCTTTTACAAAAGTATGGTTGCGGCCCGCGGCGCGATTACACAAAAATAAATACAAAATACATGTCAAAAAAAGAGAAGGGAGAGGCCTCAAGGCGGCGAGCCCCTCATATGCGGTAGTACTCGTCCCGCCTTGGTACCGGGAGGAACAGCTCCGGTACCACGTCGGTCACCCGCAAACCGGAACATTCGTCCTTGAGGAGCCTGGCCCGCTGCAGCATCCGGAAGAGGTACGTCGCCGCGTCGGCCCCGTTCTGTTGCATCAGAACCGCCAGATCGTGCTCGCTGTGATGAACGAGCTGGCAGCCGCTCGAAGATGCCGGCGGGACGGCAACAGCAGCCTCGAGCGCACCCACCCGCGCCTGCAGGGCCTGGTTCTCCAGCTGGAGGGCGGCATTCTCGGCGCCAAGTCGGTTGGCGGTCGCCGCATCCTACAGAGAAATTTGTTAGAACGAGTCGCGGAATAGAAACGGGTGCGAGTCAGATGGCTTACCGTGCCCCCCTGATATTGCGCGAGAGCGGCATCAGCTGTTTCGAGCCGCTTTCGCAGGTCGTCCACCTCCTCATGGGCGAGCTTGCGGGCCTCCTCCTTCTCGTCGATCAGCTTGTTGAGCGAAGGGACGTCCCTGTCCAGCCGGAGGCATCGCCGGCCGACCATGTGGGCCAAGGCGAGGCTTTGAAATTGCGCCCGCGCGCTCTCATAGATGAGCACCCGCGTGGCCTCCTCGCTGTAGGTGGAGGCATCCTCCCGCCCGTATACGCCGAAGGAGAGGTTGAAGGCGTCCCTGGAGGCGGTGTCCTGTTCCATCCAACTAGGCAGCAGCGAGGACACCGAGACGCAGTTGGCCTCCTTGTCCCACTGAAGCAACGAGACACCGGATCTGTCCGTGGGTCCCTCGCCATAGCCGAAGTTGGGATGCCCTCGGGGAACCGGCTCCTCGGCGGGCCGAGTCGCTGCGGGCGGCTACGACGACCCAGCCGCCCCGCCGACGGATTCAGCGGTCGAGGGTACCGCGGGGGCGGGGCCAGAGGATGGTTGATCTGCGGGGGCCTTGCCCTTGTCGCCGGCCGGAGGAGCCTGACCGTCCGCTTTATTCGGCTTCTTGGAGAGGGGAGGGCCCTGAGTCGGCTCACCTCCGGGTCGCTTCTGGCCGGCGGGAGCCGAGAGCTCGCGGTGAGCTAAGGCCGCCGCTTCAGCCCGGCCAAGCTCGCTCAAGGCGGACCGCGCGCTCTCATAAGGCGGGCAGAGAGGGACGTCGCGCTCGCCTGCAGAAACAAGAGTTAGAGAAATCCGAAGTACGACTCAAGCAGAGGTGAGCGAGCCGCTTACCTTCCCCGGGCGGGACAGGGACGAGGTCATCTAGATTCCGGCGGAGGAATGCGACCTCGAAGTTCTTCCCGGCAAAGAACTCATACAGTTTCGCCTCATGGCCCCCCAGGCTTGGGGGCCGATAGCTCGCCTCGCCGAGTTGAACCGGCGAGAAAGGAATGTTGCCGAAGTCTCCCTTGACAAAGACAAACTTCTTGAGCCAGTTGTGGCTCTTATTGACCGTCTCCCGCACCTTGGCATGCATGCTCGCGAAGCATGCAGTCCCATCCTTGTTCGCGCGGAAGGAGAACAGCTTGCGGAAGACCGCAAGGCTAAACTCAATCCTCTCCTCGCGAAGATAGCAGGCGAACCCGACGGCGACGGCGATAGAGTTCGGGGTCAGCTGCCCCGAGACAACCCCGTAATACTTAAGGACCTGGCGGACTTCCGGCCAGAGGGGTAGCCGGAGTCCCGCCTCAAAGTGGGCCGTCGGGAGAGCCAGCTCATCACCCGAGAGCTCGTTTATCCTTTCTTCCTTCCCGGGTTGCCTCACCACGAAACCCGGCAGGATGAAGTTGCCGACGGCGTCCAAGAACTCCTTCTCCGAGATAACGGCGGGAGGGAAGTTGTGGTCGGCGAAGATCCAGGCACACTTGCCCCTCCCGTCCGCTTCGCCGCTGCCGCCCGTCATTTCGCGGAACTGGTAAGTGAGCCGAGCGAGAGAGAAGAGAAAGGGGAGAGTTCTCGCGAGGTAAAGCTGGAAGGGCTCTTGAATAGGTAGGTGAAATAATAAATAAGGGCCTATTTATAGGGCCGGAAAAAGAGCGGGAAAAATCAGAAAAGGCGGGAAAGCGAGCTGACAGCAGGGCCAACCCCGACGCTTTGATTCCCGAGCCCCGCCCGGGTCCGCGTCGAATCGCCGGTCGGCCGCGAGAGTCTCCCGGCCGCGAGCCATCCCCCCTCCCGCACAGAACAGATTCCGAGAGGAATGCCCAGTCGAGGGGCGACGAGCGAACCGCCCGCCTCTCCTAGGCGGGCCGGCCCTCGCCCGCCTCTCCTAGGCGGGCCGGCCCTCACCCGCCTCTCCTAGGCGGGTTGGCCCTCGCTCGCCTCTCCCAGGCGGGCCGGCCCTCACCAGCCTCTCCTAGGTGGGCCGGCCCTCACCCGCCTCTCCTAGGCGGGTTGGCCCTCGCTCGCCTCTCCCAGGCGGGCCAGCCCTTACCCGCCTCTACTAGGCGGGCTCTCCAAAGTTGAAGCCAGAAATTCCGCGAGAAAAATAACAGCACGCGCCCCGGAACGGGCGAGAAGAACCCTGAATTATTACAGCAATTGTTCTTAAAATAGTATTCGCCTCCGATGACCTGGGACGAATCACACAGCGAGACGGTTCAGACCCAGCGAGCAACGGCGGGCACGGGCGGGTGAGGCAGGTGGTTCAGTACTCGATCCATTTCCACCTGCCCCGCCTCTGCGAGCCGGTTCGAGGCGGCACGCGAGAGTCATGATACTCTCGAACCGCCGCCAACTCCCGCTTGGTCTGATCGGCCTGTTTCGTAATGCTTTTTAGCCGCTCCTCTGCTCGCGTAATATGCACACCCGAAGATGTCGGCTCGCCCTCCTCAGCCGAGCCCCTTGCCCCCTCCAAAGCAGCGAGTCGCTCCTCCGCCTTGGCTCTGTCTCTCTCCATCCTCACGAAGGCCTCATTGAGCAGCAGCGAGTGTTTCTGAAACATTCGCGCCACCTGTGCCTTCATCTTCTCGCCATCGCGCCGGTCGCCCAAGAAGTTCGCAATGTTCTCCGGCTCCACGAGAGGCGAGTACCCCTCGCTCATCTCGACATCATAAGAAACGACGCGATATCCTGCAGAAGCAAGGTCAGAAATAGACGAGCGGCGAGCGGGTTAATTTCAGGGGGGTTACCCGGCGTCTGCACGTCTCCCGCATCGTCAGCTGGCCGAGAAGAACCCGGCCAACCTTGGAATGATTTCCCTCCCGGGGCGACGAGCGGCTTCCCCAAACCCTGGACTCTCGACGGGGGAGGAGTCGCAGGAAGGCTGCGCGCCGGGGAAAAGGGACTGATGCCTAGGTCAATCATCTCCACGGAAGGATCCACGAGGTTCCTGGAGCCCCCTTCCAATGCGTCGTCGAGGGGCATATCCTGCAAAGGGAATAATCAGTGGAAAACACAGGTCGAAGGGGAAAACCACGTACCCAGATTCAACCTCGGAGCCGCCAGAACCCTGGCCATCACTCGGCGGGGAACGACGGACAATCTTTCCCTTTACCGGTTTGAACGGCGGGCCGGGTGATCTGCGCGCCAACCACGGGGCGGCCGCGAGGGCCTCCTCCCGACTCTCCTCCCTAGCGGCTGCCAACCGAGCACGTATCTCCTCAGACGCAGGCATCTCCTGGTCACAAATCATGTAGGAAGCAAGAGGAGAGGGCCAGTCATCGAAGGCCCGGTGGCTTATTTATAGTAAAAAAAAAGGTGGGCCGCACCAAAAGATTCCCTCCAGCTCAGCAAGCTCGTCGCCGGACACGAGGGTTGGACATTTCTTTCCGAGCTTCTGCAAAGCACGCAAAGATCGGGGATTGTGTACAACCCCGTGTCCGCCGAGGGAGCCCAAGCAAGCAGGCGGGCTGGGCCCCAGCCGCCCTCTCAAGCGGGCCAGACCTCGCTCGCCTCTCCTATGCGGGCCGGGCCCCAGCCGCCTCTCTCGAGCGGGCCAGACCTTGATCGCCTCTCCTAGGCGGGCCGGGCTCCAGCCGCCTCTCTCGGGCGAGCCAGCCTCCGCTCGCCTCTCCTTGGCGAGCCGGCCCCAGCCGCCTCTCTCAGGCGGATCGGCTGCTGCCCACCTCCCCCCAAATGACAGGAGGTGACCCGGCAAGAGGTGCGTATAGCCAGCCAGAACAGTGGGGTTTGGCTGTTGGCAGGCCAATCCGAGGGGCTCTTCAGTAAATTCAGACCACTAGAGGCGGGTTATTCGTAGACCATCCGAGGTAATCTATAAATAGGACCCAAGGGGTACTTCAGAAGAGACGCTTACTAGTCCTCATGTCTTATAGCGCTTTCTGAGGTACCTTAGCCCGACAATTGGTTAAGGAGGGGAAGCGCTCTAAGATCTTCCGGGTGTGTGGTGGGACCTCCGTGCCGGGCCCTTGGTCTTGTCCCTTGTTCTTCTCCCCCTTATCATTTTTCTTGCAGGAGCGAAGTAAGTGCGAGATCACCCCTTCCCCATGGGTCGAACTCCACAGAGGCCGGTTTCCGGTTTCAACAATATGGACTTAGAAAGATCTCTTAAATCTTCTTGTTCTCAAATAGAAGAAGGTAAGAAGATCTTTTGAACCGGTGTGTAATGTTAGTATATGAAGCCCAGCTTTAAAAGCCGAGTCCATGATTTAAATGTGGCAATAAAAAAATTTGGAATTGGCCAAAAATCATTGGATATGATTTTAGAAAATTAATGCCATGGATCTGCAAAACTTGTGATTGGTTATGTTTTTGGAAGCTATCACCCGATGATAATCACTAATGTTGGTGATATCAAGAATTCCAAAAAATTAAAATTCAATAATAAAAATTTTAATCACTATTCTGATATTACCTCATCTTCCAGAAAGAGTTCTCAAAAAATAATGAAAAGAGTTTATCTTCTTTTATTGCGTGTGCTAAATATAATAGGTTTGGTCACACTATAGAATCTTGCGGGAAGAAAGGTCTGATTATTTTTAAACAAGTCTTGGTGCATATGGTTTTCACCTATTCTATGGGAGGAACCACTTGGCTAGATAGATCTTTACTCCCATATCCTTTATAGGTGTGTTGGAAGGTTAAGGAAAAAGAGGACATGAAGTACTTGGACTCAGGATGTACAAAGCACATGTCAGGTAATAAATTAAAGTTCATTAGCCTTGAAATGAAGAAAGGAGGGATGGTGACTTTCAGTGACAACTAAAAAGGAAGGATCATGGGCATATATGTAGTGGTGATGAATATTTTACTATTTCAAATGTTTAATATGTAACATCCCGATTTGCGCTAGGCCCCATGTGCGCATTTTAAAGTCAGGTGAGCTAACTTGGGCTCAGGGTGTACTGGTGGAAAGGATTGCACCCGAGTCGGGGGAAATGCTGACTCAACATTAAGTGTTTGGAAACTACTATACGGAGGTCGCATGATACCGTGCGGTGGTAGCGACACAGCCGAGGCGTTGAGAGCGTTGAGTGGACAGGTAGGAGTTGAAAGCTGTGAGGGCATTGAGTGGACAAACAAGTGTTGAGTGCTATCTCCTGGTGTTAGTGTTACCGTGAGCGATAGCCACGAGGAATTAAATGTTTGAGTTCTCTGGAAGCTACCGCCTGGCGTTAATGTTACCGCGGGCAATAGCTCGCTGAAATATTTTGACAAGGTGCTCAGGAAGATATCGCGCGGTGGTGGAAGGATACGACCGACGATAGCCGTATAGGTGGCGACACCTAGTGGGCGGTTTGGATGATGTCTTGCGACAGAAGTTGTTCTTGGGGATACCTCACGGTGGAAGCATGCTACCGCGCGGCAGTAGCTCCCTGATCGGGAAAACCCTAACTCCATTTGGCCATTCCCTATTTATACGCTTCCCAAGTCCTTGCCACCAGTTACCTTCTCCGAATTTTCTGAAATAACGAGATGGGAAGATTTTCCTTGGAAGGATAAGGAACGGAGAGTACTTTTCTCGGAGGAGAAGAATGAAAGTCGAGATCGATGCCATCATGCCGCTAAGGAGGATAACAAGATCCATGGCCGGAAAAAAGGTGAGCTTCCTACCCTCTCCCTTAGTGATAGATATCTAGTTATTATTTCACGGAGAGATGTCGACTCAAAGGTGTTTGACTTGTGAGAGATGAAGATCTCCTAGGAAGAGACCATGCTAGGACCTTGTCCTAGAGATCGATAGTCTTCAACCTCTCCTCTCTTCGATATGAAGTTGATGGACTTGGTTTCGTGAAGATGAATGGTCTATTGAGGGTGAATAAGGGAGGAGGAAAGTCTGAATATAGTCTTACACAAATAGCTAGAGGAAGAAGAAGAACCGATGTCGTTAATCTTGCTTTAAGATGCGTGCATAAATCTGTTTTCTGTGTGCAACGAACTTCGAGGCCATTTTCGAGTGTGATATGCCTAGATCTGGGTTTTTGACTAAACACAAAAGTCATATTCCTTGGAAAGACCTTTCCAACGGATGGTTACACATTTTCATACGAGTCCTCTAGCCTTGGGAAAGTCCAGTCGAAGTTGTAGCACAGTATCACTTAAGTGCACATTGTTTTCAGGTTAGTGTATAATCGAATCTGCACTCGGTAGAAGGTTGTAACAGGAAGATGTTGAGGTTTTGGTGAACTTAGTTTATTTTTGATTGTGATAAACAAATGGTTGATAGTATTCGATTGTTAGATCCTTAAGTAAATAAATGGTTTGGTGAAACATGTTTGTACAAACGATTTGAAGGAGTTTAATAAACAAATGATTTGGGAAAATTTGGTGAACAAAATACTTGATACGATTTGGGTGTACAAATGATATTCTTGTGAAATTCGGTAAGGATGTCCATGATTATAATCAGGATAATGAAATAGGTTTTGGAAGAGGGTGTGATGCCCGATAATTGCGTGTGTAACCTATAGCTATGTTATCATGTTTGATGGATATGTGAAGTATCATTATATTATTGTGGTTATCATCTGGAGTTATACTTGTTATGAATGCTTGATCATTTGGAAAGGAATTGGATGAGGTTAATACATGTCCATGTGATATGATGATTAATGGAATGTGTATAGTAGTCCACTGCTTAGAGTTGTGTCTCCCTTTGGGTTATTGTGTGGGATTGGAATGTTGTATAAGGTGGCTTGCCACCTGTGTTGATGTTGAAACCTTGAGTGCTTGGGAGCACGGAAATGTGAAAGGGTGTAAGTGCATGAGTATTTGACCGCACTAGATTAATGTGATTATAAGGAACTCGTGGTGGAGCCCTTAGGTTATGTTGAGCACTAGATGGTTGATGACAAGGCCATGTGAAATTGCATGCGGTGTGAGTTGATACAAGGTGTCATAATCTTGGGTAAGGATAGTGTGGCAGGTCTACAAGATCTCCAGTCATCACACCAATGGGAGTTGACAGATATACTTTGGACGGTTGGGCTTGGTCCTCGGTGCTTATTCCCGTGTCTCCTTTCGTGCCCAGTGGACGGTTAGGCTTGGTCCTTTAGTGATATGCTCTTATAGGCTCCTTCAGTGCCACGACATAGGCTAGTTAGGCTTGTTTCTCGGTGCACATCTACCCGAGACTCCTTCTGAGCCTTGGTACGTAGGGAGCTCCACTATTATGTTCTTAGCTTTGAGGTGTATGGAGGCCTAGACTTGGTAGTGTGGATGCCCACCTAGTAGTGGAAAGACCATTTCACTGTTACCGTCTGGCCATGACGGATGATGCCTGAGAGGTTAGCTACCTGCTCGAAAAGTGGGAACTACAAGTCCGTGTTGACATAGCTTTGTGCGTCTGTATGAGCATGGGTGAGTCGTCATATTGCATTCATATCTTTGCATTACACCATATAGATCCTTGTCATATAAGTTTGTATGGGCACTCTTATATGATGAGTTACTTTCCTATTAAGTCGATCCTTAACTTATAAGTCTGTATGGGCATTCTTATAATTGAGTTACTTTCCTATTGCAGAATATATACACACCGCTGTGGATAGTAGACATGCTAACATAGTTTGATATTGTACTTGTCGTACATTGTTGGATACTATGATATTGATTAGTCTTATACAACATACTTGTACTACTGCTTATATATATATATATTGTACCTTCTCTTTCTCCCGCTCGGTGCCTAGGAGTCGCTGGGGTGAGAGGATGTGATAGCCACTTAGTCTTTTTGACTAATAGTTTCTACGTCTTTCTTTTTAGGAGGAAACCCGGTAGATAGAGCAACAACAGGTTGTGCATGAGTGCAGCCAAGCCAGTGTGATCGGGCCTGATGTGACATTACCATTGCTGCCATCCATTACAGATGTGAGTTTTTGAGAGACTCTTATTGTAGCCCTTTGGGCAATTTTGCACTCTGATATTAGAAGCCTTATTGTTACTTCTTTTTATTGATGTACTAGTTGGACTTATATGCTTGTGTGGATTTTGTCTTTTGTTTATAATCTTTATGTTGGGTTGGCATTGATGTTATTGGTCTTAGTCGGCAGGATAGGCGTCTTGCGGTACATGTTGACACGTGTGTTGGCGTTACCGTAAGGCGGCTATTCTGGGCATAAGACTCCCCTCGACCGTGTCTTGTGTTCCAGGAGGGGGGGGGGACTTATAAATGGTATCAGCTTATAATGATCCCGCACTAAAGAAGTCATTGAATAATGGTGCCACCCCCGCTCGATTGGTTAGTTTGTAGACAAACTGACATAGCGGAAGCAGTGGTGTGCCCATCTATAACTCACACTAAGTATATCCAGTCGTTACCTTATGATTAACCAACCTGACCTTAGGTTTGTACCTTTATGTGTAGATTCCGACACGTGTAGAGCTAGTAGGGGGCACTCACACAACTTCCGTACCTAATCAGTTTTAGCAATTAGAACAAGGACAGACTCTCACGACGATCCTAGATGTGTTTAGATCCCAGTAGGCCCTAGTGCAGAAGCAAGCCCTGGGCTCCAACTGGCTGAGTACCTTTCGAGCCCTCTCCCCGCCTGCTTATCTTGGGATGAAGTCAGCTGTCCGTACTGAAGAATGACTTGACACGATGGAAGAGTTAATGGATAGAATCAGATGTCCAACCAATATGGCAGTAACCTTTGCTGTGTTAGTCTTAGAATTGCACGCGAAGAGGTGGTGGAAATCCCTCATGGGTTCCACCTTCTAAGGCCGAGTATATATGGAGATTAGTTGGAATGAGTTTTTTGGAGCTTTCTTGGAGCATTTCATTCCCTCAGCCACTCGAGACAAGCTTGAAGAAAGATTCCTACAATTGAAGCAAGGATCTAAGTCCGTGATAGAGTACCAAAGGGAGTTTCAGCACCTCGCTAGATTTGCCGACTCCTACGAGTTGGATGACTGCTGGTATGCAAAGCAGTTTTACAAAGGCTTGTGAGACCCATTATGGCAAGCCCTTTTGTTTATAGAGGAAGCGAGATTGGCAGAGATAATTGATAAGGCGAAAAGGTTTGAGGCAGATAACTTGGGAAGTGGTAAGAGACCCGCCGAGGGAGTGATGGAAGCAGGCCCCTTCTTCAGAAAGAGACATAGTAGCAGAGGTGGAAGAGGAAATCAAAGAGGTGGCAGCCATTTCCACTAGAATTTTAGGATGGAGCGCCCGGTCCCATAGCTGCAAGCGTTGCCTCCACCTCAACAAATGTATCAGCAACCCAGAGAATAGTACAAGTGAGTATGCTTCCAGTGTAATATACCGGGCCACATCCGGCGCTATTGCCCACAACTAGGTGGAGGTGTTCCCCCCTGCTCTTCCTCTGGAAGCTCAATGAGGATGAAGACAAGATTGTGGTCAAGGACGAGGACTAAGAGGAAGAAATCCCGGACCCGCTCAGGAGCAGATGTTTGCACTAGATATGACTCAAGAGTGGAATCCTCAAGATGTTATTGCATGTATGGCATAACGTGACTAATATAATTATGAGCATTCACCCTTAGCTTGCCTAAAATTGTACAAAATGTAAGTTTAAATTGTATAACATGATAACATAGCTATAGGTTACACACGCATTTATCGGGCATCACACCCTCTTCCAAAACCTGTTTAATTATCCTGATTATAATCATAAATATACTTAACGGATTTCACAAGAATATCATTTATACACACAAATCGTATCAAGCCTTTTGTTCACCAAATTTTCCCAAACCATTTGTTTATTAAACTCCTTCAAACTGTTTGTACAAACATGTTTCAACAAACCATTTATTTACTTAAGGATCTAACAACTGAATCCTATCAACCATTTGTTTATCATGATCATAAATAAACTAAGTTCACCAAAACCTTAATATCTTCCTGTTACAACCTTCTACCGAGTCCAGATCCGATTATACACTTACCTGAAAACAATGTGCACTTAAGTGATACTGTGTAGCAACTTTGATTAGACTTTACCGAGGCTACAAGACTCGTATGAAAATATATAACAATTAGTTGGAAAGGTTTTTCCAAGGACTACAATTTTTGTGTTTAGTCAAAAAACCAGATCGGGCCGTATCACACTCAAAAATTGACTCGAAGTTTGCTGCGCACAAAAAATAGATTTCTGCACGCATCTTAAAGCAAGATGAATGACATCGGTTCATCTTCTTACTCTAGCTATTTGTTCAAGAATATATTCAGATTTTCCTCCTCCCTTATTCACCCTCAATAGACCATTCCTCTTCAAGAAACCAAGTCCATCAACTTCACATCGAAGAGAGGAGAGGTGGAAGACTATCAATCTTTAGGATAAGGTCCTAGCATGGTCTCTTCATAGGAGATCTTCATCTCTCACAAGTCAAACTCCTTTGATTCGACGTCTCTCCTAGAAATAATAACTAGAGATCTAGCACCAAGGGAGAGGGTAGGAAGCTCACCTCATTTCTGGCCATGGATCTTGTTATACTCCTTAGCGGCATGATGACATCGATCTCAACTTTCATTCTTCTCCTCCAAGAAAAGAATTCTCTCTTTCATGTTCTTCCAAGGAAAAGCTCCGCCATCTCGTTCTTTCAGAAAATTCGGAGAAGGTAACTGGCGGCCAAGACTTAGGAAGCGTATAAATAGGGAATGACCAAATGGAGTTAGGGTTTTCCCGATCTGGGAGCTACCACCGCGCGGAAGCATGCTACTGCCGGGAAGTATCCCCAAGAATGACTTCTTCCGCAAGCCACCGTCCAAACCGCCCACTCAGGTGTCGCCAACTATACCTCTATCGTCGGGCAGTATCCTTCTACCACCGCACGATATCTTCCTGAGCACCTTTTCAAAATAATTCTACAGGATATCGCCCGCAGTAACACTAATGCCAGACGGTAGCTTCTAGAGCACTCAAACAATTAATTCCCTAGGGTTATCGCCCGCGGTAACACTACGCCAGACGATAACACTCAATACTTGTTTTTCCACTCAATGCCCTCAACGCTCTCAATGCCTTCCTATCCACTCAACACTCTCAACGCCTTGGCTGTGCTACTACCGCCACACGGTATCGTTCTACCGCTGCGTGGTAGTGTCCAGAAACTTAATGTTGAGTCGGCATTTCCCGGGGCTCAGGTGCAAGCCTTTCCACCAGTGCGCCCTTAGCCCAAGTCAGCTCACCTGACTTGAAAATGCGCACAAGAGGCATAGCATGAATTGGGATGTTACAAATCCTATAAAAAAATAAAAGATTTTGTCCCCGAAATCAGGCTAAGGCTATGGGCGAGATAAAGCATGAAAATATAATATTCTTTTAAATATACCTTAGGGGGAACAACTCCAGGTAGCGCTTCCACATCAAGTTCTCTAGCTCCCAAGTAAATTCTTCTTTCCAATGGTTAGACCACAGGACCAGTAATAGAACACTCTTCTGATATAAGTTCCTTGTCTCGGTGTCCACTATCCCACCGACTCTAGTCAAATAGATCTATCAGTTGCCATTGCTCCTTCTATGGAGAGTACATGTTAATCGGGACGTAGTAGTGCCTTCCAAAGTGATGATATATGGACGATGTCGTGCAAATTTTCCATCTCTGGTGGTAGTTCTAACCAATAGGCCAAAGGGCCGATTTTATCCAATATAACATAGGGCCCCACATATCTCGGGCTGAGCTTCATCATACCATGCACTCATGGCACTCCATGCATCAGCCTGATCTTTAAGAACACTTTATCACCCACTTGAAACTCCACCATCTGGTACTTAGCATTATAGTACTTTGCTTGTCGACTCTGATCCTCAAGCATGCAGTCATGTATCAATCTAACAACAACATCGGTATAATCAATATACTCGATTCCCAAAATCTTCGGGGTCTTCATCCTGCACCCATGGAAATGGAGTTCTACACCTCCTCCCATAAAGTACTTTGTGGGGTATCATCCTGATGCTATCTTGATGACTGTTGTTATACGAAAATTCCACCAGTGGCAAGAGCCTTTCTCATGGCTCTCCTCTATCTCATACACAAAATCTCAATAGATTTTCCATAGTTCTGATAGTCCTCTCAGACGGACCATCCGTATGAGGATGAAAGGTCGTACTAAAGGTAAGGGGGGAACCCAAATATGCTTGAAATGCCTTCCATTCCTTGGAGTTGAAGTGACCATCACATTCAGAGACTATCATCTTAGGCACACCATGGTACCGTACAAATAGTTCCACAAAGAGACGAACCAATACATCCAAATACATCTCCTTCTTCATTGGGATAAATCTGGCGACCTTAGTCAAGCAATCTACAATTACCCAAACTGAATTATTCCTAGAGCGCGAGCGAGGCAACCCATGAACAAAGTCCATGGATATATCCTCAAACTTCCACTCGGGGATGGGAAATGACAGTAATAATCCTCCAGGGCTCTTGCACTCCACCTTCATCTTCTGGCAAGCCTCATAGTGTGTAACATAGTACTTAACATCACTCTTAATTCCCGGCTAGAACATGGTCTTTTATAAGTCACTATACATCTTGGAAATCCTAAGATGCACCGAATACTTGGAGTAGTGTGCCTCTCTCAATATATCTTCCCGGATTTCACCGCCCTTGGGAATGTAGAGCTGGACATGGAAATGAACGAGGTCTTCCTTTAGAGTATACTCTTCAGTAGATCCTTCTTTAATTGACTTAATCACAAGGGCCAGAGCAACATCCTTCCCTTGCTCTGCCTGAATTCGATCTCGAATGTCGCAAATTATACTCGTGGCATCCAAATTCTCAGTATACTTCTACGAATGGTCATTGCATACCAACATGATCTCCATCTCCTCGAGCACTCGAGCCAATTCCATACTCATCATCCGAGACTCAGGGCTCGACTTCGGTACTATTCTGCTCAATGCATCGGCTACGGAGTTTGCTTTCCTGGGGTGGTAGTTCAATGTAAACTCATAATCACACAAAAATTCTAACCACCGCCGCTGTCTCAAATTCAACTCCTTTTGGGTATGAACATACTTCAAATATTTATGATCCGAAAAGATTTCGCAGTGGATGCCATATAAATAGTGCCTCCACAACTTTAAGGCAAACGCCACTGCTACCAACTCCAAATCATGTACCGAATAATTAACTTCATGCTTCTTTAACTGCCTTGAAGCATAAAAGATCACATGCTCGTGCTGCATCAACACTGCTCCCATCCCTTGATAGGAGGCATCAGTGTAAACTTGAAGTCCCTCTTTCCCTGATGGAAGAGCTAGGATGGGTGCGATGGTAAGTCTATCTTTTAGCTCTTGAAATGCAGCCTCACACTGGGGTATCCACTCATATGGCACACCTTTCTTCGTCAAAGCATTGAGGGGAAGGGATATCTTCGAGAATCCTTTCACGAACTTGCAATAATACCCAGCAAGTCCAAGAAAGCTTTGTATATCGACCGCTGACTTCAAAGGCGACCATTCCTTCATGGCACGCACATTGGCCGGGTCCACGGCTAGTCCAGCTCCACTAATCAGATAGCCCAAGAAATCAACTTCTCGGAGCCAAAATTCATATCTGCTTAACTTAGCAAACAAGGGAATGTTATTTTAGCTTCTTCAAAACTAAGGTCAAGTGCTCTACATGCTCTTCCTCTATCTTCGAATAGACCAAAATATCATCTATGAAGATGATGACGAAGCCATCTAAGTATGGCTCGAACACCTGATTCATCAAACTCATGAATGCAGAAGGGGCGTTCGTGAGCCCAAATGGCATCATCGTGAATTCATATAAGTCATACCTCGAGCTAAATACTATTTTCTGAATATCCTCCTCTTGTATCCTCAACTGGTAATACCCCGAGCGCAGATCCAGTTTGGAAAACCAATGCTCTCCTACCAGCTGATCGAATAACTCATCAATTAGGGGTAGGGGATAGGTGTTCCGCACTGTCAGTCAGTTGAGCTCCCTATAGTCTATACATAATCTTAATGTTCCATCCTTCTTATTGTACAACTAGAATAGGGGCTCCCCAAGGTGATGAACTGGGGCGAACGAACCCTAAATCTACTAATTCTTACAACTGATCTCTAAACTCAACGAGTTCCTTTTGGTCCATTCTGTAAGGGGCCTGAGAGATGGGCTTGGATCCCCGTACTAACTTAATATGAAAATCCACCTCTTTATATGGGGTAGTCCTGACAGCTTTTTGGGAAATACCTCAGGGAAATCCCGTGCTACCCGCACATCTTGCATGTTTGTCGCCATCTCTTTTAATTCGAAGAATATCATATATATCTCATCCCATTTTATATGGGCCTTAAGGGCATGTATTGAAGACAATAACACTCGGAGTGCAAATCTAATACCTTATAAGATGATCCTGGAGTCTCCATGCCTCAAAGTGATTTATTTCGCCACATAATCAATTCTGATGTGGTGCCAATCCAGCCATGTCATGCCCAGAATAAGATCAAATTCTTGGCATTCTCAACACCGTCGCAGGGGTTTCAAAGAATTTTCCTCTAAGGGATACTTCCAAATCACACTTTGTAGATAAAGTCATCTCAAAGCCATCCGGGAGGCGTACTCTCCGAGTGACACCGGTGAAGTATTGCACTCCTTCTAGGTCTTTCGCAAAGTCTGCCGAGACGAACGAATGTGACTCAGTGTGGAGCCCTTGGGTGTTGTTGAACACTGGATGGTGGATGGTAAGGCCATATAAATTTGCATACGATGTGAGTTGAAACACGGTGTCATAATCCTGGGTAAGGATAGTTTGGCAGGTCTATGGGGTCGCCAGTCGTCACACCTACGGGAGTTGACAGATAGAATTTTGATGGTTAGGCACGGTCTTCAGTGCTTATTCTCGGGGCTCCTTCCATGCCAAGTGGACGGTTGGGCTTGGTCCTTTGGTGATATGCTCCCATAGGCTCCTTCCATGCCATGACATAGGCCAGTTGGGCTTGGTTTTCGGTGCACATCTACCCGAGACTCCTTCTGAGCCATAATACGCAGGGAGCTCCACTATTATATTCTTAGCATCGAGGTGTATAGAGGAATAGGATTGGTAGTGTGGATGCCCTCCTAGTAGTGGAAAGCTCATTTCACTATCACCGTCTGGCCAAGACGGATGATTCCTGAGAGGTTAGCTACCTGCTCGAAAAGTGGGAACTATAAGTATGTGTTGACATAGCTATGTGCATGTGTATGAGCATGGGTGAGTCATCATATTGCATTCATATCATTGCATTGCACCGCATAGATCTTTGTCAAATAAGTTTGTATGGGCACTCTTATATGATGAGTTACTTTCCTGTTAAGCCGATCCTTAACTTATAAGTTTGTATGTGCATTCATATAAGTTAAGTTATTTTCCTATCGTAGAATATAAAAACACTGCTATTGATAGTAGAAATGCTAACATAGTTTGATATTGTCCTTATCGTACATTGTTGAATACTCTGATATTAATTAGTCTAATACACATGCTCGTACTACTGCTTATATATATTGTACCTTCTCTTTATCCTGCTCGATGCCTAAGAGATGCTGAGGTGAGAGGATGTGATTGCCACTTAGTTTTTATGACTAACAGTTTCTACGTCTTCCTTTTTAGGAGGAAACCCCGCAGATAGAGCAGCAATAGGTTGTGCAGGAGGGCAGCCAGGACAGGATGACGGGGACTGATGTGACGTTACCATCGCTCTCGTCCGTTATGGATGTGAGTTTTTGAGAGACTCTTATTGTAGCCCTTTGGGCAATTTTGTACTCTGATATTATAGAAGCCTTGTTGTTGCTTCTTTTTATTGATGTACTAGTTGGAATTATATGCTTATGTAGATTTTGACATCAATTTATAATCTTTATATTGGGTTGGCATTGATGATATTGGTCTTAGCCGACAGGATAGGCATCTTGCGGTACAAGTCGACCCGTGTGTTGGTGCTACCGTAAGGCGACTGTTCCGAGCATAAGACTCCCCTCGGCGATATCTAGTGTTCTGGGAGGTGGGACTTACATAATATGTAGATGGTTTAAAACATAACTTAATTTCTATAAGTCAATTTTGTGATAAAGGTTTAAATATTCTATTTGAATCATCTACAACTTTGCAAAATTATTGATTCAAAAATAAATGATATTGTTCTCACTGCACCTAGATTTCACAGTGTTTATGGGATAACATTTCATGATCTTTCACTTCCATCATAAAAATGTTTTATTTATAAAATGAAGAATTAGAATTGTGGCATAGGCGTCTTGGTCACTCTAGTGTCAGGCTAATTTTAAAGCTTTCAAAAGTGAAATTAATTAAAGAATTATCTTTGTTAAATGGAAATTTATCTTCTCTTTGCACACCTTGTCAAATTTTTTTTTTCAAAATCTTCATTTAAAGGCAAAAATGTTGTTTCTACTACTAGACCACTTCAATTGATTTATATGGATTTATTTTGACTGGTTAGCATGCAAAGCTAGGAGGTAGAAAATATTCTTTTGTTTTAATAGATGAATTTTAAAGATTTTGCTGGACTACATTTTTGTCTTTCGAATATGATGTGTTATTTGAATCTAAATTATGTATTCGTAAATAAAATGAACTTGATTTTAAAATTAATTGTATACACTTGGATCATAGAGATTCATTTAAAAAAGATAGATTTATAACTTTTTGTACTGATCTATGCAAAAAGCATGAATTTTCCACTACTCGCATACCACAAGAAAATGATGTAGTGGAGAGGATAATAGAACCCTTCAAGAGCTAGCACACACTATGTTTTCTGAATATGGGTTACCTAGGTCTTTTTGTGCCAAAGTTGTGGATACTTCTTGTTATATAATTAATCGTGTCATGCTTCATTCATTTTAAAATTAACTCCATATGAATTATATTATCAAAAGAAACCAAATGTATCCTATTTTAGAGTTTTTGATTGCAAATGTTATATTTTTAATAGTAATGATACATTAGGAAAATTTGATGAAAATGTGATGAAAGAATTTTTTGTAATATTCCATTATTATTTTGGGGCCTTAAAAGTTTTGGGCATGCCAATGAATGTACTACACCACTATAACAACAAGGAAGAGCCCTTGAAGGGGGCAAGAGGTTCACTTGGCCAAGCCAACCCCACCCTTGACCCACTAAGCCACTCATACCTCCATCTTGACCTAAGTAGGTCAAAATGACCTCACCCTTATACAATTAAATCAACCCTAACCATCATCATAACCTCAACTGACCTACCCCGCTATTAGCACCCCACATTGGACGACCCTCCACTCTAAGGGCAAGGTAGAACCTTTGATTTTGCATGGTGTGCATTTAGCCAATTTGGCTTAAAACTTTTACTTTAACCTTACCCATTACCAATTAGACCAACTTTCTTCCCCTCATGACCCCATAAGAGTTACCCACCCATTAACACATGCACCCCACCTCTTGGAAATCCCTTGAGTTGAGTGTAGTGTGCATTTAGAAATTTTGACTTAAACAACTCTTTTAGAGATCTTTTTACCCAAGATTTGGACCACACCACGAACCAAGACCAATTCCAACTACATCCCAAAAATGTGATTTTTGGTCAAGCCAAAGTCAACAAAAGTTAAGCCTAGGCCTAAGCTAAAACCTCACTTAAGGAAAACATACCTAAAATGGCAAAATTCAATCCATGCCATCCTAACACTTCTTTCCTCTTTAGGAGAGCTGAGATAGTAGGTAGAGAGCTTATCCAGAGCCTCCCACAGGCTACAAGGTGGCTGGAGGATAGCTAAAGGCCATTGCCATGGTTGTCCATGACGAGCTTAAGAAAATATAAGCTCCAAATTAAGCACCCTAAAGGCTGAACCAGACAAAGTGCGCAACATGGAAGTTGTAGGGCTTGGTCCAAGCTTTCCAAATTTGGGTGGCCAATTTTATGAGATGGAGTATATCTCCTTGAATTAATTTTTAAAGTTTAACTTCATTAAATTAAATCCCCAAGTATAAAAAATGTGTTTTTCAGCAAATTGACCTCCTGAAAGTTTATGGGTAAGCTCTTCATAAAGTTTATAACCCTTGGAAAGAAACTTGGAATGTTTGGATGAACAACTATATGGTTTATTTTTAATATTTAATAAAATTATAACCCATGATTATAATTAAAATAAAATACCAAATAGACTCCAAAAATTGCCAAACTTTTTCAGAGGTTTATTTAGGTCATATTTGACCTTGTTTATCAATTTTAACTCATGTTGACTTGTTTTGATAAATTTGGAAAACTATAGCTTTATTTATTTAAATAAAATTATCACCCTTGATTGTAATTAAAATAAAATGCCAAATCTACTCCAAAAATTCCCAATCTTTTTCAGAGGACTATTTAGATCATATTTGACCTTTGAAATAAATTTGAACTCATGGTTACTTAATTTGATTAATTTGGAAAACTATAGCTTTATTTATTTAAATAATATTATCACCCTTGATTATAATTAAAATAAAAATACGAAATCAACTCCAAAAATTCCCCAAAACATTCAGAGGTCTATTTAGGTCATATTTGATCTTGATTATCAATTTGAACTAATGTTGACTTCTGTTGATAAAATTGGAAAACTATAGTTTTATTAATTTAAATAAAATTATCACCTTTTTTATAATTAAAAAAAAACCAAATCAACCCCAAAAACTCCCAACCTTTTTCAGAGGTCTATTTAGGTCATATTGGACCTTGGTTATAAATTTTAACTCATGGTGACTTGTTTTTTGATAAATTTGGAAAACTATAGCATTATTTAAATAAAATTATCACCCATGATTATAATTAAAATAAAAATACCAAATCAACTTCAAAAATTCCCAAACTTTTTCAGAGGCCTATATTGGTCTTTTTTAACCTTTTTTATTAATTTAAACTCATGGTGATTTGTTTTGAAAAATTTGGAAAACTATAGCTTTATTTATTTAAATAAAATTATCACCTTTGATTATAATTAAAATTAAAATACCAAATCAACTCCAAAAATTCCCAAACTTTTTCATAGGTCTATTTAGGTCATATTTGACCTTTGTTATCAATTGGAAGTCGTGGTGACTTGTTTTGATAAATTTGGAAAACTATAGCTTTATTAATTTAAATAAAATTATCAACCAAGATTATAATTAAAATAAAAAAAACAAATCAAATCCAAAAATTTTAAAACTTTTCAGAGAACTATTTAGGTCTTAGTTAACCTTGGTTATCAATTTGAACTAATGGTGCCTGGTTTTGATAAATTTAGAAAATTATAGCTTAATTTAAATAAAATTATCACCCTTGATTATAATTAAAATAAAAATTCCAAATCAACTCCAAAAGTTATCAAAAACTTTCGGAGCTCTATTTCGGTCATATTTGACCTTGGTTATCAATTTGAAAAAATTGGAAAATTGTAATTTTATTTATTTTAATAAAATTATCACCCTTATTTATAATAAAAATAAAATACTAAAACAACTCAAAAAATTTCCAAACTTTTTCAGAGGTCTATTTAGTTTATATTTGGCCTTTGTTATCAATCTAAACTTATGGTGAATTGTTTTGATAAAATTGGAAAACTATAGCTTTATTTATTTAAATAAAATTATGACCATTGTTTATAATTAAAATAAAAATACCAAATTAACTCTAAAAATTCCCAAACTATTTCAGAGGGCTATTTGGTCATATTTAGCAATGGTTAGAAATTTGAGCTCTTAGTGAAGTGCATTGATATTTTTACAAATCTATACCTTTAAATATTCAATAATATTATTAGCCATGTTTTTCGTTTTCAATAAACTACGAGTTTTACATACTTCTATTTCAATATTTTATCTTACTTACCTTATTACCAACCACATGGTCGTACTTCATCTTTATGTGGTCATCCATAAGTGTTATACAATAAACTGATTTTTGGTGCGAAACATTTACTTACTTTCAGTTCATGTTAACTGGTAGAACAAGCAGTAAAACTTAATATATGTTGAAAAGACCTACTTTTAAGATACCTAATTGGTGCCTAGGAAAGGATTTAGGGGGTGAGATAGTATCCCCCACAAGGAAGGTTGTATATAGCGGTATACAGTGCGACCACCAACCTTATTCTAACCTGGCAAATGGTTATCTTAAATTAGATACCATAAATATACTATTGAAGAGAACCCTAGATTGATTCCCAGGTAAAGGGTTGTCCTCTTTCGGGTATGCAATGAGGAAAAGGTTCGTAAGTCTAGTTGATAGGCCCAGTGTAAGGTTTCTTAATAAGTAACTAATTAACTAATTAAGTGGCGGGTCTAACCACTCCACCGAATAGCACACACTGTCGGGGAGACTTGCGTGTTAGACTATTTTGACTTAAGGGAAAATTTGTCTTATGGATAAATTCTTGGTGGGCAAATCTGTTGGAACACCCTATTACTAATTTGGGCAAGGATCACTATGTTTTTAGGAAATCAGTTTGACCTAGATGTATAGTTGAAAAGGTCAAGTTAGAATGAGTCTAGGGCTTATAATTTAGGTTTGAAGCTGCCCCCAGGACCATTCATGGATTCAGACTTAGAATTGAGACAAAGACAATTATCGTCGAGCTCTGGTCGACGAAACATCAAACTCCGTTCGACGCTCTCTGAGCTCAACTCTGCTAAGTCGTCGAACTTCGGTCGACGATCTTCGAGCTCAGATCGACGATCTGCCTTCAGCTTAGTCTTTAGGTCGCTGAGCTCCGGTCGACGATCTTCGAGCTCAGGTCGACGTTTTTTGTCTGATGATCATTTCAATCTCTAAGCTCAGGTCGACGATCGTAGAGCTCAGATCGACGTTTTTCCTGAGAGATCGACGACTTTGAGGATTCAAATTCAGTCAGCTTTTGGAATGTTTTTCAAATTCTCTCAGCATTTATTTCAAGAGATCTGCTAGCCGTTTTCATTTATTCTGGAGCAAGTTTCAAGGGATTTATAAGAGAATGTTTATTTGACTTTCCTCCAGAAGACAAAACATTTATGGAAGACATTTATTGACTGCTAACGACTATCTTGGATAAAGGATCATCAGAGAATAAAACATCTTACAGTAGATCAAGAAAAATATCTATCACTCAATACAGACATACACAGATAGTCAGAAAAAACTCAGAGAAAAATCAAGTGATCAATCCTGAAAAGTTTGATTGAATATTGGCATACTGAAAAGTGATAATAGCTTCAACATCAAGGACTCCAGACAATTCATATTTCAGCCTCTACTGAAACCATCTTCTGCTGGAGATCTGAAGCTTCTGAAGACCTACCACCCTAGTAAAGCTCTCATCTTTGAACCATCTACATCTCAGGGGGATCTTTGACATCACAATCAATCCACTAAGTCTTCTCTCAGTGATTGAGACAGAGAAGACAACTTCACCTCTTCCTTTTTCTTTTCTTGCTGTAAAAGGGTTATCAAGACTCCCTTCAAAAGTTTTGGTTCTGGTTCTGAGAGCCTTGTCAAAACTCAGTGGTGGCAAGACACCTGATTAAAAAATCCAGTTTGGTTTTTGAGCACCTTATCAAAAGCTCATTGGTGCCCAGGACACCTGATCAACTCATCCTGCAGTGGATTCCTACCAAGGGTGGTATAAGAGTGGATGTACCCAGGTTTTTGGGGAACCACTATAGATCCTTGTGTTTTCTGGTTTTCTTGTGCATATTCTTTGCTGTGTGCTGTGATTTTTATTTTTACTGCTTTAGTTTTATTTCTACATCAAAGCACCTTACACCTATACATAAACTAAGCCTTTACTGCTGTGCAATTTTAATTTGTAAATTTACTTTAAAATACTCTATTCACCCCCTCTAGAGTTAAGATAGATCTTACCCTCACTTTCAATTGGTATCAGAGGCAGGTTGGTTCTTCATACAGGCTAACACCTAAACCAAAAGATCCTTGATAAGATTAATCTTTCAAAAGGGTTATTTTATTATATTTAATTTTATATAAAGACATGGCACAGAACAAAGATTATGCAAGCACCAGGCCTCCAGTGTGCAATCTATCCAAGTTTGCACTTTGGAAAGCAAGGATTAGACTTTATATGAACTCTATTGATGAAGCCATATTTAATTCTGTTTTGACAGTCAAGTCCACCAGCAAGCTCAAGTACAAATACTGTTCCACCTCCTTCAGGAACAGATGCTGAAATAAAGAAGTGGAAGACTACAGATGCCAAGGCCATGAATATCTTAGCTCAGACAATGTCTGATGAGATATTTCAGAAGGTAGCTGAATACAACTCAGCCAAAGGAATTTGGGACAAACTTTCTGAGATTGTCTCAGGATCTGCTGATGAGAGAAAAGATAGAAGATCCCATCTCATATCCCAATATGAGAACTTCAAGAAAGGAGAAGCTGAATCAGTTGCAGACATGTACAACAGACTAAGTCTGATTGTCAATGAGTTAAAGACTCTTGATAAAGAAATCTCATTGACTGAGCTGAATGACAAAATCTTAATGTGCTTCCCCAGTACTTGGGATTCAAGAATCTGGCCAATCAAAGATGCCAGAAGTCTAAATGAGATTACAACTGAAGCTCTCCTGGGCAAGCTCAAATCTTATGAGCTGCTCATTAAAAATAGAGAAGAAGAACAGAAGGCTGCCTCACCAGCCACAAGGAAAGAGAAGATAAAGCTACAGGAAATGATGAGCTCCTAAGTCTACTTGCCAAAAGATTCTATAAAATGGCCAGAAAAGACTTCAGAAAGAGATCATACAAGGGACATGATAAGCCAAGGTATGATAAATCCAATAACAACAAAGAAATTATATGTTTTGGTTGTAGGAAACCAGGCCATATTGTGCCTGACTGTCTAGAAAACAAAAACATGGACAAGAAAGATAGAAGAGAAAGAAGAAAGGAGAAAGACCTCAAGAAGAACACCTCAGACAAACCCTCCTACAACAAGAACACACATATAAGGAAGGGATTTGTTGCTGAGACATGGAGTGAAACTGAAGAGGATTCTGAAGCCTCATCCATCTCCAGTGATGATGAGGATGATGCTGATAAAAAGGAGTTTTGCATGATGGCTATCAATGCCTCTCAAACAGATTCAGAAGCAGAAGAGTCAGAATAAGATTCAGAAGTTCAACTAGAAGAAGATTAGGTAATCAATTCATTTGATTTCAATTCTGAGGACTTTAGACATGAGTTTAAAGTATTATGCCTAGATCTGTTGGAGTCTGAGAAGGAAATCACTTCCCTCAGAAAACAACTATCTGAGTATAGCACTTTAAAATCAGAGAACCTCAAACTCTCTGAAGAGTTAGAATGCTATAGGGAGGAGATAGCTTCAATGAAGAGTGAACTATCCAAGGCCAAGCAGTTTGAAGAATCCCTTAATGGGAGAAGCATCAAACTGATGGATATCACAAGCACAGTGAACTCCAGACTTAATAGTACACTGGGCTTGGGAGCTTCATCCAGCCAGCCTATAGTTCTGACAACTCCAATCAAATTTATCTCTGATAAAGGGAAGGAAGTTGTAGAGGTAGCTAGGAAGAATGCAGATTTGCCAAAGTAAGATATAGTTCAACAGAATGCGTCGAACAGAGCTCGACGATCGTCGAATGTCGCTCGACGATCCAAGAAACGATCGTCGAACTCAGCTCGACGACACCTGAACTTTGAACTCCAGGATAGTCGATCTTCGAACAGAGATCGATGATCTGACCCAAGATCGTCGACCTCAGCTCGACGATCGTCGAACAGAAATTAGGACTTTGAACAATCCTTCAAGGGTACATCTAGATTCAATCTTAGAAGTCCTACATCCCAAGGTTTCAACCCCTATACTGAATGGATAGTACCTCTTAGGAGATACCATCCTGAAGGTTATAAGAGTCAACCTGGGATGTCTTTCATTTCTGAATTTAAGGGATATCAACCTAGGCCCAAGGTGAACTGGGTCAAAAACATATAAGCTGTTTATGTGCAGGTGAAGACCTATCCAACATCAAACCAGCCATGGTATCTGGATAGTGGGTGTTCAAAGCACATGACAGGGAATAAGGACAACTTCACATCCTTTAAAGCCAAGCTTGGACCCAAAGTAATCTTTGGTGATTCAAACTTTGGAACAACAAAAGGATATGGTGCAGTCCAAATTAGAACAGTCACCTTCAAGAAAGTAGCTTATGTTGAAGGACTCAAGCATAACTTAATAAGTATCAGTCAACTTTGTGATGAAGGATATCAAGTGACTTTCAACAAAGCTATATACAAGGTCAAGTCAGAGGACAACACAACTGTGTTGACAGGTAACAAAAAAGGTAACATTTACTTAGTAGATTTTCATTCATCTAAAGTAGATATTTGCCTGTTTAATTCCATATCTAGACCTAATATACTATGGCATAAGAGACTAGGACACATTAACCTTAGAACCATTGCTAGGCTATCCAAGGACAACCTTGTTAGAGGACTACCTTCTGGCCCCTACAAGAAGGAAGGACTTTGCAAGGCTTATTAATTAGGCAAGCAAACTAAAAATAGTTTTAAATCAATTAACAAGAGTGATTCACCTAGGATTTTATATCTGTTACACATGGATCTTTTTGGACCCATTACAGTACAAAGCTTAGGAGGGAAATCCTACACTTTAGTGGTTGTAGATGACTTCTCAAGATTCACATGGGTGTTCTTTCTGAGGAAGAAGTCTGATAACTTCAAATGTTTGACAGAGTTTCTCAAATGTATACAGAGTGAGTTCAACACTCATATTGCCCTGATCAGAAGTGATCATGGGACAGAGTTTGATTCTCTTCTTATGCAAGAGTTCTGTCAGAGTGAAGGGATCAGGCATATATTCTCAGCTCCTAGAACTCCTCAACAAAATGGGGTAGCAGAAAGGAAAAATAGAACCCTAATTGAATCTGCAACTACATTGTTGTAAGATGCTCACCTTCCTCTATCCTTTTGGGTTGAGGCAGTGAACACCTCCAACTATGTACTGAATAGAAGTTTGATACATAAACTGAAGGACAAGAATCCATATGAATTACTCAAAAGGAAGAAACCTAAAGTAGATTACTTGAAAATCTTTGGTTACATTTATTATATTCACAACAATGACAAGAGATATTTAGCAAAATTTCAAGCAAAAGCTGATGAAGGAGTGTTTCTGGGATACTCCATGATCAGTAAAGCTTATAGGGTTTATAATAAAACTACTCAAAAAATAGAAGAATCTGTTCATATTTCTTTTGATGAAACTAATATGTCTTTCAAGGAGAAGAATGCTTCTACCATAGAACATTTGCAGGTACATTCTCTAGCTGAATACTTGGACAGATTGCAAGTTACTCAAAAGGATGAAAGTAGTGAAGATGAAGAAGCTGCTCCACTTTTGGAAGAAAATCTTCTTGAAGAGCCATCTGCTGTTCTACAAGAGGAAACATCAACACAGGTTGATGAACAATCAACACCCCCTGTTGATTTAGTAACATCAAGAGATCATCCAATCTCCCAAGTGATTGGAAACATCTTAGCTGGTGTGCAAACCAGAAATCAGGTCAACCAAAACCTGATGCACACTTGCTTTCTCTCTCAAATTGAACCTCAAACCATTCAAGATGCAGAGCAAGATCCACACTGGATCATTGCTATACAAGAGGAGTTGCATCAATTTGAAAGAAACAAAGTCTGAGAACTAGTGCCTAAGCCAAAGGATCATTCCATTGTTGGAACAAAATGGGTGTTCAGAAACAAATTGGATGATCAAGGAATTATTGTAAGGAACAAGGCAAGGCTAGTTGCTCAAGGATATTCTCAAGAAGAGGGGATAGACTATGACCAGACCTTTGCACCAGTTGCAAGGTTAGAGGCCATAAGAATCTTCCTGGCTTATGCTGCTCACAAGGGATTCAAAGTCTACCAAATGGATGTGAAGAGTGATTTTCTCAATGGGGAGATCAAAGAAGAAGTCTATGTCAGACAACCCCCTAGTTTTGTCTCTCCAACTCATCCTGATTATGTTTTCAAACTGCATAAAGCATTATATGGTCTAAAGCAAGCTCCTAGAGCATGGTATGAGACCCTAGCATACTTTCTTCTGGAAAATGATTTTATTAGAGGGAGAGTAGACCAAACTCTTTTTATTAGAACCCATAAGACCCATACCCTACTAGTACAAATTTATGTAGATGATATTATATTTGGTTCTACTGATTCAAACTTGTGCAAAAAGTTTTCCAAGCTTATGCACTCTAAATTTGAAATGAGTAGCATGGGTGAGCTATCCTTCTTCTTAGGATTGCAAGTCAAACAACATGCTGAAGGCATATTTATTTCTCAAACCAAGTATGCAAAAGAACTGGTTAAGAAATTTGGTATGTCTGATGCATCATGTATGAAAACACCCATGCCTACCAATGCTGTATTGGATGCTGATGAACATGGGAAACCAATTGATCAGACAACATATAGAGCAATGATTGGCTCTTTATTGTACCTTACAGCTAGTAGGCCTGATATAATGTTTCCTACATGTATATGTGCTAGATTCCAAGTTAGCCATATAGAGTCACACTTAACTTTAGTAAAGAGAATTCTTAGGTATATTAAAAGCTGTCCAAATCTAGGACTCTGGTATCCAAAAGATTCAGCATTTGACTTAACTGGATTTTCAGATGCTGATTATGCTGGATGCAAAATAGACAGGAAAAGCACCAGTGGAACTTGTCAGTTTCTTGGTGATAGACTTGTCTCATAGTTTTGTAAGAAACAAACATCTGTGTCAACTTCAACTGCTGAAGCTGAATATATGGCTGCAGGCAGTTGTTATTCACAAATATTATGGATTCAAAATCAACTCCTAGACTATGGTTACAACTTAGAGAAGTCTAAAATATTTTGTGACAACACCAGTGCTATTTCCATTGCACAAAATCCAGTCCTCCATAGTAGGACAAAACACATAGAAATTAGGCATCATTTTCTAAGGGATAATGTTGGGAAAAATAAAATTGAACTTCAATATATCTCAACAGATTTGCAAAGGGGAGATATTTTCACCAAGCCTTTGGATGAAAAGAAACACAACTTCTTCCTCAATCAGTTAGGCATGTTAGATGGAGGAAGCCTAAAAAAAATTACAAAGATCTTAAAAAGCTAAAAACAGACCAAGATTAGGCTAAAAACTCATTTCTTTTTGTGTCTGTAGGATAGTTTCTGTCTCTGAACTGCGCTCGACGTTTTCCCAAGAAATCGTCGAACGTCAATCGACGGTTTCCCGAAAAACGTCCAACAGAGATCGACGTTTTCCCAAAACGTCGAACAGAGTTCAGAGCTTGTCAGATAGTTGTATACTATCACTTTCAGGCCTTCAATCGTCGAACTGAGCTCGACGTTCTCTAGATCGTCGAACTGAGATCTACGATGTTGAAGACCTTTTCGCTTCCCTTAGGAGTCCTGATCGTCAAATGGAGATCGACGATCCTTCCTTTTTCGCGTCGAACCTTAATATAAAATCATTTTTCGGCCGCCGCTCGTCGTTTACGCTTTCATACTCTCTGCAAATTTTTCTCTTTCCCTCCAAACTCTCCACACTTGGTCGTGTTTGTTGAATCTTTGCAGGTACAGATGGCAATGTCGGTCGCCGCTCTCTCTAAAATGAAATTTGACACTGGTTTTGACATAGATATGAACTCCTTCGATGGCAGCGATCAGCGGTTCAAAGATATTCTGAATCTCTTCCGCGAACAGCAGTTGGTTCAGTTGATGACCACCAGAATAAAGATTGCAGCAGATGAAGTAAGAGAATGGGTTTTTACTGCCACCAATGAGAATGAAAATTCTATAGTCGGCACCATCAATGGAACTCAGGTACCAATGTCCCCCGCTCTTTTGACAGAAGTATTCGCCTTAAGTACTGGGAATGACTCCATTGATTTGTCTAGAGAGGAATATGAATCGTTGTTAGATCGAATGGGTCACTCTGCTATGAACCCTAATAAACTGCTGAAAAAGAATTTGTCCATTGAATTTCAATTTTTGGCTGATGTTGTTGGGAAAGTGCTTCTGGCAAAGCACTCAGCTCATGATACAATCTCAAGGTATCAGTTATGCTTAATGGGAGCTTTAGTTGATAAGAAACATTTGGATTGGGGATCAATCTTTTTTAATTTGATCAAGAAGAAAATTAGAAAAAGCTGTGTCAGTTTGGGGAGGATTATAGGGGTTTACCTACATCACAGGTGCCTTGATCTACTGGTTTCAAGTGGGATGCACATCAATGCATCCAAAAGGCTCACCTGTGCCCTTTTCAGCAGGTGGGACAGGCAGATTATCAACCCCAACCGGGCTGCTGCAACAACATCTGCTTCAAGCACAAGGACTGCCTCAGTCACTCCTCCTCAAGTCTCTGCCCTAGCAGAAGATTTGCCTGCTTCTCCTCCTCCTCCAGCTGTCTCTGCCTCAGTATCCATATCAACCTCACCACTCATCTCAACCATAGCCATATCTTCCCCCATTACAATCTCATCACCCATTTCACCTCCTCCAGCCACTACCTCAGAACCATTCCACCCTCTGTACTTCTATCCACCTGTCACCACTCCATCATTTCATCTTCTGGATGACTCCTTCATGGATGATTCTCCTCCTACTCCTCCTGAGATTCCATCTACATCTTCCTACCAATAACTTCTACAGGACATACTCTCTCAATCATCCTTCACCCCATCCCTTTCCTCTCCCTTATCATCCATCTCCACTCTAGTAACATCAATCTCAACAATTCCTACTACTGAGCCATCCATCCCTATACCTCCTACCTCCACACCATCTATTCCATCAGTTCTAGCCAACATCATTCCAGCTGCATCAACTCCTACCTCTACTCAATCCCCTCTTGAGCATGTAGATCTTTCAGCTTTGGCAAATAGGTTGTATGAGCTGCTAGCCCCCAGGCTAACCTCATTGCTGGAGACCACCTTGGCTCCACTTCTGAAAAATGTTCAGGAGCTGTCTACCAGGCTATCTACCTTCCTCTCGTCTCAGGCAATCCCTTCCTCTGGGTGCCTTGATCCAGTTTTCACTGAATCCAGGCAGGGGGAGATGCCTAATGAAGCTCTGGATTTGCCTGAGGCTGCTGAAGTTTCAGAACCTGCTCCAGTATTTGCAGTGGATCTTCAGAGCCTGCTGTCAGTTTTTGATATTGTGTACTTCAATTCTCTGCCAGTTCAATAAGTTGAAGACCTTACTAAGGCCATTGTGCCTATTTTAGAATTTTATCCCAGCCTGATTGCATCATATGTCAACTATTTCAAGGCTAAGGATGTTGTTGCTTCTATTTTTACTGCTGCTGCTGCTACTGCTGTTACATCTATTGGATCCTCTAATATTGAAATGCTGTCTGTTGTTGCTGATGTGCTGCTGTTGACGAACTTGCTACTTATCTGGAAGAACCTGAACCTGCTGTTCCAATTACTTCTGCTCCTATTATTGCTTCAATAAGTTGTGTTTCTGCTGCTGCTCCTGCTCTGACTCCTGAACAACTGAAACAACAAGAGAAGTACATCAAAAGCATTGATGATCTGTATGATAGACCCCAGAGCTCAGAAAGTGATCAGTTTCACACTGACTCTGATGACTCTTCTGGTACCATTGTAAATAAAAGAAAGGCCAAAAGCAAGGCCATGATGAAGGTCCCTCCTGCTAAGGCCAAGGATGCTAATGATATACCCTACTATATTCTGTATAATTGCCAGATAACTGAACCATGGATGCAATATTCAAAAAAACCAACTAAAGGCCATAAATAAGAAAAGAAAGTTTGATAAGTATGAGAAAGGTTCATCCCAGTTTCAGCCTCCTCCTCCTCCTCCAGATTCAGGATCAGGTGGAGGCTCAGCTTCTCAAACCTCAGCTCCAAAGCAATGTTCCTCCCAATCCTCTCAAAGATATCATCCCAGGGGGCAATATCAAAGGGGTTATCAGTCCAGAAGGGGACAATATAGAGGAAATCAAAGAGAACACATATTTCAAGCAAGGGAAGGACAAAGACACATGGACTCAACTCAAGGTCCTTTCCCTTATAAACTCAGAGAAACTGTTGATACAAGAACTCCTACTGCTTCAGAAACTATCAACAGATATGAGCCTGCAGTTTCTTTTGAAGATCCAGAGAACAATCCATTATCATGGACTGCTAGGATGAAAGAACTAGCTGCCTTAGATCAGCTGAAGAAGGCCAGAGAACAAGGGAAAGACTCTTCCAACATTACAACCTTATCAGATCAAAGAAAGGCAGAACTAGAAAGGTATGCATCAAGGAAATTCTTTGACCCAGTGGACTACATGAAGCTGCATCCTGAGACTGTAGTTCCCAGGGCTAGATCTCAAACCTCTTTAGGTGCAGAGGATGATAGAAGGTCAAAGAAAGAAGCTCTAAATCCCAACAGGGAAATCTTATTTAAGAAGAGAAGTGAAAAGAAATGACATTTGTAAGCAGACAATATACTCATTTTGATCATTTGCTGATTTTCCATCTGATTGCTGCTATGTTGCATGATCTGTTCTATTGTGTTAGATTTTTGTTTTTCTGTATATTGATTTTGTTGAAACCAGTAGAACTAGTTTCTCCTAAAAGCTCGGATCTAAGGCTGCAACCTACGCTTACTTTCTTCGAACCATGCTCCCAACAAGACACCTAAAGGAACAGACCGGGGGCTTCAGCTCGGAGGTCCCACCGCTCACCCGGAAGAACTAGAATCCTTCCCCTCCCTAGCCAGTGCTGAGCTAGGTGTCTGAGTAAGAAGGAAAAAGAAGGTTCCACACACCTCTTCTCAGACACCTTACCGGTCTATTTATAGGCTTTAGGATTTGAACTGCAAATAACCAAATCAAGCACCTGTGAAATTACCTGAATACCCTGGGTTGGGTCTGCCAACAGCCAAACTCCGCTGTTCTGAAGGGCTATGAGCAGACCACCGAGGGTAAAAGAGTAAAAAAGGCCAAAAAGGATGAACCGCTTGCCAACTGAACCGGTTCCCACCCAATTGCTGAACCGGCCTTATCTCTTCCTGCCGACCCGATGCTTGGCGAGAGGACCACCTTGCGGCTGAAAACACCACCTCGCAGGCGAGACCCTCCGTCGGCATATTGAAAATCTTCCTTTGACCCCCACCTGTCAGGCGAATGGACTCAACTTTGGCTCCTCCTGCCTAGCGCGAGCGGACCCACCTTTGGGCTCCTCTCGCCTATTGCGAGTGGACCCACTTTTGGGCTCCTCTCGGCCATTGCGAGTGGACCCAACTTTAGGCCCCTCTCGCTTAGTGCGAGTGGTCTTTGCTTTGGGCCCCTCTCGCCTAGGGCCTTATCTCCTCTTGAGGATTCTTCTAATCCCCTCTCTGCTGAGTTCCCACCTGTGAGCCCGAGGTTGTACACAATCTCCGCTCTTTTCGGGGTTGTCCAAGCTTGAAAAGAAAAGTCCAACCGAGGCTCACGTCATCTCAGCGACTTTATAGCGGAATCTTTTTCAGGTGGGATTCCCCCCCCCCCTGAGTCTATAAATACTGGGATCCTTCCCAAGTGCAACATGCCTCCTCTCTTCATTTTAGCCACCTCCACTTTGCTGCTATGTCTCTTAGCAAAAGCTTTCGTGATCGTATCGCGCTGGTGCGCCAGCGGAACAAGGCGAGCGCGGCTGCCTTAAACCTAATTCCTGCTCGTACTTTTTCCTCACCACCACCCTCTTCTTCTCGCCCGAAGAAGGCGAGAACAACTGATCTGGTTCCCCCGTCGGGAGGACCCTTACCGGATCCCCCGGAGAGACGCATCCCCCGTACACCATCGCTTCCCCAGGAGAAAGAGGTAAGTTCCTTGTTCACCTCCCCTGTTCGCTATCTATCTTTCATTGCTCCTTTTGCTGTTGGTTTTCAGAAAAGTCACGCACCCCACGGTCAGTCTGGTAGCGCACAAACTCATCTCGCCAACCATCGTCTAAGCTCGGCCTCGCCTCCTCCCTCTACTCTTCCCTCTACTCTTGGTGGGAAAGATGGCGAGCCTTCCCATATCGCTGGGACCTCTCGCCACTCTAGTTAGGAATCTTCTGCCCTGGGTTCTGGCCTCTCTGGCTGCCCACCTTTGATTATGACCCTCATTCTGTTTTTGGATTTGCAGATGTGCGAGTAGACTCATCTGCCGAAGACTCGCCTACTGAGGAGCACCCGAGGCGAGCGGTCTCCTCGCCTCCTCCTCCTATGGACGAGATCGAAGATTACCTTTGCGACCCTATGGATCCGTTGGTGATAAAGTGCAGGGTGGCTGAGATGTTCCGGAAACATGCGATCATGGTTCAAGAGTTGGAGAAGGACAAGCAAACGGCTGACCGGCAGATTGATTGGTTAGAGGTGGAGGTTGCTCGCTTGACCTCTGAAGTTGATGCTGACATTGAGATAGACGAGACCGACCCCCAGGCAATTCTGAACGAGGTCGACCAACAACTCCGTCTCGCGCGCCGTGGCGTAGATGCGGCTCGCGCTTTTCACCTCCCCCACCGTCCTCCCTGCGCGAGGTCTCGCGGTGGGGGGCGCTGGCGGTGGCATAAGGATTGAATCCCTCGCGCTGCCTTGCGCCCTTATTTTCTTTGTACTGCTCTTCGTTTTGTAATAATGTTTCCTCTCGCGGCTACCGCCCGAACTCTTTGGATCTAAAGAATAGGTCTGCTTAATAACCTCTTTTAGTAGTTCCTTTGATAATTTTACCTCTAGTACCGCGCTTTTCTACACTGTGACTCGCGCGTCATATCTGTGCTTAAATCACTACTCTCTTTTTTCCTTTTTATTGTATTTTTATGGTACTGTCTCGTCCCCGGCCTGGGACTTATGTTAGGTTACACCAATCGAGACTAGGAGAGAGAAAAGGACGGCCGCCTCTTCCCCTTCCTTTACATTATATATGCCTTATCTCTTCGTATTTTTTTCTTTACCCAACGGGCTATAAATCCCCACCTATCCCTGGGGCCCGGATCATGCTCTCGATTTGTCTCGGCGCCCTAAACCTTGCCTCTCTCTTCCTTCCCTCGCGAGCAGATCCTGTCGGCTCTTCTCCTCGCCTATTCTTCTCGCATCCACCCCTTCGCTCTCTTTGCCCAGAATGGGGAAAAAGAAGGCTGAAGAAGGCGAGGGGCGAAGCCGATGCGGGAGGCGGTTTGGTGACCATGATTTTCCTCCCGGCCGGATTTCCGAAGAGGACTACAACGCCTTCACTCGCGATTTCTTGCCGGAGGGTTTTGAGTCACGCCCTCCAAGGGTGGGCGAGTCGATCAATACTTTTTATCCCGGTGAACTCGTCTTCCCTGTCCCGCATTTCGAAGCGGGGCTGAGGTTGCCCCTCTGGCCAGAAGTGAAACAGGTTCTCAAGTACTTCGGGACTGTTCCTGCGCAACTGAACCCAAACGCTATCTCGGTACTCATTGCTTTCGCCTGCTACATGTGCCGGGAGCGAATCGAGTTCAGCCTGAACTCCTTCCGCAAGCTTTTTGTCTACCATGCCAACGCCGACGGCGTTTCCTATTTTACGGGGCAGGGTCTCAAGGTTTGCGAGACGCCTAACAAGAACCATCACTGGCTTACTCGCTTCGTCTTTATCCGCGGCAACCTGGGTGGCATTCCGCTGGCGCCCGTGTCACCAGCCGAGGTGTTCTATACCACTCCCCAGGTTAGTGACACAGACAAGCTTCTCTGCGACTTTTTCATTGGCAAGAACTTCGAGGTTCAGTTCCTGAGGCGGGGCCTCGACTCCCTCCTCCCTGTGCTTCCAGGCGAAGGTAAATGCCCGGGCCCTTTATTTTCATCTAGGTCTAACGAATAGTTTTTGTAAACGCATCGTCTCGCCTTTTCCAGGAGAAAGAAATACTCCCGTTCGCCCGCCTTACAAAAGCAACATCAAACCTTCCAAAGATGTCGCCCTCGCCACGATGGCAGCTGAGGCGGCGAGAGAAAACCTACCCCCCTCCCTGAAGAAAAGACCTGCCGAAGGCTCCGCCCCATCTCGCCAGAGTCCTTCAAAGAAAACAAAGGTCAAGAAAGGAGCGCCTCTTCCCTCTGGAGAGGCGAAGCAAGTTCCTGCTGAGATGGTAGACGCGTCGGGATCCTTATCCCCCATCTCTTTGGGGTCCCAATCTCCCCAATCCCCTTCTTGGCTTCTTGGTCAGCGGAGCGTCTCGCCGATTGGCGGGACGGGTCAACCTGATTCTCTTGCTGACAACCTTCCCTCTAAATCTCCTACTCGTGAGGTGGGCTCTTCCAGCCGCCCGGCTCCTTCCACCCATCTGAACTTCAATATGGGCCCTGTGATCCCGGATGCTGCTGGCGAGCCAACCCTGATATGGGACAAGGAGGTGAACCGGGTCTCTATCTCTACCCTCCTTCCTCCCTGGATAGAGCGAGACCAACCTACGGCTCATGCATTTTCTCTGGGCTTTGGCCTTTACGGTGGCGCAGAGCGAGAACCTGCCGCTGAGCCTCCCTCGCGGGATTTGATCCTGAGGGCCGCGCAATCCCAGCTGCGCTCGCTAGAGCTCTCGCACCAGGTTTCACGCCGTCTGATTTACAATAATAAGAGCTGGAGGGATTCAGAGGCGAGTCTGGCGGCCGAGCGCGAGAAGTCTATGGATCTTGAGAAACGGTTGGCCGTGGCCGAAAACCTTCTCGCCAAAGCTCGGGGTGGTGTGGTGAGTTTCTCCACTCTCGATTCCTTCCCTTTCTTTGTTCACCTTCAACTCCCCCTAATAAATAAACCTCTCGCAGGATGCCGAGACGGCCGACAGGATGCACTCGCGCATAGCCACTCTGGAAGGGGAGGTTAAAGGCATGGAGTCCGAGATCACTCGACTTCAGGAGGCTGCTCTCTCGCCTTCTCGCGTGGTGATTCCCCAACCTCCTCCCTCTCATTATTCTCATGCTGAGGTCATGGGACTCTGCAAATACGCCAATATCCGGACCGCCGAACTAATCGTGAAGATGATGAAGGAGATGGAAGTTATCAGGGAAGGCTGCGAGGAGGTCACTGCCCGCGACCTGGTACCCGAGATTTATGGCGAGGAGGAAGACGGCCCGTCCTCCAGCGCGGAAGAATAGAGGATTTATTTTACAGTTTTTTTTTTGTATACTCCTCTTCTCCCTTTTTTTTTTCTTTTGGATACTTATTACTGAGGCATTTTGTATTACGGCCTCTTTTTGCGGGTGATACATATTTTGTTTTTAGGACCTCTCGCCTTTCTTTTCATCTTTCCTGTATGCCTACCTTTTCTTTATTTGTGGAACGAGATCACGACTTGTCTCGCCTACCGATGGAGGGGCTAGCTTTACCCGTGGCGTGAGTGGGCGGGCCCTCAGTGCTCTCGCGCAGGGATGTATCACTCCCTCTCGCCTTGCTTCTGGACACCCCTGGCGCGAGCGGGTCTTGAATCGCTATTATAATTAGTTTCGTTTGTGAGACGAGGGTACTCTTGTTCTCGCCCTTTGGTCGAAGGGCAGCCCCCTTACTCTATGTGCGAATAGTCATGTCCTCGCCACAGTCGCGCGGGGGCCATGCCTCTTCCTCTCGCCTTGTCCCTGGACATCCTCGGCGCGAGTGGATTTTGAGGGACCGACTCCTCCCTCCTCTTCTTCCTTTGAGACAAGGACCTTGCTTTTGATCAAATTATGAAACTCCCATCCATATGCTGCCCCTTTACCCAACCTCCGAGTGAGCCTACAGACCTGCCAGCTCAATGATAGCCTGGGCAGCGGGTCTTCTCGGGGGTCTCCTCTCCAAAGCCAACTCCAACCACCGAGTGAGCCTACAGACCTGCCAGCTCGATGGTAGCCTGGACAGCGGGTCTTCTCGGGGTCTCCTCTCCAAAACCAACTCCAACCACCGAGTGAGCCTACAGACCTGCCAGCTCGATGGTAGCCTGGACAGCGGGTCTTCTCGGGGTCTCCTCTCCAAAACCAACTCCAACCACCGAGTGAGCCTACAGACCTGCCAGCTCGATGGTAGCCTAGACAGCGGGTCTTCTCGGGGTCTCCTCTCCAAAACCAACTCCAACCACCGAGTGAGCCTACAGACCTGCCAGCTCGATGGTAGCCTGGACAGCGGGTCTTCTCGGGGTCTCCTCTCCAAAACCAACTCCAACCCCCAAGTGAGCCTACAGACCTGCCAGCTCGATGGTAGCCTGGACAGCGGGTCTTCTCGGGGTCTCCTCTCCAAAACCAACTCCAACCACCGAGTGAGCCTACAGACCTGCCAGCTCGATGGTAGCCTGGACAGCGGGTCTTCTCAGGGTCTCCTCTCCAAAACCAACTCCAACCACCGAGTGAGCCTACAGACCTGCCAGCTCGATGGTAGCCTGGACAGCGGGTCTTCTCGGGGGTCTCCTCTCCAAAGCCAACTCCAACCACCGAGTGAGCCTACAGACATGCCAGCTTGATGGTAGCCTGGACAGCGGGTCTTCTCGGGGTCTCCTCTCCAAAACCAACTCCAACCACCGAGTGAGCCTACAGACCTGCCAGCTCGATGGTAGCCTGGACAGCGGGTCTTCTCGGGGTCTCCTCTCCAAAACCAACTCCAACCACTGAGTGAGCCTACAGACCTGCCAGCTCGATGGTAGCCTGGACAGCGGTCTCTTCTCCTCTCCAAAACCAACTCCAACCACCGGGGTCAGACCTCCAGCTCTGGTAGCCTGGAAGCGGGTCTTCTCGGGGTCTCCTCTCCAAAACCAACTCCAACCACCGAGTGAGCCTACAGACCTGCCAGCTCGATGGTAGCCTGGACAGCGGGTCTTCTCGGGGTCTCCTCTCCAAAACCAACTCCAACCACCGAGTGAGCCTACAGACCTGCCAGCTCGATGGTAGCCTGGACAGCGGGTCTTCTCGGGGTCTCCTCTCCAAAACCAACTCCAACCACTGAGTGAGCCTACAGACCTACCAGCTCGATGGTAGCTTGGACAGCAGGTCTTCTCGGGGTCTCCTCTCCAAAACCAACTCCAACCCCCGAGTGAGCCTACAGACCTGCCAGCTCGATGGTAGCCTGGACAGCGGGTCTTCTCGGGGTCTCCTCTCCAAAACCAACTCCAACCACCGAGTGAGCCTACAGACCTGCCAGCTCAATGGTAGCCTGGACAGCGGGTCTTCTCGGGGTCTCCTCTCCAAAACCAACTCCAACCACCGAGTGAGCCTACAGACCTGCCAGCTCGATGGTAGCCTGGACAGCGGGTCTTCTCGGGGTCTCCTCTCCAAAACTAACTCCAACCACCGAGTGAGCCTACAGACCTGCCAGCTCGATGGTAGCCTGGACAGCGGGTCTTCTCGGGGTCTCCTCTCCAAAACCAACTCCAACCACCGAGTGAGCCTACAGACCTGCCAGCTCGATGGTAGCCTGGACAGCGGGTCTTCTCGGGGTCTCCTCTCCAAAACCAACTCCAACCATCGAGTGAGCCTACAGACCTGCCAGCTCGATGGTAGCCTGGACAGCGGGTCTTCTCGGGGTCTCCTCTCCAAAACCAACTCCAACCACCGAGTGAGCCTACAGACCTGCCAGCTTGATGGTAGCCTGGACAGCGGGTCTTCTCGGGGTCTCCTCTCCAAAACCAACTCCAACCACCGAGTGAGCCTACAGACCTGCCAGCTTGATGGTAGCCTGGACAGCGGGTCTTCTCGGGGTCTCCTCTCCAAAACCAACTCCAACCACCGAGTGAGCCTACAGACCTGCCAGCTCGATGGTAGCCTGGACAGCGGGTCTTCTCGGGGTCTCCTATCCAAAACCAACTCCAACCACCGAGTGAGCCTACAGACCTGCCAGCTCGATGGTAGCCTGGACAGCGGGTCTTCTCGGGGTCTCCTCTCCAAAACCAACTCCAACCACCGAGTGAGCCTACAGACCTGCCAGCTCGATGGTAGCCTGGACAGCGGGTCTTCTCGGGGTCTCCTCTCCAAAATAAAATCTTCTTGCTTTGAGGAGACGGCTACCTGAGACTGCTTGGCAGGACCAGAAGGCCTCGCCCGACTTGCTAATATTGGAAGGTGAGAGAGAAAAACAAAGAAACTACATCTCATTCAGAATAGATGATGATCATAAACCGTGGTATTAAGGATAGAATCGCTTTAGATCATCGCCGCTTCGGGCGCGATCGAAGGGCGTCCCGTTTACATCTTGGAGGTGATACCCTCCTGATTTCAAAACTTCTTTTACAATAAAAGGACCTTCCCAGTTGGGGTTGAGCTTCCCTACCGAAGCCCCTCTTCCTGCGGCATCCACTTTCTTGAGGACCAAGTCTCCCTTCTCAAACTGCTTGACCCTGACGTGCTTATCAAAATATCTTGACATCCGGCGCTTGACCTTCTCCTGTCGGATAGATGCCAGCTCTCTAAGCTCTTCCACCAAATCGAGGGAGAGCCTTTGCTCTTCCCCATTATCTACCAGCCACTCCTCATCACCCCTCCTTGCCGCAGTTACTCTAGGTGACTCAACCTCGAACTCAACAGGTATGACGGCCTCAGAGCCATGGGAAAGTTTGAACGGCGTCTCCCCCGTGGCAGAACTTGGCGTGGTCCTTAAGGCCCAGAGGACGGAGGGGAGGTGCTCCACCCAACTTCCCCTCAAGTTTTCTACCTTTTTCTTTAAGAGATTCACGATGACCTTATTCGCGGCTTCCACCTGTCCATTGCTTCGAGGATGATGCACTGAAGCAAACCGAAGGTCTATACCTAGTCGTATGCAGAAATCCACGAACTCTCTGCTGGCAAATTGCGGTCCGTTATCCGTGACAATGGCCAGAGGGAGCCCATGCCTACAGATGATTTCCCCCATACGAAGCTTTTGACCACCTGAGACGTCACCTTCGCCAATGCCTTCACCTCCAGCCATTTTGAGAAATAGTCTACCATGACCAGCAGAAACCTCCTCTGGCCACTGGCTTGAGGGAATGGACCCAACAGATCTAGCCCCCATATGGCGAAGGGCCATGGAGCCGTAATTGTGCGCAACCTTTGGGCCGGGAGGAGCTGAAGAGGAGCAAATTCCTGACACTTTCTGCACTTCCTTGCGAATTCCTCGGCATCCTTCCTAAGGGTGGGCCAGAAATAGCCTTGCCTCAACACCCTTCCTTCCAAGGTCCGACTCCCGGAATGGCTGCCGCACTCTCCAGAGTGAATTTCTTCCAGCACCCTCGCGACCTCCTTCTCGGATACGCATCGAGCCAACAGCCCCGACAACGTCTTACGGTATAAGATCCCTTCTTTTAGCAGGTAGTATGCCGACTTGTACCTGACTTGCTTCTTCTCGAGCTCTCCCTTAGGCAAACGTCCCGTCGTCAAGTAGGTGGCAAATGGATCCATCTAGGATCCCTGCTGATCTACTTCCATCAGTTCTCCCTCTTCAATGGAGGGCCTAAAGAGCTCTGTCATGGTTCCTCCAGCCCGAGGACCGTGCTTGGCGAGCAGGTCTGCCCGAGTATTTTCCTCCCTTGGGACGTGTTGAACTGAGAAACTGCGGAACTGCCCAATGATCCTTTTTACCTTTGTCAAGTACAACTGGAGGGTGGGCTCTCTTACCTCAAATTCCCGTTTTATATGCCTTGCCACTATCATAGAATCCGTGGAGACCTTGATATCTTGTATACCGAGCTCGCGAGCTAACCTCAGCCCTGCTATAATGGCCTCGTACTCCGCTTGATTGTTGGTGAGGGTGAAATGAACCTTCAGGGCCTGTTCGATCCGCGTTCCCTCAGGACTTACCAAAACCATCCCTCCTCCAAAAGAATTCTTTCCCGAGGCCCCATCTACTAGCATCTCCCAAGCTACTACGGGAGACGTCTCAGCCTCCTTGACCTCCACCGTGTAATCTACCAAGAAATCCGCTACAGCTTGCGCCTCGATAGACAACCGAGGAATATAAGAAAGGTCAAACTCACTGAGTTCTATTGACCATTTAGCTAATCTCCCTGAGTGCTCTACCCCTTCCAAAATACGGCGGAGAGGGTGGTCCGTCACGATCTGGATGGAATGGGCCTGAAAATATGGCCTGAGCTTTCGGGCTGAGATAACGAGGGCAAAGGCTAGCTTCTCTAGGATAGGATACTTTAGCTCTGCCTTTTTGAGGACTTTACTTGCATAATAAATCGGGAATTGCTTTTTACCTTCTTCCCGCACGAGGACCGAACTTACTGCCCCTGCTCCTACTCCTAGGTACAAGAATAGAATTTCTCCTTCCCTCGGACCTTGGAGTAGCGGCGCCTTGGTGAGCTGCTGCTTCAAGGCTAGAAAAGCATTCTCGCACTCGGAGGTCCACTCGAATTTCTTTCCCCCCCTCAATGTTCGAAAGAAAGGTGAGCATCTCTCTCCTGCTCTAGAAAGAAACCTACTGAGCCCTGCCAACTTGCCGGTAAGAAGCTGGACCTCTCTGGCATTCGCCGGAGATTTCAGTTCTAGGATAGCCCTTACCTTATCCGGGTTAGGCTCTACTCCTGCTGGGGTGAGGAGATGTCCTAAGAACTTTCCCCTACTAGCCCCGAATACGCACTTCAACGGATTGAGCCTCATCTTGTACTTCCTTACAGTTGCAAACGTTTCTTCAAGGTCCGCAATATGAGACTTGAGATCTTGGCTCTTGATCATCAAGTCGTCCACGTAGACTTCGAGGTTCCGTCCCTTTTGCTCTCGGAAGATCCGATCCATCATCCGTTGGTAGGTCGCCCCGCATTCTTCAACCCAAAAGGCATCATGTTATAGCTGAAGCATCCATCCTCGGTGATAAAGGTGACATCCTTGATGTCCGGTGGGTGCATGCGTATTTGATGGTATCCTGAAAAGGCATCTAAAAAACTCATTAGTGAAAAACCGACGGCTGAATCAACCAGCGCGTCGATTCGAGGCAGAGGGTAACAATCCTTGGGACATGCTTTATTCAAAAGAGAGAAGTCAATACACATTCTCCACTTCCCTTCCCCCTTCTTTACCATCACAACATTGCTCACCCACCCCGGATACTTGTTTGCGGATATGAACCCCGCCTGGAGCAGCTTTTCCACTTCCTCCCTGATAGGCTTGGCCATCCTGGAAGCGATGGCCCTTTTCTTCTGCTGGATGGGACGAACCTTGGGGTCAAGGTTGAGACGATGGCATGCCATATCTGCGTCAATCCCTGGCATGTCGGCCGCGCTCCAAGCAAAGATATCAATGTTTTCCTGTACGCATTTTCGGATCTCTTCCTGGTCCTCAAGACCAAGCTCTCCGCTGATTCTGATCTTTTCTTTTCTTCCCTCTTTTGTTAGGATGTCCACCTCCTGTAGCTCGACTGCAGCCTTCAGCCTCGAGGGCTCTTCTTCTTCCTCCTGATCTTTCGGAATCTCTTCTTCCTCTCCCAGCCCCTCCTCCTGGTTTCCGAGCTCTTGCTCTCCACCCTCTTTTTTCTCCACTGCCATGTCTACCTTTTCTACAAACCTCTCCTCTACCCGCACCGGGCCTCCTCCTAGCACTGACTCTTCCATCTCTCCTATCTTTCTTTTCCTTCCTCTCTCCTCTTTCCCTTCTCCTCCGACCCTTAACTCCCCTGCCACTACTGGCTCCTCCGCAATGCCACCTCCCAACTCCTCAACTCTACTCTCCTCTTGTTCCTCCCGTTCCAGTCTTCTCTCTAACTCTTCCGCATCCCCCTTCCATGAGATAGTGTTTACTGCCGTCACATAACACTCCCGGGCCGCCTTCGGATCTCCTCTCACCCTGATCTGGGTCCCTCCCGAATTGAGTTTCAAACATTGATGAAAAGATGAGGGTACACATCTAAAGGCACTAATCAAGGGGCGCCCGAAGATGGCGTTGTAACTGCTGGGAGAGTCCACTATCACAAAACGGAAGTTCCTGGACATCCCTCCCAGAGTTACCTGGAGACCGACTCCCCCCTCCACTTCCTTCCTTTCTCCTGAGAATCTGAACAACGGTCCGTCAGCTGCTAACACCCTCCTGGCTTCCACCCTCATCTCATTGAATGCCTTTTTGAAGATAACATTAACCGAGCTCCCATTGTCCACCAAGATCCTTGATACCGTGAAACCCTCGATAGCCGTCCGAATCACCAGCGCATCGCAGAATGGGTCTTCGTGATCTGGCAAGTCCTTCCTAGAGAAGGTGATCTTCTCGTCCGGGGGTGGGGCTTGCGACGTCGAGGCGACACCTCGACGGTACATTGTATGAAGGCTGGCCTTTCGGGTAGCCTCGATTCCCACCCTGCCATGAATCACCCCGATCCCCCTCTATCCCCCACATCTGACCGATCTACACATCTATCCTCCTCCCCCACTCCGGTCATCTCTACTATCCGCGCTGGTGGCTGCTGCTCTCCCGCTCCTCTTCTCCCCTTCAGCTCTAGAAATTCCGGAGAAGTAGCTATCGCGTGACCTTCCTCCTCATGGAAGTCACAGAATGTCATAGCTACTTCCCCCTCCTGCCTCCCTTCTTGGTGATTCCTTCTCCTCCCTGCTCCTGCTCCTCCCCTTCCTCGCTCTCTTCCCCTTCCTCTTCCCCGGCCTATTACCATAGCTTGTTGGGGCGGGGGTGGGAGTGGCCTAGGACCATGTCTCCACCCTAGCTGTGGTAACCTTCCTGCTCCTCCCTGGTAGTAGTTCCTTCCTCCCGGAGGAAGACCTCTCCCTTGCCCTTAAACAGGGCCTTCCGGTTGCTTCCAACCCAACTCCTGATGTGCCGGCCCTCTTGGCTCCTCCCTTCCTGCTGCCTTGTTCCTCCTGGTTCCCTGGATTCTACCTCCGCCAACCTTGCTAGTTTCTTGGCAAAAGCCGGGTTTGCTGCCTCCATCGCTATTTCCTTGGCTGCCCTTTCCATCAACCCTTCAAAAGATAAGGGCGCCTTCCTAGTGAGGCTCATTTTGAAGAAGCCTTCCCTGAGACCCACAGTAAAGGCCATTTGGAGAGCAAATCCCGGCACCTCCTGAATGCCCAGGATTTCCTCTTGGAAGCAATCCACGTACTGGGCTAAGGACTCGTCTGCCTTCTGCTTCATTAGGAAGATGGACTCCGGGTTTTTCTTCCTCTTTTTCGAGGTCGAGAAGCGCAGCTGGAAGTTCCTACTCAAATCTTCAAAACCATATATTGACCCTGCCGGGAGTTGATGAAACCAGTCCCGGGCCTTGTCCTTCAAGGTGATCGCGAAAAGGCGGCACTTGAATGCATCCATCATCGGCCTGATGGAGACCACATCTTCGAACCATTGCAAGTGTTGGAGGGGATCATCCTTCCCCACATAATAAACCATCTCGGGCTCGCGGAAGCCCTCCGGGACGGGAGCCGAAAGGACCAGCTCGCAAAAGGGGGACCCCCTCGCCAGGGGTCTCGCCGTTTCCACTCGCGCGACGAGATCTACTGGCGAGAAGATGCTCCCCGGGCTGGGGAACAACTCTCTTCCTGCCAGATCTCGCCCGTTTCCTTCCACCACCTTCTCCTTTCCAGGCCGCCCTCCTGGCGCATCCTCGCCCACCCTTGCCGAGACAGCTCCTTCCTGAGGCGAGAGGCCCGCCCCCTGAGGTAGAGGGGTCACGCACTCACCTCGCTGCGAGATCTGCTGCAACATCCCCATGATGCCCCCGATGGACGCCATGAATTCTTCTCTTCCCACATACTCTCCTGGGTTCTGGGACCCGCCCTCATCTCCTCCGCCCCCATCTCCTCCTCCTAGATCTCCTGCCATGAGATGATCCGAAGTTCTTCGACGCAGGCTGCGATCCACGCTCACCGCACCAAAAATGTTGAAACCAGTAGAACTAGTTTCTCCTAAAAGCTCGGATCTAAGGCTGCAACCTACGCTTACTTTCTTCGAACCACGCTCCCAACAAGACACCTAAAGGAACAGACCGGGGGCTTCAGCTCGGAGGTCCCACCGCTCACCCGGAAGAACTAGAATCCTTCCCCTCCCTAGCCAGTGCTGAGCTAGGTGTCTGAGTAAGAAGGAAAAAGAAGGTTCCACACACCTCTTCTCAGACACCTTACCGGTCTATTTATAGGCTTTAGGATTTGAACTGCAAATAACCAAATCAAGCACCTGTGAAATTACCTGAATACCCTGGGTTGGGTCTGCCAACAGCCAAACTCCGCTGTTCTGAAGGGCTATGAGCAGACCACCGAGGGTAAAAGAGTAAAAAAGGCCAAAAAGGATGAATCGCTTGCCAACTGAACCAGTTCCCACCCAATTGCTGAACCGGCCTTATCTCTTCCTGCCGACCCGATGCTTGGCGAGAGGACCACCTTGCGGCTGAAAACACTACCTCGCAGGCGAGACCCTCCGTCGGCATATAGAAAATCTTCCTTTGACCCCCACCTGTCAGGCGAATGGACTCAACTTTGGCTCCTCCTGCCTAGCGCGAGCGGACCCACCTTTGGGCTCCTCTCGCCTATTGCGAGTGGACCCACTTTTGGGCTCCTCTCGCCCATTGCGAGTGGACCCAACTTTAGGCCCCTCTCTCTTAGTGCGAGTGGTCTTTGCTTTGGGCCCCTCTCGCCTAGGGCCTTATCTCCTCTTGAGGATTCTTCTAATCCCCTCTCTGCTGAGTTCCCTCCTGTGAGCCCGAGGTTGTACAGATTTTGTATTTATTACTGAGTTCTGTAAATAGTAATCCTAACCCAAATAGGGTGAGATTGTTGGAACACCCTATTACTAATTTGGGCAAGGATCACTATGTTTTTAGGAAATCAGTTTGACCTAGATGTATAGTTGAAAAGGTCAAGTTAGAATGAGTCTAGGGCTTAGAATTTAGGTTTGAAGCTTCCCCCAGGACCATTCATGGATTCAGACATAGAACTGAGACAAAGAAAATTATCGTCGAGCTCTGGTCGACGAAACATCAAACTCCGTTCGACGCTCTCTGAGCTCAACTCTGCTAAGTCGTCGAACTCCGGTTGACGATCTTCAAGCTCAGATCGATGATCTGCCTTCAGCTTAGTCTTCAGGTCGCTGAGCTCCGGTCGACGATCTTCGATCTCAGGTCGACGTTTTCTGTCTGATGATCATTTCATTCTCTGAGCTCAGGTCGACGATCGTAGAGCTCAGATCGACGTTTTTCCTGAGAGATCGACGACTTTGAGGATTCAAATTCAGTCAGCTTTTGGAATGTTTTTCAAATTCTCTCAGCATTTATTTCAAGAGATCTGCTAGCCGTTTTCATTTATTCTGGATCAAGTTTCAAGGGATTTATAAGAGAATGTTTATTGTACTTTCCTCCAGAAGACAAAACATTTATGGAAGACATTTATTGACTGCTAACGGCTATCTTGGATAAAGGATCATCAGAGAATAAAACATCTTACAGTAGATCAAGAAAAATATCTATCACTCAATACAGACATACACAGATAGTCAGAAAAAACTCAGAGAAAAATCAAGTGATCAATCCTGAAAAGTTTGATTGAATATTGGCATACTGAAAAGTGATCATAGCTTCAACATTAAGGACTCCAGACAATTCATATTTCAGCCTCTGCTGAAACCATCTTCTGCTGGAGATCTGAAGCTTCTGAAGACCTATCACCCTAGCAAAGCTCTCATCTCTGAACCATCTACATCTCAGGGGGAGCTTTGACATCACAATCAATCCACAAAGTCTTCTCTCAGTGATTGAGACATAGAAGACAACTTCACCTCTTCCTTTTTCTTTTCTTGCTGTAAAAGGGTTATCAAGACTCCCTTCAAAAGTTTTGCTTCTGGTTCTGAGAGCCTTGTCAAAACTCAGTGGTGGCAAGACACCTGATTAAAAAATCCAGTTTGGTTTTTGAGCACCTTATCAAAAGCTCATTGGTGCCCAAGACACCTGATCAACTCATCCTGCAGTGGATTCCTACCAAGGGTGGTAGAAGATTGGATGCACCCAGGTTTTTGGGGAACCACTATAGCTCCTTGTGTCTTCTGGTTTTCTTGTGCATATTCTTTGCTGTGTGCTGTGGTTTTTATTTTTACTGCTTTAGTTTTATTTCTACATCAAAGCACCTTACACCTATACATAAATTAAGCCTTTACTGCTGTGCAATTTTAATTTGTAAATTTACTTTAAAATACTCTATTCACCCCCCCTCTAGAGTTAAGATAGATCTTACCCTCACTTTCAAAATCTCTTTAGTTTTTGTCATTTCTCTATAGCTTTTAGGGATAGCCTGTGGAGTACAAAGTACGGGCCAGTGCTGTATGTTGAGGCCTAGGATGGTGGTGTGCACCTACCTAGGAGTGGAGAAGCCCGATCCGTTGTTATCATCTGCCATGATGATAAGGCATGTATGGTTAGCTACCCACTTAATATTTGGATAGGGTAGGAGTTTAGACATTTGAACTATTTCATCATATCATTCTAATTTATCATATCTTGCATTTTGATAGCCTTTATCTTACAAGCTTGTATGGGCATCCTTGTCATATAATCTCATGTTATGAAAAGGAACCTAACTTATAAGTTGTATGAGCATTCATATAAGTTAAGTAATTTTCAGTACCATAAACTGCTCTGCATCTACTTTATTCAACCTTGATTAAACTGCTTACTCACTACTATACTTATATACTACGATCAAGAACCTCAAGTTATAAGGATGTATGTGTATTCTTATAATCTGAGTTACTTAGGTCTCCAACATTTCCAATACCTGCTATATAACATAAACTACTCTACCATCACTCGGTTTACTCATATTACCGCTTGTTCGCTTGTCCCCATTCTAACCCCCGCTCTTGGATATGTTGGGGAATAAGAGGGAATCCGACTTAGTATTTATGACTAATGGTTTTCTATAAACCATTCAGGTTCCCCAGGCACAATAATTCTAGCAGTGTTCATTCCATCCCCAATTCCAACCCATGCCTGAGATCTCTGAGATATATGGAGATACCATCAGTTATGGACCCCTCCCCTGATCCAAATCCCACAGCAGAAGAGGCATTGAGGGATGTGAGTAACTATCTTTGTACCATGATCCTCACTTGGTACTGAGGACAAGTAGTAGTTTGTAGTAGCCCCATTTTTGTCCAAAGGCGGGTATGTCACCTTAGCTAGTTTTATTTTGAAGGGCATATTTGATGTAGGCCCACACTTTCGGACGTTTTGGTGGCCGACAAAACAAACGCGACGCTCTCAAATAACTCTCACGTCACCCTCAAGCATTTAACATAGCAGTAGTTTAATTAATATTATTACTAAACTACAATTATGGGGGGTTCGCAAAGCCCCTTAAGATAATACCAAGGTGATAGGCCAAGGTCCTCTCAAGCAAAAAGAACCCACACGGTTCGGTCGAGTGAGTTGTACCAAAAGAGAAACCACCGAAAAACAAAAGATTCGGGCAAGGGTGGTTCTCTCCCAACAAAATACGAACGAGGGCCGCCACGTCTCACGAACTTAAACGAAAATAAAGTAAACAAGACAATAACTAAAATAAATTTAACCACGAAAAATCAAGCGTTACACAAGCCGCTCTATTTGCCAATGCCACAGGAATTATCTAAAGAAGAAAAACTCATAAAGGTGGAAATTTTCGTTACCCAACCGTATTTAATGAATCCGGTTCTCTCGATTAGAATCGTTCCTTAACGGCATCACCCGAGATACATCGAAGGGGGAGAAATTCGTCACATTCTTCGTGTCACGCTGTATTTGGAAAGTTTCGGCGAAATCTTCTAAATATGGGAACAAATATCTCCAAATAAGGCAGGAGAGAGAAAAGGTGGTGGATTGAGAAATAATTAAGGAAAGAAATATTTCTATTATGGTAGGCTAAGGACTTTTATGATACGAGGATATTTGGTTTTAGGAAGGAGATTATGGTGCTAGTAAAAAGGATTTGATAAGGAGGAGGATGGTGGAGGTCGGCTTGGGAGGGTGGAAGATAGTGGGCCGAGGGGAGGAGAAGAGGAGGATGGTGGCTCGGGTTAGGAGGGAGGGGTTGCTCGGCTTTTGGAAAGGAGGGGGCTGCTCGTATTTGGGCTTAGGAGGGCTCGGGTGGTTGGGAAGAGGGAAGTGGTGGTCGGTTTTTTTTGTGAAGGAGGGAAGTGGAGGAGGGGCTCGGGTTAGGGTTAGGAAAGGTGGTGACTCGGGTATGGAGGTGAGGTAAGTGCTCGGCTCTAGAGGGAGATAGAGGGGAAGAGGAAGAAGAAATGACCGAAGGCCAACACAAGAAGAAGAGGGGAGGAGGAGAGGAGAATTTCAGCCAAGAAAGAGAGGAGAGAAGGAGGAAGCTTCAAGAGAGGCTTGGTTTTCAATTTTCATTCATTCACTAATCAAAACAAAGAAGATACATGCCTATTTATAGGGTACACCACTCCATCTCAACCATACAAATTGAAAACACTCATGATGGCTAATTGCACCCATCAAGACATGAAATAAAACTATAGTTCGCACATGAAATAAAATAACAAGGATGGTTATAGGTCTCCATCTTACATGAAATTAAGACATGAAGTAAAATGATAATTTCGAAAAACAAATAATAAAATATATTATTACTCAATAATAATTTATTAATATATATTATTAATAAATTATAATTGGGTTTGTGCTCCGGACGGCTATTGTGGCGACGCTTCCAAGGGTCGCCCGTAAGCATGCTGTCGCCGTATCAAAAGTGTTGCGGGCCGTCGTCTCCATTCATATCTACCGGGTCACCATCATCGTCAGAGAGAGGACGCTCCAAAACAACAAGTCGAGGGAAGTCGGCTCCATCAATATTTTAGCCATGGTCTTCCGCTGTACCCGATCTGGTGATCCTTTTTGCGATATATATATATATACATATGTTTAGTACTTCATCTTTACTGCTTCTTTTTTTATAGAATGGTAATTCTGTGACGTGATGAAAACTCTCCTTTGGGGACAGATATCATATGGTGGGGTTAACATCATTTATAACACTACCATATGACACTTCCCTCAGCATAAGAATTCCCTTGGCCATGACCAATTATTGGTAGGGGTTCTTACAAATGGCATCAGAAGTAAACACGATCCTTCTATAAATGAAGTCCTTTTTCAGCACTACTCGACAACACATCTTTTTCCCAATTTGAGGATGAATTGGTGCAACGGAAGCTGGTGAGCCCAAGTGCGGATTATAACCTATATTTTATAAACTCTTAGTCTCTTTTCTCAATTACATAGAACTCACTTCTTTTTTCCTAAAGATCCCAATGAACTCCGAACCATGCACTCAAATGTATCCTCCTCTGCCAACCAACACCACTCCCTAATCAAAAATGAACCAAACTTTGACAGATATACTAGCCACCTTCCGGGCTGCTATGTCTTAATAGAATGGGAGTCGCCCTATCGAGCCACCGACCAACTAGTTATGCATCTTTTGAGGACTATCCCCACCAAGTTTTCACGACACAGAGACAACTGTCCAAATGAAAGAATGGTTAGACTTCATCCAGGAGCTATTAGTTTGGATCAAATGCCCCATGAGAATGGAAATAACCCTAACAGCCTCTTATTTCATCGATTATGTCCGAAGATAGTGGAAGTCGGCCATGGATAGACCTTCCTAGGGAAAACTTATGGAGAAATAGAATGGTGCGAGTTCGGCGACACCTTCAATAATCATTTCATCTCGACTACAATATAAGATGAACTCCAAGAAAGGTTCTTGTAACTTAAGCAAGACAACCATTCAATCCTGGACTATGAGAGAGAGTACTCTCATCTGTCCCATTTTGTAGGTGGTTACGCACTCAGTGACCACAACTATGCCAAACGATTCTACTATGACCTCAGAGACTCCATCCGTCAACCACTCATCTTTACATCTCAATCCTCATTTGCTCATATCCTTGCATCTATAAAAACTCTAGAGGCGGATCACCTCATGGTCAACCATCGAGGAAGTCAACGACAGACACGATCTTGGAGCACAACATTAATATGAGAAATGCACCCCCAAATGGAAACAGAAGCAGGCAAGGACGAAGTCTCTTTCACCCTGACCCAAGGCCAGAACAACAATCACGATAACTAACCCCAAGGCTAGAACAATAACCAAAACAACTATCCCCAACTCATACTCAGCCACCACTACTCAGAAATATGGGACCCTTATAAGGGAACTGCTTCCACTACCACCAACCTGACCATCTAAGATATAACTTCCCACAAAAGAACCTTACGCCAAGGATTGAGGCACCTACACCTTTCCAAGGTGCACTGACATCATTCTGAGGTAGATAAAGAGGTTGTGGAGGTGGCTATAAGGGTAGGAATGGGGGAAACCCGAGAAATCCCCTACCCCAACAACAACAAGCCTATGACTTGGACCTTACTCAGGGTTATGAACCCCAGGATATTGTAACAGGTATTTTTTTTAGTACTTTTCATTCACACGGTAGATTAGTTAGGTTTTCCTTTATCATATTTTCAAAATTCTAAAGTGTGTGCACAATAAGTGGAAAACTCACGCGGACGCTATTCGATATCAGAGCCTCACACTCCTTTTTATCAAAAAGTGTTGGGTACATTGGAAAATGTGTACCTGATTTGAAGAAGCCCAACTTAGCTCAATGATATACAACAAGGTGTATTTGATGTTGTTTTGAGTTGACATGTGCAGGTGAAGAAGTATTAATTAATGCAGAAAAATATTCTAAGTCCACATGTCGACACCTGAAGAAATTGTGTCGACACTTCAGAATATCAGTGTCGACACAGAGAAAGATAGTCGACCATATTTATGTCGACACTGGGAAGCAGTGTCGACACATAAAGAAAATCGTCGACCTCAACACTGGGAAGCAGTGTCGACACCGTGAAAGATAGTCGACCAGAGAAAGTTTGTCGACACCGTGAAAGATAGTCGACCAGAGAAAGTTAGCTGACTAGTGAAAGATAGTCAACCAGAGAAAGTTTGTCGACACCATGAAAGATAGTCGACCAGAGAAAGTTAGTCGAGTAGTGAAAGATAGTCGACCAGAGAAAAATAGTCGACCACAACTGTGTCGACACTGGGTGGATGTGTCGACACCAGAAGACTGAGTCGACACATATTGGCATAAGTCGACTATGCTTGTGTCGACACCAGAAGACTGAGTCGACACATTTTGGTAGAATTGAAGATTGCTGTGTCGACACCAGAAGGCTGAGTCGACACATACTAAGTTCTGAATCTACAACAACTGTGTCGACACACAGGACTTGTGTCGACACACTGCAGAGTCTAGACCAAGTTATTTTCTGAAGAAGCTGTGTCGACTTAAAGGCAACTTTATCGACATCGTCAAAGACTGTGTCGACACCAAAGTCACTTGTGTCGACACAGATAGACAGATTGGTCTCGACACTTTCTAACTGACTGTCTCGACATTTTGCTGTCCAAGGCTAAGGTACAAGAATTGTTTGAAGTCTTGACAGCTGTGGGTTGCCACCGTTTAACTGAAGCTGTCAGACCTGTTAGAAATCAGTTAGAAACCGGATCAGCCGGTTACCATGAAGAAAGTCTATAAATAGACACATTCAGAAGGAATTAAAACAAAACAAAGCTAAGAAAAATAATAGAAGAAGATCTAAGAAGAAGAAACAGAAGGATTACGATCCTGTTGAAGTTTCAATTCAAGAAAGTGAAAAAGAAGATCTTCATCAGAAGGTCTAAGAAGAGGAAGTCTGAAGTATCAGAAAAGGTGTTGGATAGAGGGAGATCCAGTCATCTTGAAGAAGAAGAAGGAAGCCATCAGTGGTTTCTCAAGAAGCTATTTGGAAATCAACTCAGCTAAGTTCAGATTCAAGAAGCTTTGAAGAAAGCTCAGATTCAGTTGATTTCATCAGCTGATCAAGAAGTGTCTTGTCTTCTTCTCTCTCAACAAAGGCAAGACATCAAAATATCTTTTCTAAATTTCTGTAGGATCTGTTTACATAGATCTGAGTTGTAAGCCTGTGTTATAAAGGCTGAGTGTAGGAGAGGTGATCTCTGAGTGGTAGGGCTATTTGCCTGAGTGTAGGAGAAGATTATTCTCTGAGTGGTAGGCCTTGAGGCAAGGCTGAGGTAGGGCTGTTGAGCCTGAGTTGTAGGAACCTATCCTGGTTCTGAGCTGTAGGATCTGAGGATCTGAGTATAGTGGAAGTTTGGCCGAATCTAGCACATTGCTAGATAGGTGAAGGGGGAAAGTGGATGTACCCAGATCTTGGGGAACCACTATAAAACATTATGCAATCTGTGATGCTTAGTTTTCTGTGAATGCTGTGCTAGATAAGTTAATCTGCAATTGAATTCTGCCTAGATTTATAAACAAGAAATTAGAACCTATTCACCCCCCCCCCCCCCTCTAGGTGTTTAGGTTGTCTTGAAAGTAAAACTATCAAGTGGTATCAGAGGGAGGTTCCTCAAAAAGGACTTAACAGTCTGAGGTAGATCTAATAGGCAGAATCAAGATTCAAAAAGATGGGTTCTGGTGAGAATCATAAGGAGCTAGGGTCTATGAAATTACCCATATGCAAGAAAGAAATTTTTGGAATTTGGAAAGAAAGAGTCAGATTGTTTATGGAGGCATCTGACCCAAGGATTTACATCACAGTACAGGAAGGCGCCTTCATACCAATGAAGGTATCAGTTCTTGATGCAAATATCCAAACTCCAAAGAGTTATTCAGAGATGACCAAGGATGAAATCATCTTGGCAACCTTGGATAAAAGAGCTCAGAACATTATTGTTAGTGCCATAGATGATTCAACATTTCAGAATCTGATTCACTGCAAGACCTCCAAGGAGATGTGGGACACATTGATAGTCTACATGGAGGGATCTGAAGAAGTAAGGCAGGACAGGAAATCTATGCTCAATCAGGAGTATGAAAGTTTTAGACAAGGAAAATCTGATAGCATAACTGAGTGCTACAAGAAATTCTATAGAATTGTGAATGAGCTTATGTCCTATGGAAGAGTCTTCAGTACTTATGAACTGAATGACAAATTCTTGAGATCCTTAACAAAGGATTGGGACACAAAGATCTGTGCCATAAGAGAAGTGGCTAAATTGGCAGAGATATCTCCTCCCACCTTGTTTGGAAAGTTGCTATCCTATGAAATGCAACTTATGGTGAGGAAGGAGGAGGAAAAGAATTCAAGAGGAGAGCATAGAGAAAAGACTGTGGCATTCAATGCAGAAGCCACCAGAAAGAATAGGAGGAAATCACCATCTCCTCCTAAGGAAGTTGCAGAAGATAGTTCTGAAAATTCAGATAAGGGTTCAGAAAGCTGTGATTCAGATGCAGACTTTGCTGCATTCACAAGGCAATTCCAGAGGTTCTTGAAAAAGAAGCAATGGAAGTCTAGGCCTTCCTCATCACAGCAAGATGATGACTATTATCAGAAGAAAAGGTCATCAAGGAAAGAGAAGAGCAGATTAAAGCCCAGCAAAGCCACTACTTCAAAGATTGTCTGCTATTGTTGCAATAGGCCTGGACATGTAGTGGCTGACTGTCCTGATAAGAGAAAGGAGTCTTCAGACAAGAAGAAGACTCATCAGAAAGGCAAGAAGGAGAAATCTTTTGTTGCAAAGAAAGATAGGAGTCTAACAGACCAGTCAACTTCAGAGTCAGAATCTGAAGCTGAAGCATATATTGGACTATATGCTGTGTCTGAAGAAGAGGAGTTTCTGCAGTTGCTAGACTCCATCAATGAACAAAAGGATCATCAGTGTATGGGGCTAATGGCAGGATCAGAAGAGGACATATGCCAGAATCAGTCTGGTCCTAGTAAGGTACAATGTCCTTCTATTACATCTGTTTGTTGTACAAGTGAAGAATCAGCTACATCTGCATCAAGTGATATAGATGCATCTGAATCTGAAGGAGATGTCAATCAATTGATAGACAAGTATGGGGATTTGTTGCAGGCCCTTAAGAAAAGCAAGAACCTGGTTAAATCTCAGGCTCAGGAAATTGCTGAACTAAGGGTTGCTACAACTGAGTTAGAGAAAGTTATTGATCAAAAATTAAATGAAATTGCCAAGCTGAAGAATATAACTATTATTCAGATGGGCACAATTAATTATACTAATGATCAAGTGAAGAGTCTGGAGGCCAGACTTAGAATTGAAAGGGATTTCGTGGCTAGTTACTCTAAGCCAAAATCTGTCTTACCCTTGATAGATGAATTTGTCACTCAAAAGGGTAAGGCTGGATTAGGATTTAAAGGTAACTCCAGGGCTGGCAGATTCAAGAGGAAAGGCAAAGCCCCTGTTCAGCCACTAAATCTTTCAGTCCCCATAAAGTTTAGTAAGGTGAAAGTGCCTTCTAACAAATATGATCATGAAGATATTCAAGGTTATATTAAGACTAATGTTCTGAAGAACAAGGGTGTAAATGCAAGCAGGCCTACCTATGGTCATAAACCTAATGGTTTTAAGAAATCAGTAGGTGAAGTTGCTACAGCACCAGCAATGAATAGAAATTCTTCTGACAAGGATGTATCTAGATCTAGATACAATAAGTTTGAATGTTGGTGCTGTGGTAAGAGAGGCCATTTTACACTAGACTGTTGGTATAACCCAAGTGCTATAAAGAACAATAGTCTACCTGTTAGAAGAGGTTATGGTAGCTTTAGTAATGCTAACCTGAACCAAGGACCCAAGACTTACTTGGGTTCTAAGGGTAAGTAATTCTGTGTTGCAGGTGAATCCAAGTAACCATGCCCCTATATGGTACTTGGATAGTGGTTGTTCCAGGCACATGACTGGAACAAAGGGGCTGCTGAAGGAGTATTCATCTGTCAAAGATGGACCTAAAGTGATCTTTGGTGGATCTGAAAAAGGAGTCATCAAAGGGTTTGGTAACATTTCTTCTAACCTTATCACTATCACTCAAGTGGCTTATGTAAAAGGTTTGAAACATAATCTAATAAGCATAAGCCAGCTAAGTGATTTAGGATATGACATTTCATTTGTTAAAGATGGATGTCATATCAAAAGGTCAAGTGATCAAAAGATCATATTGACTGGGTATAGGAAGAGAAATGTATATTGTCTTAATTTTGAATGTGAGAATAAGGCTTCTCCCATATGTCTTGTAGCTGATGACAATGCTTCTCATTGTGTTAAGTTGCACAAGAGATTGGCTCATCTAAACTACAAGACAATTGGTCAACTCTTTAGCAAAGAGTTAGTGAGGAATGGACCTCAAGTTAAGTGTATAAAGGAAGGGATATGCTCAGCTTGTCAAAAGGGTAAGCAGACAAAATCCTCCTTTCAAAGCCTTGAAAACAAGGATTCTGTGAGGTGTTTATACCTTTGCATATGGATCTTTTTGGTCCTATGCCAGTTCATAGTCTAGGTAGGAAGGTCTACACTTTTGTGGTTGTAGATGACTATTCTAGATTTACATGGGTGTTCTTTCTGAGACAAAAATCTGAAACCCCAGGTGTTTTACTTAATTTTGTAAAGCAAATTCAGAATGAACTGAATAGTACAGTGGTCAAAATCAGAAGTGACCATGGTACTGAGTTTCAATCTGAAAGCATAACAAAATTGTGTAAAGACTTTGGGATTTTCCAAGAGTTCTCCTCACCTAGAACACCTCAGCAAAATGGAATTGCTGAAAGAAAGAATAGAACATTAATTGAAGCTGGTAGAACTCTATTGAGTGACACCTCTCTCCCAGAATATTTTTGGGCTGAGACAGTTAACACTGCTTGTCATGTAATCAATAGGGCTACTATCACCAAAAGCAACAAAATGACTCCCTATGAGATTGTGAAAGGCAGAAAACCAAATCTATCTTACTTTAGGATCTTTGGTTGCAAGTGTTATATACTTAACAATGGCAAGTCATATTTGACTAAGTTTGCTGCCAAATCCCAGGATGGGATATTTGTTGGGTACAGCACAAATAGTAAGGCCTATAGAGTCTTCAACTTGACTACTCAAGTTGTTGAAGAATCTGTGCATGTTGTGTTTGATGAAACAAGATTAATCAACTGTGAGTTATCTTGTAGATCAAATGACTCAACAGGTATAAGCAAAAGTATAGACAAGCTTTCCATTACTGAAGTATCAAAGGAAGATGGGGCATTGAAAAATGAAGGCTTCAGTCCATGGGGAGAACAAGACACTATAGAAGCTGATGAAAGTCAAGAGAATCAGTTAAATGAAGGAGCTGGAGATGTTCAACCAGAAGGAAATCTTCCTCCAGCTACAAGACATTTAAGAGATCATCCAGCTAATCAGATAATAGGTGATCCTAGACAAGGGGTGCAAACTAGAAGAAGAAATCAAAACACAGTTCTACATTCAAGTTTCCTGTCACAAATGGAGCCTAAGAAGTTTGAAGAAGCTATCCAAGACCAGCACTGGATTGATGCTATGCAAGAGGAGCTGAATCAATTCAGAAGGTGCAATGTCTGGGAGCTTGTTCCTAAACCAAGAGGCCACAACATAATTGGCACAAAATGGATCTATAGGAACAAGCTAGATGAAGGTGGAATAATAGTAAAGAATAAAGCAAGATTGGTTGCAAAAGGATACAGGCAGGAAGAAGGGATTGACTTTGATCAAACCTTTGCTCCTGTAGCAAGGCTGGAGGCAATCAGAATATTCCTTACCTATGCAGCCTATCAAGACTTCAAAGTATACCAGATGGATGTGAAGTCAGCATTTCTGAATGGTGATCTTAAAGAAGAAGTATATGTAGAGCAACCATCAGGTTTTGTAGATCCTCTTAAAACTGATTTTGTTTATAAGCTTAGGAAAGCTCTGTATGGGTTAAAGCAAGCTCCAAGGGCTTGGTATGAAACCCTGTCTACTTTCCTTATTGAGAATAAATTCTCAAGAGGAAAAATTGACAAAACTCTATTCCTTAGGGAATCCAAAGGCAAGATCATCTTAGTTCAGATCTATGTTGATGACATAATCTTTGGATCTACTGAAAACAACCTTTGTAAAAAGTTTGCCAAACTTATGCAAGGGAAGTTTGAGATGAGCAGTATGGGGGAACTGAAATTCTTCTTGGGACTCCAAGTAAGACAGACTGATGATGGCTTGTCCATATCCCAGTCTAAGTTCACCATAGAATTGATTAAGAAATATGGTATGGAGTCATCCTCCACCATGAGAACTCCTATGGGAACAAGTATGCCTATATGCAAAGATGATGCCGGTAAACCTGTTGATGAGACTTTGTATAGAGGAATAGTTGGCTCACTACTATATCTCACTGCTAGTAGACCAGATATTATGTATGCTACATGTGTCTGTGCTAGGTACCAAGCCTGCCCTAAAGAATCTCATTATACTACAGTTAAAAGGATTCTGAGATATCTTAAGGGCACACCTAATCTAGGCCTTTGGTACCCTAGGAATAGAGATTTTCAACTAATAGGCTATTCAGATGCAGATTTTGCAGGATGTAGAGAGGATAGGAAGAGTACTACAGGTACTTGTCAATTCCTGGGAGGAAGACTAATATCATGGAGTAGTAAGAAGCAGACTAGTGTGGCAATTTCCACAGCTGAGTCAGAGTATGTTGCTGCTGGAAGCTGCTGTGCACAACTATTATGGATGCAGCATCAGCTAAAGGATTATGGTATTCAAGTAAGTAGAACACCTCTTTTATGTGACTCTAAGAGTGCAATTTCTATTGCTAATAATCCTGTTTCTCATAGTAGAACTAAGCATATAGAAATAAAATACCATTTTCTTAGAGAACATGTAGAAAAAGAAGACATCTCATTCGAATTTGTGAAAACAGATTATCAAATAGCAGATGTGTTTACTAAGCCCCTAGATGAGACAAAATTCAATAAATTCAAAATTGAATTAGATATGTTAACCATTGATTAGTGTAATCACAAAATCATCAACAATAAAGTTGAAGTGGTAACAATACATTCAAGTGATATTAAGACACATTGAAGTAGTATAAAGTACTTTGTTGTACTTATAAGTTGTGATGATCAAACAGAAATTGGCTAAGTAAGATGGTGTCGACACATTCAGTAATAATGTGTCGACTCAGGGTAGTAATGTCGACAAGTCAGAGATATTGTGTCGACATTTAAGAATCTTATTGTCAACTTATCCAGGAATGTAGTGTCGACTTCACCAGGATAGTGGTGTCGACACTTACAGATTTTGTGTCGACACTTATACTAAGAGTCGACACAGAATTTTTGATGCTCTACTATATATCTCTAGTATCGACATAACCACAAATTGGTGTCGACACATAGTAGACGGACTTGATGTCGAGACTATAGAAGCTTGTGTCGACACATTCCATCTGTGTCGACACTTATAGTCTGTTTTTGGCGTCTTTTGATCTTCTTTAAACAGAAGGTATAAATAGGTCAAGAACTCATTCTGTCGACACGCTTGAAACCCTGTGTCGACATTCTCTCTCTCTCTCTCTCTTTCTCTCATCTTTCAAGCTTTCTCGACAGATCCATGGCGCCAAAGATTGAAGACAATGTAAATGAAGGATATGAGTTGGTGCGCCAGGCCTTTACAGCTGCCCCTCCAGATGTTCTTGGGGTTATCTCTCTCCTCTCTGACTCAGGTTTAGAATTTCTGGTCTCCGAACCATCAAAGATCTGGAAGAAGGAGGTGCACGAGTTCTTTACCTCTGCATCTGTAAACTCTGAAAGTCATGAGATAAAATCCACAGTTCATGGGTCACCTGTGGAGATTACACCAAGAAAGTTAAAAACAATTCTGCAATTATCTACAATTGAGAATGAAGAGGATGTACCTGCTTCTAAATCTAGGGAGGCTCTTCAATGGTGTGGATTGGATTCCACCATGAAAATTGGAGCAGCATTCAACAGGAAAGGAATGAATCAACAGGGCAAGTTCCTGTCAGAAGTAGTTGGAAAAGTTATTCTGTGCAAGCCAGGTGGACATGATAGGATTTCTGCCTATATGTTCAGCCTAATGACCAGGATTATTTTTACAATTCCTACGGATTGGTCATCTGTAATCTTTGAGAAGATTAAGGAAGGAATCAAGAAGCCAAATCTGGCTAGGATAATGAGTATATGCCTATGTAAGGAGATTCCTGAGGTTATGCAAAAACAACCTAGAACTAAAATTAATCACATGAGAAGGATGGACATGAGATTATTCTCCAGATGGGATAGGGTACTGACCAAAGAAATGCCTGAAGTGGAAAGAGCAGGAGACACCTGAGAAATCCCCAGGTCATGCTACCAGTACTGGGCATCCACAAGAAGAGGACAAGTAAGACTAGAGGTTGAAGATCAGCCTGCATCTACACAAGATCAGGATGCCACAATACCTGCAGTTCAAGAAGAAGAAGTAAGTAAACCAGTTCAGCAAGTTTATTCACCTACACAAACTGTATCTACTCATGACCAGGTACAGGTGCAGGGGGAGCTGGTGAATTTTCCTACAAAAGAGATTTCTAATATTTCTATTTCTGCACAGGTCCAGGGGGAGCAAGTGCAAGAAGATGCTCAAATTGATGCAATCTCCAAATTTGAATACTGCAAATGAGCAAGCCCAGAAGAAATATACTCTAGAGGAGTTATTTCCAAATGATGAAATAATTACTGATAGTCTGGTAGTGGAGCAAGAAATTGAGGGGGAGCCAGTGCATGTTGAGACTGTACAACATGGCACTGAAGCAGCTGTTTCTCCTCCTCCCAAAGAAAGAGTTCAAATTGAGAGTACTTCTGATTCTGAGAATGAAGAAGCCAGGGTGGCTAAAAAGAGAAAACTTATGGTCTTTCAGAGAAGGAGCAAGAGCTATAAGCAGGCTCTACAGTCTACAGCACATCACACTCCTTCTAACTTTGATTATAACAAGTTCTTGGTAGATTTACAAGTGAAATTGGATGACCACAGAGTGGCTATAGAAAAATATGTTGATGAGAAGCAACAAGTCCCTGCAATTTGACTTAGCTCAAGATATAAAATCAATTAGGTTTGAGGTCAATATGCATAAGAAGGAAATGACAGATTGCTTCCATAAGGGAGGTAATGCTGTGGTATATCTGGCAAAACAACAGCAGACTATCATCCCTAAGGTGGATGACATTTCTTTAAAGCAAAGCTATGTCTTGGAAAATCAGATAAGGATGAATGAAAATTTAATTGAATCTCATCATAAGATTATTGAGGAATTGAAAAAGATTGTTCCAAGTCTGCCTGCAACTAGATCAAAGGAAATGGAAGAATTTGATAAGAACTTTCAAGCTGCTATTGATTCTATTAAAACTGCTATCACAACCTCTCAAAAGGAAATATCTGACAAGCTTCAAAAGTTAAAACCATTTTTTAAAGAGGGTGTGAATTATCTAGATGGTCAAATCAGATTTCAGAAGAAAGATCTAAGAGATCATGTTTCTAGAGAAGCCATAAAGGGGGAGAGGATGCTAGTTCATGCAGGCTCAGAGCACACCAAATGGGTGACCAATAGTATTAGAGCCACATTGGGATATCCACCATTGTGTGATGATGCTATGGTGGCTGAGTCAGGAATACAAACAAGTCTACTTGAAGGCAATCAACCTGAGGTTGCCCAAGTCATTTACCCCCCTCCAGATTATGATATGATTGATCAGCAGGTTCAAGGGATGTATAGTCCTCCAAAGGAGGTTACTAATATTGTTATTGGGAAGGTTGATAAGCCTGAGGCTACTTTGAAAGACCAGCAAGATGCTCTTCTATCTAAGAAAAGGTTTAGAGAGCAGGCTGAACTTAAGCCAGACTTTGAGCAGTGGAGTCCTACTTCCAGAAATATAATACTCACTGCATGGAAGGCTGTCAAAGACCAAGTGCATGAAAGAGGCAAGTGGTACAATGAGATGGAATGGCAGAAGTATGAAGCCAGGCAAGAGGCCATTGTACAGTTTAGAAGAAAAGCCAAGCTGGGTAGGCTGCCTCCAGATGCTCAGGAGCCAAGCAAGTACTTCCCAAAGCCCTTTCATTATTTTGAAAGGCAAAGGCTCAAGGAAGAAGCAAAGAAGAAGGCTGATCTAAAAGGCAAGAAAAGCCAGCTGAAGATTCTGAAGCTCCTGTGAAGGCTCAAGTTCTATCTGGCAAAGGAATTGTCATTAAAGAGCCTGATCAATCTTAATTCTTAGTTCTTTCAAAGTGTTTTGTAATGTTTTGATTAAATCATTAGATGTAAATCTGTCTGTATTCAAACATTATCAAGTTATAAACAAAATGTTGTGTGAAATCATATAATGTTCATTCTGTGATGTATGGTTTTTATTTTGTTTATATTAAGTATTCCCTGTTATGTCATATATCATCAGTTTATACTTTTTATAAATGGTGTATATCATTGGATATAGGGTTATGACTTCTCCAAATAGGGGGAGATTGTTGGGTACATTGGAAAATGTGTACCTGATTTGAAGAAGCCCAACTTAGCTCAATGATATACATCAAGGTGTATTTGATGTTGTTTTGAGTTGACATGTGCAGGTGAAGAAGTATTAATTTAATGCAGAAAAATATTCTAAGTCCACAGTGTCGACACCTGAAAGGAACATTGTGTCGACACTTCAGAATATCAGTGTCGACACAGAGAAAGATAGTCGACCACATTTATGTCGACACTGGGAAGCAGTGTCGACACATAAAGAAAATCGTCGACCTCAACACTGGGAAGCAGTGTCGACACCGTGAAAGATAGTCGACAACAACACTGAGAAAGTTTGTCGACACCGTGAAAGAAGTAGTCGACACAGACACTGAAATTGTTAGTCGACTAGTGAAAGATAGTCGACCAGAGAAAGTTTGTCGACACCATGAAAGATAGTCGACCAGAGAAAGTTAGTCGAGTAGTGAAAGATAGTCGACACAGAAGAAAAATAGTCGACCACAACATGTGTCGACACTGGGTGGATGTGTCGACACTGAAGAAAAGACTGAGTCGACACATATTGGCATAAGTCGACTATGCTTGTGTCGACACCAGAAGACTGAGTCGACACATTTTGGCAAAATTGAAGATTGCTGTGTCGACACCAGAAGCCTGAGTCGACACATACTAAGTTCTGAATCTACAACAACTGTGTCGACACACAGGACTTGTGTCGACACACTGCAGAGTCTAGACCAAGTTATTTTCTGAAGAAGCTGTGTCGACTTAAAGGCAACTTTGTCGACATCATCAAAGACTGTGTCGACACCAAAGTCACTTGTGTCGACACAGATAGACAGATTGGTCTCGACACTTTCTAACTGACTGTCTCGACATTTTGCTGTCCAAGGCTAAGGTATAAGAATTGTTTGAAGACTTGACAGCTGTGGGTTGCCACCGTTTAACTGAAGCTGTCAGACCTATCAGAAATCAGTTAGAAACCGGATCAGCCGGTTACCATGAAGAAAGTCTATAAATAGACACATTCAGAAGGAATTAAAACAAAACGAAGCTAACACAAAATAATAGAAGAAGATCTAAGAAGAAGAAACAGAAAGGATTACGATCCTGTTGATAGTTTCAATTCAAGAAAGTGAAAAAGAAGATCTTCATCAGAAGGTCTAAGAAGAGGATAGTCTGAAGTATCAGAAAAGGTGTTGGACAGAGGGAGATCTAAGTCATCTTGAAGAAGAAGAAGGAAGCCATCAGTGGTTTCTCAAGAAGCTATTTGGAAATCAACTCAGCTAAGTTCAGATTCAAGAAGCTTTGAAGAAAGCTCAGATTCAGTTGATTTCATCAGCTGATCAAGAAGTGTCTTGTCTTCTTCTCTCTCAACAAAGACAAGACATCAAAATATCTTTTCTAAATTTCTGTAGGATCTGTTTACACAGATCTGAGTTGTAAGCCTGTGTTATAAAGGCTGAGTGTAGGAGAGTGATCTCTGAGTGGTAGGGCTATTTGCCTGAGTGTAGGAGAAGATTATTCTCTGAGTGGTAGGCCTTGAGGCAAGGCTGAGGTAGGGCTGTTGAGCCTGAGTTGTAGGAACCTATCCTGGTTCTGAGCTGTAGGATCTGAGGATCTGAGTATAGTGGAAGTTTGGCCGAATCTAGCACATTGCTAGATAGGTGAAGGGGGAAAGTGGATGTACCCAGATCTTGGGGAACCACTATAAAACATTGTGCAATCTATGATGCTTAGTTTTCTGTGAATGCTGTGCTAGATAAGTTAATCTGCAATTGAATTCTGCCTAGATTTATAAACAAGAAATTAGAACCTATTCACCCCCCCTCTAGGTGTTTAGGTTGTCTTGAAAGTAAAACTATCAAAAAGTTTTACCCATGGAGTTCCTGATGTCAAATACTTCACCGACCTACATCTAAGAGTTTGACTCCCTGACAGATCATAAGTGCTCTCATCCGACCAGTGCACATTTCCAATCTATCTAAAAGAAGAACTATTTGATGCCATCACCACAATACTAGAACTCTCAGACTTCAATCTCATTCTAGGGATGGAATGATTGAAAAAGCATGGTGTGCTAATAAACTATGCAACCAAGGAAGTCATCCTTTGTACCGCATCTGCTATCAGGCCCACTTTCCCCGGTATAAAACCAATACCTCCTAAACCTCCATTCAAGTAGTTAAAGCATACAATAAAGGAGAAGAAGTATACACTATTTGCTTCGAGATGATAAGAGACTCCATAAATATCCTCGATGTACCAGTAGTGAGAGACTTCCTCGAGATTTTTCTCGAAAAACTTCCCAGACTACTCCCCCCTGAGAGGTCGAATTTAAAATAGAGGTAGTCCCTAGGGCCCGACCTATATCTCAGACCCCATACCAAATGGACCCAAGGGAATTAACCAAATTTCAAAAGAGATAAGAAGATTTGGTAAAGGATGGTTTTGTCCGTCCAAGTTCATCTCCATGAGGAGCCCCAGTCCTATTCGTCAAAAATAAGTACGAGACATTTCGTCTATGCATCGACTATAGAGAACTCAATCAACTGAAGGTACAAAACACGAACCCCTTCATGGCATAGATGAACTCTTTGACCAACTTCAGGGAGCCTGCGTCTTCTCCAAGCTAGATCTAAGATCTGGGTACTACCAATAATGGATCCAAGACAAACATATTCTGAAAATGGCCTTTAGTTCAAGGTATGGTCTTTATGAATTTACAGTGATGCCATTTCGCCTCACCAATGCCCCCTCGATATTTATGACATTAATGAACCACGTCTTCGGACCCTACAAAGACATATTCATTATAGTCTTCATAGACGATATCTTGTTATACTCCAAGATAGAGAAGGATCACGTTAGGCACTTCATGTTATTACTAGAGAAACCGAAAGAGCAACACCTATACACCAAATTCAGCAAGTGTGAATTCTAGCTCAATAAAATCGGCTTTCTAAGCCACATGATAAGTAGAGCCGGAGTAGCACTGGACCCTGCTAAAATTCAAGTCATAAGAGACTGGCCTACACTTAAGACAGTCACAGACGTTTGAACCTTCCTAGGACTAGCAGAATATTACCATAAGTTCGTGGAGTAATTTTCTAAGATTGCCCTCCCACTCACATCACTCATCAAGAAGGATACCCCTTTAAATGGACTACCTAGTGTGAAGCTGCCTTTCAGGACCTTAAGACAAGGCTAACATCCGCCCCCATCTTGACCCTCCCCAAAGGGAGGGAAGGATTCCAGATTTATACGGACGCCTTGCTACAAGGAATGGGAGCAGTCCTAATATAGAATGGAAAAGTAATTTCCTACTCCTCAAGGAAGCTCAAGAAACATAAACAAAATTATCCAGTGCACGATTTAGAACTTAGAGTCATCAGTTTTGTGCTAAAAATCTGGAGACACTATATGTATGGTTTACACTGTAAAATTTTCTTGGATTACAGAAATCCAGAGTATATACACACCCAAAAGATCTCAACCTACGATAGAGATAATGGTTGAAATTCTTATGTGATTACAAGTATACATTACACTACCACCTAGGAAAAGAAAATTCTATAGCTGATGCTTTGAGCCGAATAGTACCAAACTCCAAGGGCAGAACTGAAGAAATGACTTCACACATATATTAGACAAATGAATATCACCCTGGTATTATGAAAAAAATTTAGGGCAATACACCAAGTACCTAAACTAGCTAAAAATCGAGTGCAGTATGACAGATCAGTTTAAGTAGGGGCAAAGATAGGATCCAATCCCGGAGTCTATCATCCATACCCTCTCAGAAGGCTTGCAGGAGGCCACTCCATGAAATAGGATTTACTCTATTTTCGGAACCACCTAGATATCCCTGTGATCGGAAAAATTAAGAAGGAGATCTTATAGAAAGCACACTACACTAAATACTCAATACACCCTGGAATCACCTAGATGTACGGAGACATTCGAAGGACGCTTTATTGGTCAAGATTGAAAAGATATATCAAATTGTTTGTAACCCACTATAAAGCCTGCCAGCTGTTAAAAACTGAGTGCGGAAGTCTGGGAGGTCTACTAAAACCCTTGCCTGTGCTTGAATAGAAATTAAAGGACATCTCCATAGACTTTATCCATGGTATATCCTGCTCCCAGGTTGGAAATGTCTCGATACAGGTAATTGTAGATAGACTTACTAAAGTAGCATGATTCATCCCAATTCGAAATTAAGCCCTGGTAAACGGCTTAATCCACCTCTTCGTTGAACAGTTTGTTCGTTATCATGGGGTGCCAAGGACGATCGTATATGATAGAGATGGTTGATTCACTTCTAAGGAAAGGAGGTTGGTGCAAGCTTACTTAGGCTCAAGGTTGGCTTTTAGCACTACCTTCAACCCCTAAATGGACGACCAAACCAAACAGACAATACAAAACTATGGAAGAATTACTCTGGATATGCATAATAGATTATAACAAACCACAGGAAAAGCTCCTACCCCTAATAGAGTTCTCCTATAATAATAGCCTCCAGTAAAGTATTGATATAACCCCCTATGAAGCTTTGTAAGAAGGAGATGTCAAACTCCGCTATCCTGAATACAAGAAGAAGACTTACAGGTATTGGGAGTACAATTTGTTGAAAAGACCAACACAATAATTAGAATCATCAGGGAGAGGATGCTTGAACCCCAGAGTAATTAAGCCAAGTATTACTATAAGAAACACCGCATGGTCGCATTCCAGGTTTTGGGAATAGGTATTCTTAAAGATTAAACTAGCACATGGAGTCTCTCATATCCGAAGTCATGCAAAACTCATCCCTCATTATATAGGACCTTATACCGTCCTAGAGCGGATCAAATCCCTGGAATATCGATTAGAACTCCCTTCGGAGATCGCCAGCTTGCATGAAGTCTTCCATGTCTCGTCGCTTTGATGAAAATTGTTGAAACCAGACTAGCTCATCTCTAGTCCCTTAGGACCCATAGCAGCGGGTAGGAAAGTCTGCTTTGAACTAATACAGTTGGTGACCCAAACCTTGCGGAAGAGGAAGGTCCCCTTAGTAAAGGTCCTATTGTCTAACTATGGACAAAAAGAGTTCACTTGGGAATTTCAAGACTTAATGAAGCTCCAATACCTAGAGCTATTTCCATTAGGGACAACTTAAAATCCATATGTATTACTTTCTTCAAATTCATGTTCATACCTTAAACACTCATGAACTCAACTTCAATTTTGGGGGAGAATTTATTTTTTTGTTTATTGGATTTGTAACATCCAAATGTTATTTAAGGGCCAATGAAGTTTTGGGAACACTAATGAATGCACCACACCACTATAGAACTACGGAAGAGCCCTTGAAGGGGCAAGAGCCAAGAGGTGCCTTGGACAAGCCAACCCGACCCTTGACCCACTAAGCCACTCATACCTCCACCTTGATCTAAGTAGGTCAAAATGACCTCACCCTTGGAAAATTGACTCAATCCTAACCATCATCATAATCCCAAGTGACCTACCCCCCTATTAGTACCCGAAGTTGGATGACCCTCTACTCTAAGGGCAAGGCAGAACCATTGATTATGCATGGTGTGCATTTAGCCAATTTGGCTTAAACCTTTTACTTTAACCTTACCCATGAACAATTAGACCAACTCTCTCTCCCCTCATGACCCCATAAGAGTTACCCACCCATTTGCATCCCAAGACATGCATCCCACCCCTTGGAAATCCCTTAAGTTATGTGTGGAGTACATTTAGCAATTTTGACCTAAACCACTCTTTTAAAGCTCTTTTTTACACAGGGTTTGGACCACATCATGACCCAATATCAAGGCCAATTAAACCCCCCAAATGTAATTTTTTGTCAACCCAAAGTCAACAAAAATTAAGCCGAGGCCTAAGCTAAAATCTCACTTAAGGAAAATTAACCTAAAAATGGCTAAATTCAATCCAAGCCATCCTAATTATTCTTTCCTCTTTGGGAGAGCTGAGCCAGTAGCTACAATGCTTATACCAGAGCCTCCTATAGATTGCAAGGTGGATGGAGGATAGCTTAAGACCATAGCCATGATCGAACATGGTGATCTTAAGGCGGGTGCTTGAAACTCACCCCCCAGCCTATAAAAGAACCCCAAACCGATTCAAAAACCTTACACCAGCCCAATGCAATTGATCCAAGCTAAGAAATTGAGTGGAAGCCCTCTGGAGAAGCCTATCCCTTTCAGCCGAGGAAGCCATGGATACCCGAACCCAAACTAGGAGATCACAACCAATCTAGGTGAGATTCCTTCCCCTTCTCCTAGTATCCTAGAATGATTTTGAATTGTAATCGAGCCCGATTGGGCTTTGATGTAACACCCCCATAAGTCACAAAGAATATAACATATGGTCTAGACGGGGCTCCACACCATATTCCACAGGACAGTTAGTGGAGTTATGCATTGAAACAAAAACATCCACGTATCCTAACTCAAAGTTGCATTCTAGCGGAAGTATTTAATTACTTAAGAACCCAACACCAAGAATGTCCACTTAACAAACCATAAGAATGACATATAAATGTTGGGTTTCTTTGAGAGGTACATTACATGTATTGAAAATGGTGAAGTGAAAGTGGGTGATTGGGCGACCTGGGCGACATGTCCATGTAAACTATGCAGACATGACTGGCGGTTAGCTAGGTCGGCAGAGCTGTTGCAGACGACTTGTTCTTTGGCGAGCTGGGCTATCTGTTCGCATGATTTTGAGCGGACAGAGGTGGCTGCCAGCTAGGATGGCTTATGCTCAGCAGGCAGTTGGATCCCAAAAGGTAACTGGGCGGATAGCTTCTCTATCCACGGAGTCCAACAGGATGAGGACTGGGCTGTAGCTCGGCAACCGGAATGGCAGATGCCTTGGTCTAGCTCTTGTGGTATGGCTGGTGGAAGCCACAGGGTTCACCAGGATTGGCAGACTATTTCCAGTGTCCTCTAGTAAGCGCAGACTGGCCCTTGTGGCCGGTGGTGTGGACTTGGTTAGGTTCTTGAACCAAGTCCAGAAGTGCTCAGTCCGAGGTGAGCGCGCAGTTAAAGCGCGGATTTCTTATCAATCCACCAAGATCGACGATAGCTTCCATGTGCTGTTGTTGCGAGCTTAGGGAATGCAGACTAGAGTTGATTCCACAAGGCTTGTAGACTGGTGCAGTGTCCGCCAAGTTCGGCAGCAGTTTCCGTGTGCGTTGTGAGCTTGGGGAATGTGGACTGGAGTTGAGTCTGTAAGGCGTACGGAACTGCTACGGTGTTCGCCAAGTTTGGCAGTCGGCTACTGTGCCTTGGTTGTGAACTTGGGGGTCCGGGCTGGAGTTATGTCCGTAGGGCGCGCAGACTAGAGCGGTGTCCGCTAATAGGCGGATAGGGTGTTGCTGCAGAGTTCTGCCAGCAGGCTTGTCCTGGCTTAGCCTTTGGCAATAAGGCGGATAGGGCTACTATCTAGCCTTAGTGATGCTGTTAGCAGGCTGGCTATCCAGTACAAGTCGCGGCGGACTGGCTGGGTATCTGCGGCATGCGAATACACTTGGTTCTTGCTGCGGGATAGGGAGGTTATCCTATCGCCTCTGGCGGTGACCACACTCCTCATCATTCCTATAAATATGACCCTCTGTCACATCAATCAGAGAGCGAATGAATAGTAAGTGAACTCGCAGATAGTTGTTACGGACTGGATTTTCTATCTGCGTGGTTTGATGGTTGACCAGGTTGTGCTATCCAGGTTATGCGGATAGTGCTTGAAATCCAGGACTTGGTTCTGACTGCGGTCAGGGACAGTGCAGACTCTATGGGTAGCAAACAACGGTTAATATCAGGTCTTGGGTTGCAGCTAGGAGGTCTCTCTTCTGCAACTAGTTTCTTAGTTCAATAAGCCGTTCGCTTCTGGCATCCTGTTTAGTTCGGTAGCAGCAGATCGTGCGGTCAGGAGGCTAGACAACCTTGCAGTTAGGCGGCTTGTAGATCGACGAGTAGAGTTCCTTCTTACATTGGAATAACAAGCAGTCCGCGTGGCTTGGTTGCGGTCTGGCGACTAGGCGGGTTGGGCAAACACCGTAGTGTAGCAGTAGAGCCGGCGATTAACTTTTTGAGTCCGCGCGGTTAGGTTTGCCTTGTAATTGTTTCTTCTTTCCCTTTGGTTACTTTTGTGAATCATGCATCGTCATGTATGTCTCGCCTTGTAAAGATTGTTTAGTACAAGATCTTGCTCTTCTGGTTTGCATCTGGTTTATTTGGGCTCGGACAGGTTGAGTGTTCCTGTGCCTGGTTTCCCTTCTTCCGCTATATCAATTTTTTTAACAACATGTGCGCAGCAGAATAAGGAATCAATAAAACCCAAAGAAAAATAGATCTTGCGATGAACATTGATGAAGAAGTAGAAAATAACTTTAGATAAAAGTATACCTTAATGGGACTGAGTCACTACTCAACCAAGGTGCTCCAAGGAAGTCTGACAAACACTTGCAGCTAGAGTTCTGAGTGTAGAAGTATATTCACGCCTTTATAGGTATCCACATGAGCAAGAAGAACCCTTTGACTCTTGTCACACAAGATCTAGCTTGGAAGAAGTAAAGCCCTCAACGTCTCTACAGATTGCTAGATCCATCAAAGGAGAGGCGGCGGTGATGAAGACGAAGCTTAGGAAACACTTTCCCGATAACGACAATAGATCACAATTGTCAGCGACATAGAGCAGCGACTACGACTTCAAGGTTGCGGAACTGTTCCGTCGGGAAGAAAAAGTCTCCACACTCACGATCTGGATCAATTAGGTCAAGCACAAGAGATAACATTTATCTCATCTATTTACACTCAAAGACCGAAACAGACATTACCCGCAGACCAAACCAAAATTGGATTTAATGAATTAAACCGTAGTTAACAACATTTGTTGAGATGACACGTATATATACGATGAATCAAGGATCAATTCGTCGATATAACACGAGAATACTCGACAAATTCAGACAGATTAATTCGTCAAAATGTCAAGAGAGTACTCGACAAATCCCAGTCCAATTCATCGAAATGTCAAGAGAGTACTCGATGAATGTAAGTCCAATTCATTTAAATGTCAAGAGAGTACTCGACGAATCCAAGTCCAATTTGCCAAAATGTCAAGAGACCTCTCAACGAATTCAGATTGATTCCTCAAAATATCAAGATACCTTTCAATGAAATACCCTTGAGTCTTCCGATAACTTAACATGTCATATATATTCATAATATAGGGTCCCATATTGAAAAACCTCCAAATACAGAATGTTATAGGCTTGGCCTTTGATTCATATCACATATGAGCAATGCTAACACAAACCTTTCCAACTTCTCCAATACTCTTATGTGTGACCCCATAGGATCATATTGCGTTGGTAGTGAGACTACTTGTTTGACCACTTCTAGGTCACAATGATAATACTAACAATAGATATACAAATTTTTTGGCCTTAAGGCCTTACAAGCTGTTTCCTTCACAAACGTGTTATATATATATCGGCACACATGCCGACAACAAATAAAAATAGTATTAAGCACCTGGGCCTTCGAGGGCCAACCATCTTAGAAAAAAGGGCTTCAACCCACTAGTTCTCGCTCGGCTCTCCAGAACCTGCATAGGGACAATCCACCAAGACATGGTAAACAAAGCAATGGTCAACTTTAAATGACCAATTTATAACGACCCTAACCCTCACTCAGGGAAGTAGTGCTCCTTCCCTATTGGTACGCATCATGTATATATATTGATATAAGAATATGCAATTTAAGCATAATTTATCATAAATATTGGCGCGCAAGGAAACCCGTCCCTTGCACTCAGAGGACATTATAAGTGTAATGGATACCCAGTCCTACCACCATCCTCAGTCCTAGACTGATGGTTCAACATTAAGCATTCACCATTCCAACAAGTCAAGGACTCTCCCTGGACAACAATGAAAGCCATGTACTTTAGGCAATCTAGTCGAATGACAAGGTACGAGTACAATTCAGCCACATCCCGTTGCTCAAATTGCCGTTTGTACTATGCATGACGCAGGTCAGCCTCCCCTTTTCCATTCACAACATACATAACCACATTATATTCCAAGGCTGTCTCTCACAACCACCATAGCTAGGCACTCAAGGATTTACAGCTCGACATGTTACCCACCTTGTCTCATGGACATAGGCTTCACACCCACAATCAAAGCTCTATGGGAGCTATCACCAACGATATCACTATCATCACGCGATATCGACAATATCACACATCTGTCTCAGGCTCGGGTTCATACCCAACACAAGCAACTGCTCACTGGTCCCTGCTAGTCAAGCTATCACAAGCATTATCGCTATTGCGGGCGATATTAACAAAATCTCGTTGTCTGTTGCAACCTCAGGTGTTTCTTAGAGAACACCTCCAATACTCACTACAACAAGCTGTACACCCCAAAACTCCTTAAAACTACATGTTTATCCATAGAGTCTTCTCAGGCATGCAAATCAATCATCACCAACCTAGTCTAATCTGTCCTGATGAGCTTCACATAGCATCTCTATTCCGTACTTTGATTTCAGATTCTATATGTAAGTTTACTAGTGGGGATACCACCAATCAACCCATTGGAAACTTCCCATTCTCCACCAATCGGTGGGAGTTTACATACAATCATGCTAATTAAGGACATCACTTGTCTAAGAAGTAAGATCATTACCCTTGTTGATCACTTAGGAGCGATGAACTTATAATTGATCTAGATGGAAGCACCCGCCTCGCTTTCCCCTCCGTAGATCTAGCTTTAGCTCGTGACTTTATCCATAAGAGCTCCTTCAATGGCTGAGTTCAGCTTTCTAAAATCTACCTCCAAGCTCACCTTTCTTCTTCCCCCTTCTTTCTTAAGGTTCAGGAGAAAGCAAGAGAGTGTGTGAAATATAAAATGAACATCTCTTACCACACTCCTCTAGTTAATAAACATGAGAGCAATTTTTGCCTTATGATCCTCATTCCAAAATAAATGAATGGCCATAATCATAGATGACAAGTCTAATTTATTGTTATTATCTGGCGATATCTCACTATTGCGACACGATAGCCTCCGCGGCGACCGCTTGACCAAGTCAACACTACTTTGCTGCTTAATGGCCGTTTCACAGCCCACTGATACATGGATGTCTGCTACATGGCACGCTATCGCCTAGCGATATCGCTATCGCCGACGGTAGCATCTAGAAACAAGATTGTTGTTTTCCAATGTGGCAAACCTTGGGTGTTACAAATCTCCCCTCCTTTATGAAATTTCTTCTCGAAATTACTCATTACATAAAACAACATAGAAGTGTCAAAAATACAAAATGTATACCTTAACGGAATAGCTCGGGGAACTCCTCTCTCATGGCTTGCACATGCTCCCATGATAGTTCCTCACAACCACAATGTCCCAAAGGACTTTGACCATCCCGATCACCATATTTTGGAACTGCTTCACATCCGTGTCTTTGATACGAATGGGTCTGACTTTCATTGTCAACCCACTATCGTCTGACACTTGATTCACAGCAACCACTTGCGTAGGCTCTTGCAATGCCTTCAGTAACACCGATAAGTGAAACACATTGTGGAAATCACTTAGCTCTACTAAAAGAGCAAGCCAATAGGAAGCTTCACAAACCCATTCAATAATTTCAAAAGGCCCAAGATATCTCAGACTTAACTTCTCTAAGCGTCGAATCTTGGATATACCTTTGAATGGCTTGATCTTAAGATAGACCCAATCAGCAATCGCAAACTCAACATTTCGGTGCTTGGTATTATAGTACTTTGTCTGCCTATCCTGAGCAATCAACTGTCACTCTCGAATCAAACGTATCTTCGAAGTAGCATCTTCGGCGTCTTTACACTTATACAGCTTCGATTCACCTGTTTCTACCCAAGCCAACAGAGTACGAAACTTCCTACCGCATAAGGCCTCGAAAGGCGCCATTTTAATACTTGATTGGTAGCTATTGTTTTAGGCAAACTTGATCATATAGAGATGATCCTCCCACCTCTTCCTGAAATCTAAGGTGCATATGCAAAACATATCCTCCATTGTCCTGTTTACCCTCTCAGACTGTCCATCTGTTTGCGGATGAAAGGTCGTGCTGAAATTCAGCTTGGTAACCAACAATTGGTGGATTAGCCTCCAATCATTTAGAGCAAAATGCCCATTTTAGTCACTTACAATGCTACGGGGCACACCGTGCAATCGTACTATATTGTCAACTTAAAGCTTTGCCAACTTTTCCACTGAATCGTCCCTCCTGTTAAGAATAAAGTGTGATACCTTTATCAATCGGTCAACGATCACCCAAATGACATCGTTCCCGCTCTGCGATCTTCGCAAACTATGCACGAAATCCAAATATATGCCGTCAAACTTCCACTCTGGTATTGGTAACGACTTCAAGAAACCACCAGGCTTCTAACATTCAGCCTTCTATAGGGCGCATGTCTGACATTTCACCACATAAAGAGCTATGTCCTTTAGAACTAGTCTCCAGAATAACTTTTCATGTCCTTGAACATCTTTCCGCTCCCCGGGTGAAAGTATTTAATATCGGGTGAGTTGAGTACTTTATAAAGTGTGTCTTGTACATCAATTCATCTCGTAATTTGCCCATATTCGGGATGCACAACCGACTGTTCTTCCACAAAAGATCATCTTCAAAGGAAAACTGGGCATTTGACCCATCCAAAGTCTCCGCCAAGTAACGTTTCATCTTGTCATCATGCTCCAACGCCTGTTGAATCCTATCTGCGTGGTCATATTGCACCTCTATCTAGTTTAAACATGCGTTTGCACTAGATCTCTCATCAACAAAAGAGATCTCCAAGGCCTCCATGTCTCAAATAAGATGCTCATCATGTATCTGTATCTAGTTGGCCCGTATCGGAGCCCCGTGACTCAACGCATCTGCGACAATATTTTCCTTCTCGGAAACATAGTGTATCTCAAAAGTGTAGTCCCCAAGGAACTCAATCCACCTCCTTTGTTTCATATTCAAATACTTCTGGTTCAACAGATACTTTAGGCTTTTATGGTCCGTAAAGATATCAACCTTCATGCCATACAAGTATGCTACCATAGCTTCAGGGCGAATATCAAAACTGCCAACTCCAAGTCATGGACTGGATAGTTTCTCTCGTGCACCTTCAGCTGGCGAGAGACATAAGATATAACCATACCAAACTGCAAAAGAACATAGCCTAAGCCTCTCCTTGAGGAATTGTTATAGATCATATAGTCGTATGCACCACATGACAAGCACAAAATAAGCATCATGGTCAGATGACTCTTCAACTCCACAAAAGCTCGCACACACTATGACATCCAAACAAACTTCTGATCCTTTCTTGTAAACATAGTGAGAGGTCGAGCTATCCATGAAAAGTTCTTTACAAATCGCCCATAGTAGCCAGCAAGTCCATGAAAGCTCCTAACTTCCGCTGCAGTAGTCAACACAGGCCACTCTCCACTATCACAACTATCTCCACTGGATTTAAAACAATACCCTCTCCACTAACCATATGATAAAGAAATTCCATTGAGGCTAGCCAAAACTCATACTTAGAGAACTTAACATAGTGTCGATTCCTTCTCAGGGTATGCAAAACCAACCTCAAATGATTCGCATGATCCTCTTCTTACTGAGAGTATGCCAATATATCATCTATAAAGATGATCACAAATCGGTCCAAATACTCCTGAAAGGTCTTGTGCATCAGATCCATGAATACCGATTGCATATTTGTTAGCCCAAATGACATCATAGTGAACTCATAGTGTCCATATCGTATACCAAATGCCGTCTTGGGAAAAATCACTTTCCCTGATCCTCAACTGATTATAATAAGACTTCAAATCCAGCTTCGAATAGAACGTTGATCCAACCAACTGATCAAACAAATCATCGATTCTCAGAATCATATACTTGTTCTTCTCTGTCAGCTTGTTCAGTTCACATTAGTCAATACATAGACACAAGCTTCCATCCTTCTTCTTCTTCACAAAAAGGACCATTGCACTCCAAGGTGACATACTTGGACGTATATAGCCATGATATATCAACTCCTATAATTGAACCTTCAGTTCCACCATCTCCTTTTGCGTTACCCAGTTCGGTGAGTATGATACAAGTTTTGAACCTAGCACCAACTCAATAGTGAAGTCGATCTCTAGCTGAGTTTGAATTCCAGGGAGATCTTTAGGAAACACATCACAAACTCTGACATAATTGGAATGTCACTCAAACTGGGCTTCAACTCTATAACCTCCAATATCATGAAGAATAACTTCGCTCCCTTCCGAACCATCTTGACCACTTGGAGAGCTAACATCAATATCTTGCTAGATCCTCGCATGCCAGTAAACTTAGTCTCACGTTCGGTGTTCTACCCCAGTGTGACTTTCTTCGAGTTGTAATTGATGCAGCCACCCTGCTCCGAGACCTAGTCCATGCTAAAGATCTCATCAAACTCAGATATCGGCAATACAGATGCTTCCAATCCAAAGTAATGACTTCCTATCCGCACCTTAACACTAATCATACTGTCCATACTAATCCCTTACCTATATAGGAGCAATATAGACACAAGCACTTCACTACATTTTACGAAGTTCCATAGCTAGAAAGGGTAAAGAAAGAGTTCTTGATAAAAAGGTAAGTAATAGGACATAGCCTGTTTAACGTTGTTGAACACACAGATAGTCATGCACAAGGTATAACCTATCAAAGGCTACCATAACTGCCTACTACTTTATACTTGAACCAACGTTGCCAATACCATGGGTTCTCGACTGAATGTACTAGGATGCAGCTGCCTTTACTGCCTTCCCCTTTTCAACATATGATGCTCCTGCCTTTTTCTCTATCTTTTGAGCACCACTGCGACAATCTCAAGCAATGTGCCCACCTTGCCGTAAATGTAGCAAGAAAGTGGACCTCACCCAGAAGTTTCTCCAGACACAATAGAAGAGGGAGTTGGTCCAGAAGATTTAAACTTCTTCTTCAACCTTCAATACCCTAACTTTGAAGAGCTTTGTACCTTGAATTCTGGCATTTGTTGGACTTTATTCAAATATATCTCCAACGATCTAACTGACTCCACAAAAAATTGAAATCCAAATAACTTTGGACCCATCAATAGAAGTCGTAGCCCATCACGTAAACCATTATAAAATTTGTTGACCTTGGTCTCATCATCCTTCCATACAAACCCTGCATAACGCCTCAGTATAACAAATGCATGCAAGTACTCATCCACCGTGTGCGCTCCCTATACAAAAAACATGTTTAATTGATGATCTGAGTCTCTTATCATATCAGTTTGCTCAAATATGCCAACCGACATTGAAGCCACCATAGGGATAGGGGGATGCACATGCCATATAGGTTGGACATTGATCATTATGAAGACAAGACTAGCTATAAACCGAACCTTTTCCATAAAAGGAGGAGGTGTAAGCACCTAAGTTGGAGCACTAATCTCCGTAGAATGATGGGTTTGGGACTGACCAACACTGCTTCTAGTCATCAATAATCGTGTAATACACAATTAAGCAACTAATCATATTGCAAAACAACAATTATAGGAACATGCAGGTTCTAAAAATGTATTTTTTTTCTTGAGTGGACATTCATGGGTACTTTCATATTGTAACGGTAACACATATACATGTGCTTACTACCCCTTAAAATAACTTGACCACGAATTCGAATAAGAAAGATCGACACCGGAAGCTGATACTAAACTGTAACACCCCCATCAGTCACAAAGAATATAACAGAAAGTCTGGTCGGAGCCCCACGCCATATTCCACAGACAATCAGTGTAGTTATGCATTGAAACCAAAACATCCACGTATCATAACTCAGAGTTGCATTCTAGCAAAAGTATTTAATTACTTAAGAACCCAACACTTGGAATGTACTTTTACCAAACCATATGAATGACATATAAATACGCAAATTGTTTGGCTTTAAGGTCTTAAAAACTGGTTCCTTCACAAATGTGTTTTACATATATCGTCAGACAGACCGAACACACATAAAATAGTAATAATCACTTGGGTCTTCAATGGGCAGCCATCATAGTAAAAATGGCTTCAAACCACTACTCAACGCTCGGCTATTCAACACCTACATAGGGACAATCCACCAAGATGTGGTAAACAAAGCAACAGTCAGCTTTAGCTGACAAATTTATAACGATCCCACCCCTCACTCGGGGTGGCGGTGCTCCTTCCCTGCAGGTATGCATCATGTATATATATTGACATAAGAACATGCAATTTAAGCACCATTCATCACAGACATTGGTGCATAAGGCCACACATCTCATGCACTCAGGGCACATTATCAGTGTACTAGATACCTAGTCCCACAACCATCCTTAGTCCCAGACCGATGGTTCAACATTGAGCATTCACTAGTTCAACAAGTCAAGGACTCTCCCCAGGCCAACGATGAAAGCCGGGTACTTTAGGTAATCTAGTCGAACAATAAGTTGCGGGTATTGTTTAGCCTTATCCCGTTGCTCAAATCGTCATTTGTACTACGCACGACATGGGTCATCCTCCCCTTTCCCATTTACAACACAAATAACTGCGTTATGTTCCAAGGCTAGCTCTCACAGCCACCACAACTGGTCACTCTAGGTTTTACAGCTCGACATGCTACCCACCTTATCTCATTGATATAGGCTTCACAATCACAATCAAAGCTCTCTGTGAGCTATCACCAATGATATCACTATCATCGCTTGATATCGATAGTATCACACATCTACCTTAGGCTTGGGTTCACACCCAACACAAGCAACTGCTCACATGTCTCTGCTAGTCGAGCTATCTCCAGTGATATCGCTATCACGGGCGATATCAACAGAATCTCATTCTCTGTTGTAAACTCCGGTGTTTCTTGGAGAACACCTCCAGTACTCACTACAACAAGCTTTACATCCCAAAACTCTGTAAAACTACATGTTTATCCACATAGTCATCTCCGACATGCAAATCAATGATCACCAATCTAGACCAACCTATTCGGATTGGTTTCACACAACATGCCTATTCCGTACTTTGATTCTAGATTCTATATGCAAGTTTACTACCGGGGATACCACTAATAAACCCATTGGAAACTTCCTATTCTACACCAATTGGTGGTGGTTTCCATACAATCATGCCAATTAAGGACTTCACTTGTCCAAGAAGGAAGATCGTTACCCTTGTAGATCTCTTAGGAGCCATAAACATATTATTGATCAAGATGGAAGCATTTGCCTCGCTTTACCCTCCGCGGATCTAGCTTTGGCTCACGACTCTGACCACAAGAGCTCATTCAATGGCTAAGTTCATCTTTTTAAAAGCTACCTCCAAGACCACCTTTCTTCTTTCCCCTTTTTTCTTAAGGTTCAAGAGAAAGTGAGAGAGAGAGAGAGTGAAAGAGAAAATGAACATCTCTTCCCACACTCTTCTGGTTAAGACACACGTGAGCAATCTTGGCCTTAGGATCCTCAGGCAAAAAAAAATTTGAATGGCCACAATGTTAGACGATGAGTCTAATTTATTGCTATCGCCAGTTAATATCTAACTATCATGGTGTGATAGCCTCGGCGGTGACCGCTTGACCAAGTCAACACTACTTTGCTGCTAAATAGCATTTTCACAGCCCACTGACATGTGTACGTCTGTCACATAGCATGCTATCGCCTGTCGATATCACTATCGTTGGCGTTAGCATCCAGAAATAAGAATTATTATTTTTTCAAATGTGGGAAACTTGTGGTGTTACATTTGATTTCATGGATTTTTGTGGTGGATTGCCGGTTAAATCAAATATATCTGGCCGGTGACGGCGGCTCTAGGCCGTAGTACCACCACTATTCGATAACTCTCATCATTTTGAAGCTATTGGCAGTGGTGGCGATGAGTGGTATTGGCCGGACAGCGGTCGGGGTGCCCCGAAAGCTTCCCCTATGCGAGATCTATCCCCGTCGTTGGTTTAGGTTGAAGATGAAATCACAACCATCCGAATCTTTAAACTAATGATTACTGTAATCCAAACATGGGATTGATAGGGGATCCGCTATGGGGGAAAGAGAAATTCCATCTGATGTGCTCTTGGGATGTTAGATTTGCATTAAGATCTATGCCTTTTTCTTTATTTTATTAATCAGAATGATTTATTCTATTCTTGCTATCTACATCCCCTTCAAAAAAAGTTAAGCTCATAATTAAGTACCCCAGGGGCTGAATCAGACCAAGTGCCCATCATAGAAGTTGTAGGGCTTGGTCCAAGCTTTCTAAATTAGGGTTGCCCATTTTCTGAGGTGGAGTATATCTCCCTGAATTAATTTTCAAAGTTTAATTACATTAAATTAAATCCCCAAGAATAAAAAAAATGTATTTTTCACCCATTTGACCTCCTATAATTATGAAAGTGTATGGGTAAGCTTTTCAGAAAGTTTATAACCTATGGACAGAAACTTGGAATGTTTGGATGAACATTTATGTGTTTTTTTAAATATTTAATAAAATTATAACCCTTGATTATAATTAAAATAAAAAAATTCCAAATCAACTCAAAAAATTCCCAAACTTTTCCAGAGGTCTATTAGGTTATTTTTGATCTTGGTTATTATTTTAACTTATGGTGACTTGTTTTAATAAATTTTGAAAACTATAGCTTTATTTATTTAAAATAAAATTATCACCCTTAATTATAATTAAAATAAAGATATCAAATGAACTCCAAAAATTCCCAAACTTTTTCAGAGATCTATTTAGATCATATTTGACCTTGTTTATTAATTTGAACTCATGGTGACTTGCTTGGATAAATTGGAAAACTACAGCTTTATTTATTTAAATAAATTATCACCCTTGATTATAATTAAAATAAAAATACCAAATAACCTCTAAATATTCTCAAATCTTTTCAGAGGTCTATTTAGGTCATATTTGACCTTGGTTATCAATTTTTACTCATGGTGACTTATTTTGATAAATTTGAAAAACTATAGTTTTATTTATTTAAAAAAAATTATCACCCTTGTTTATAATTAAAATAAAATACCAAATCAACAACAAAAATTCCTAAACTTCTTCAAAAGTCTATTTAAGTCATATTTGACCTTGGTTTTCAATTTGAAATCATGGTGGATTGTTTTGATAAATTTGGAAAACTATTGCTTTATTTATTTAAATAAAATTATCACCCTTGATTATAATTCAAATAAAAATACCAAATCAACTCCAAAAATTCCCAAGCTTTTTCAGAGATCTTTTTAAGTCATATCTAAACATGGTTAATAATTGGAACATATGGTGACTTGTTTTAATAAATTTGGAAAACTATAGCTTTTAATATTTAAATAAAATTATCACCCTTGATTATATTTAAAATAAAAATATCAAATCAACTCTAAGAATTCCCAAGCTTTTTTAGAGGTCTACTTAGAACATATTTGAAATTGGTTATCAATTTGAACTCATGGTGACTTGTTTTGATAAATTTGGAAAACTCTAGCTTTATTTATTTAAATAAAATTATCACCCTTGATTATAATAAAAATAAAAATACCAAATCAAACCCAAAATTCCCAATCTTTTTTATAGGTATATTTAGGAAAAATTGGACCTTGGGTATCAATTTTAACTCATGGTAACTTGTTTTGTTAAATTTGAAAAACTATAGCTTTATTTATTTAAATAAAATTATCACCCTTGATTATAATTAAAATAAAAATACCAAAATTAACTCCAAAAATTCCCAAATTATTTCAGAGGTTTATTTAGGTCATATTTGATCTTGGTTATCAATTTTAACTCATGGTGACTTGTTTTCATAAAATTGGAAAACTATAGTTTTATTTATTTAAATAAAATTATCACCCTTGTTTATAATTTAAATAAAATACCAAATCAACTCCAAAAATTCCCAAACATTTTCAGAGGTCTATTTAGGTCATATTTGACTTTGGTTATCAATTTGAACTCATGGTGACATGTTTTAATAAAATTAGAAAACTATTGTATTATTTTTAAAATAAAATTATCACCCTTGTTTATAATTAAAATAAAAAAACCAAATCAACTCCAAAAATTCTCATATTTTTTTAGAGTCCTATTTAGGTCATATTTAGCCTTGATTAGCAATTTGAGCTCTTAGTGAAGTGTTTTGATATTTTTGCAAATCTATAGCTTTAAATATTCAAAAATATTATCAGCCATGTTTTTCCTTTTCAATAAACTGCGGGTTTTACATACATCTATTTCAGTATTGTATCTTACTTACCCTATTACCGCCAATATGGTTGTACTTCATCTTTATGTGGTTATCCACAAGTATTATGCAATAAACTTATTTTTGGTGCGAAATGTTTACTAACTTTTAGTTCATCTTAACTAGTAGAACTAGGAGTAAAAATTAAAATACGTTGAAGGGACCTATATTTAAGATACCTAATTTGTGCCTAGGAAAGGAGTTATGGGTGAGCCAGTATCCCCCACAAGGAAGGTGGTGTATAACGGTACACAGTGCAACCGCCAATCTTATTCTAACTAGGCCAGTGGATATCTTAAATTAGATACCATAAACCTAATATTACGGAGAACCCTAGATTATTACCTTGGTTAAGGCTCGTCCTCTTTTAGGTCTTTAATGAGGTAAAGGTTCGCAAGGATGGTTGTTAGGCCTAGTGAGAGGGTTCTCAATAAGTAACTAGTTAACTAATTAGGTGGTGAGTCTAACCACTCCACTGAAAAACACACACTATTGGGGAGACTTGCGTGTTAGACTCTTTTGACTTAAGGGGCAATTTGTCTTGTGGTTAAATTCTCGATGGGAAAATCCCCTTAGCCTATGTCATTTCCTTGTAGCTTTTTGGGATAACGGGTGAAGTACAAAGAACGAGCTAGTGCTGTACGTTGTGGCCTTGGATGGTGGTGTACACCTACTTAGGAACAGAGAAATCCGACCCACTATTGTAATCCACCACGATGATAAGGCATATGTGGTTACCCACCCACTCAATATTTGGATAGGGTAGGAGTAAAGAAATTTAGACTATTTCATCATATCTTTCTAATTTAGAATATCTTGCATTTTGATAGTCATTATCTTACAAATTTGTATGGGCATCCATGTAAGATAATCTCGTGCTTTGAAAAAGAACCTTAAATTATATGTTGTATGAGCATTAATTTAAGATAAGTTTTTTTAGTACCATAAACTGCTCTACATCTACTTTATTCAACCTTGATTAAACTTCTTACTCACTACTATACTTATATACTACGAACAAGAACCTCAAGTTATAAGGATATATGAGCATTCTTATAAGCTTAGTTACTTACATCTCCCACATTTATACTACCTGATACATAACACAAACTACTCTACCATCACTCGTTTTACTCAAATTACTGCTTGTGCACTTGTTCCCTTTCTAACTCCCACTCTTGGATACATTGGGGAAAGACAGGGAGTCCGACTTAGTCTTTATGACAAATGGTTTTCTATAAAACCATTCATGTGCCCCAGCCGCAGTAATTCTAGAGCATTCGTTCCAGTTCAAGTTCCAGCCCATGATCGAGATCCTCGAGATGGACAAGGAGATACTAGTAGTTATGGACCCTGCCCCTGATCCAATTACCGCAGTAGAAAAGGAATTTAGGGATGCGAGTAATTATCTTTGTACCATGATTCTCACTTGGTACTAAGGATATGTAGTAGTTTGTTAACCTAGGGCATAGTAGCCCCATCTTTTTTCTAAAAGCGGGTTTGTTGCCTTAGCTAATTTTATTTCAAAGGATATGTTTTAGCCATAGTCTTCCATTATACCCGATCTGGTGATCCTTTTTGTGATATATATATGGATATGTTTGGGACTTCATCTTTACTACTTTTTTTATAAAATGGTATTTCTGTGACGTGATGATAACTCTCCTTAGGGGACAAATGTCATATTGCGGGGCTAACCTGATTGCTAACACTAACATATGACCACTACCCTCAACATAAGAATTCCCTCAGTCGTGACCAAACTAGGATGGGGTTCTTACATTTTTATTTGTTCTTCAACTAGTAAAGCTATAGGATTTATAAAAAAGAAAAAATTGTTGAAGAATCTATTCATATAAGATTTGATGAGTTTGTTCCTTGTGTAGATTTTAATCCAATAAGAAATGAACAAGAACCCCTTCCTCCTTTGGAACATGAAGATGATATACTACCTGGAGAAAAATAAGAAGAAAAAGAGGAAAGAGAAGAAGTGGAAGAATATGTGCTTCCAAGTGAACTTAAGTTTACCAAAGATCATCTAAAGGAATAAATTATTAGAGAACCATCAAAATGAGTTAGTACTCGTTCTTCTTTACATGATTTATTTTCAAACCTATGTTATGTTTCCGAAATCATTCCAAAAGACATTTCAACCTCTTTAAATGATGAATTTTTGTTTTAGCTATAAATGAAAAGTTAATTAATTTGAACGTAATAGGGTTTGGAAACTTGTAGTTGGTGGCTTGTTAGTGGTGCTACCTGCCATGAGACGAATGATAAAGGACTTTTGATAGAGCCCACTGCATTCTAGGAGAAGGTTGAGAATTGTAATGGAGGAGATACCGCTATGACTCATGTTGAGACAGCAGAGCTGGTCCTCTCTTCAGGGAATTTTTTATTTTTAAATAATGTTAAAGTAGTTCCTAGCATAACATAAAATATAATTTCCATAAGTTTATTAGATAAGGCTGGAATGTCCATCACAACCCAAAAATGATAGAATAAAACTAATTATTAATTCACATTATTTTGGTTGTTTATATTTGATTAGCGGAATGCATAGACTTAGCTTAAACACCATTAACATTAACCAAGTGAGTTCAAATCTTATTGATCCTAAGTTGATACATAAATGACTTGGACACAAGAAATATAGAAAAATGCTTGATCTAACTAAGAGTCATAACACTCTCTTTGATCCGTCTATTCGATTTGATAAGTGTGAGGTGTTCGCCCAAACTAATATCACTAGAAAACCTTTCAAGTCAGTTTCTAGAAGCACACAACTTCTTGAATTGATACATTCAGACCTTTGTGATTTTGAAGTGACGTCACTAAAGGGGAAAGGAAGTATCTCATTAGATTCACAGACAAATTTTCCATATATTGTCATGTGTATTTTTGAAATCGAAAGATGAGACTTTTGAGATGTTTAATAATTTTAAGTCCCTTGTGGAAAATCAATTGAATTTAAAAAGTAAGAGATTTAGAAGTGATTAAGGAGGAGAAATTTTGTGCCTCTAAGGGAATAATCCTTGAAACCTCAAATCCTTACTCACCCTAGTTAAATGGTGTTGTTGAGCGTAAGAATAGAACTTTAACAAAAATGTTGATTTCTATGCTCCTTATAGCTGGTATGCCTAATTCCTTTTGGGGAAAAGTTGATCTCACTATAAATAAAATTCTAAATAGAGTGCCTCTATTGGGTATTGTTTTCACAATAATCCTGATTTGAAGAAGTCCCCTTAAACTACGATGAATTGAGTTATATTTGACTTTACTTTAAGGTTATGTACTTGCAGTACTTAATTGCCAAATACACACCAATATCAGATTATAATGGGTCATCAAACATAGGACTATGCAATATAATTGCTCATTATGTAGGACATGATGTTGATTCATGTGCAATCTCTTTATTGGGGTGTACTTCATTTTCAAGTGCATAAAAATCAAGGAAAAAGAAGGTTGCTGAGTTCTGGAAGAATTAAAAAATTTCCTAAGTAAAATTCTTCGAGTATACAGGTGAAGTGTTGTGTCATTCGTCAAGATGTCACATGAATACTCGTGGAATTCATCGAGTTTACTCGAGAAATTTCTGACAGGTTCTTAAACTTCTTCTAAAAATGGCTAAGTGAAATTCGTCGAGTCTATACGCTTAGTCTCGTGTCATTCATCGAGACATCATGTGTATACTCATGGAATTTGTCGAGTATACTCGAGTGATCTAGTGACTTATAACAGAAAAATTTCTAAGCTAAATTCGTCGAATGAACTCGTGTAATTCATTGAATGATCTCGAGTATTCTAAGTAAGTCGTCAAGTGATCTAGACTTTACTCGTGTCATTTCGACAAATGTACTTAACTTTTTTCTAGTTCGACTTTTCCCGACGGGTTCTGTTTCAAACAAAGGCCATGTATAGTGCACGTGGAAGCTTAATTTTGGAAGTTGAAGATGGATTTCATATATATATATCAAGGATTCATTTCAGAAACCTAACTTGCTAAGAATCACAAAATTTCTCAAGACCTAATTTTTGAACTCGTGAACAACTGACGTATGATTTCTCGATCTACTATTCTTAGAATTATTCTTCCTGACGACCTAGAGTTCATGATTAGCGATTCTTCTCAGAGACAAATTCGACAAGATCATCGTGTCCAGATTTCTCAATGGTGGTATCGATCGAATCAGATTTCAAGTTTCAGATCAAGATTTTTCAGAAGTCAATTCTTCTTCTTCAATTTCATTTCAAGCTCTATTCTTCAAGGAGGAAGAAGATTGATTCCTTTTAGATTTGAAGTTGTAGATTGGTTTTCAATCTAGAAATTGTAAAAACTACTTTTCTTATTATATGAGGTTTTTACTTCCGAGTTTGTAGATCCGTATTTTTGATCGAGTTGTAGGAGAGGTTATAAGTTATAGGAGTTTAGGCTTCGAGGTGTAAGATTTATTTAATCTAAGTTTTTGGTGAAGTAGGCTAGCCTATCACAAAGTGCTAGATAGGCGACGCGGGATAGTGGACGTACCCATTATGGGGAACCACTATAAATCCTTATGTGCTTCTATGTGCTTGTTAGTTAGTAAATTTTTATTCCGTAAAAAGATGCAGAACTCACCTATTCCCCCCCACATATAGGTGATTTAGGTAGACATCTAGATACTTTCAATTAGTATCAGAGGGAGGTTGTTCATTAAAAGGTTAACACCTTGAACAAGATCTCAATCTAGTTGTCAAAGCACAAGTCTATCTATAATGGACAGAAGTAAGGATATATTCCCCATGAAGCTGTCTGTGTGTTCCAGGGAAAACTTTCCTATGTGGAAGGAAAGAGTCAGGTTCTTTATGGAAGTTGTCGATCCCAGAATTTTTCAGATTATCGAAGAAGTTCTGCATGTACCCATGACTACTTCAACTATCAACCCAACGCTAATGGTTCCTGAGAAAATGATAGACCTAACTAAAGATGAAATTGCTTTTGTATTTCTGGACAAGAAAGAAAAGAACATTATTTTAAGTGTTGTGGATGACTCAATGTTTCAGAATCTAATCCACTATAAGTAGGCCAAAGATATGTGAACTTCTCTGATTATCCTCATGGAAGGTATGAAGGAGGTTAGGGATGACCGAAAATCCCTCCTCAATCAAGAGTACGAAGCCTTCAAACAAGATAGAAGAAACTCCATAACCGACTGCTATGAGAAGTTATTCAGAATTATCAACAGGATAAGGAATAATGATGGCAAGTTTACAAATGGTGAACTTAACGATAAATTCTTGAGATCCATGATGAAAGAATGGGATAACAAGGTTTGTACAATAAGGGAGTTTGGTAGACTTGCTGTAACATCCCATTTCCAACTAGACCCCTAAGAGTAGTTTTGTCATGACAAAACCCTAGAAAATCCATAAAGGCCAAGTGAGCCTAGGAATGAGGATGAGACCACTATGGTCTGCACATAGTAGATTTTTGAACCTTGGTTTAAGGTGATCATGGGGCTTCACCAAGACTCCAAGACCCCACCCATACCTTCATAACCCTAGTAAAGGGGTCAATGAGTCACTAAGGACCCATGGAAGGCAGTCAAAGGGGCTAAGTTGACCAAAGTCAATTATAACCCTAATTGGGTCAAATTGACCTACACAAGGGCCAATTGCAGTCCCTTATCCAAATGGACCCCACACATACCCTCATAGACCTAGTGAGAGGCCAAAGGGTCACCAAGGACCCATTGGGATCAATCAAAAAGGCGAGGTTGACTAAAGTCAACTCTGGACCTAAAATGGTCAAAATGCCCTAGTTAAGGGTCAAGTGACCTTCAAGGACCAATCCAACCCCACCTTGACCCTAGGGGAGGCCAATGGGTCACCAAGAACCCATTAAGGAAAATTCAAGGACCCATTGACCTAAGTGGGCCCCAGTCCAAGTTTGGGTCAAACTAGCCCAAATGAGCTAACTCAAGCTCAAGCCCATTGCAATTGGGCTAACCTTGTTTTAAATGACCAAATGGACTTGTGGGCTGCCATGGATTAGGTAGGAGCCAAATTTCAGGCTTGGTGATTAGGAGAGAGAAAGCCACCCATGGAGGAAAGAGAAAGAGAAGGAAGAAGAAGGAAGGAGGACTTTGGGCACCTCCACCCCCTTCCCCAACCTCCCCATTAAATTCAGCAAGGCAAGGGAAGTGCAGTAGCAATCCTTTACTGATTAGAGCAAGCTCCACCCCCCCTACCAACCAAAGCCGCCATTTTTGACTTAGGCCAAAAATGGCATAGGGCAATTCAGCTACCTAACACCTCCCCTCTCCCTTTTAAAAGCTCCATTGGACTCCAAGGAGTAATTACCACCATTTTCCTGAAGGAGCCAGCTAGTTTCTTGTGTTTTTGAAGAGGCCGACCACCACCGGCCACCACCATGCCAATCCGGCGATCAGCACGGCTACAGCCTTCCCCACAGGTCCTCCTCCACTCCTTAACCCATGGGCAGATCTTAGAAATCATTAGGTCCAAGGTTCGGGCTCAATTGAGCCCGATCCAATTTAAAAAAATCACGATTTTTCCATGGTTTTGAGCTTGACGGGTTCACTGGAATAGTGCTCCCCGGTGGCCATGCCGCCGCCTGGAGGTAGCCACGACCACAACGAAGGTGTTGGCGGCGGTGGCCGGCCGGGGAGGTGGCCGGATCGCCGACGGCAGCGTCTGGAAGAAGCTCCAGGACGGTGAAATCGGGACCGTCGGCTGGAGGAAGGAGACAATCAGATCCCGTCCGTTTGCGCCAAGATTCGTGCAGATTGATGAATATAAACTATAGCTTTTACATATTATGAGCTCATTTATGTCACAGCTTTTGTATTTAATGTTATTAAATATTAAAAATAATTAGAGGCCATTTCAAAAAAAATGGTCAACACATAAAATGTAGCCCTATGGGTCTAGTTTCATACAAAAGTGGTTTGAACCAATTTGGGTGACTAGTTTGACCAGGGAACTCATTTTAGTGGGGTCTATACATATGACTAGACAGACATAAAACAGAGGGCTTACACTTCATCCTTAGCTCAAATGAGCTGAAATTTTGGCAGGAAGTCATCCTACCCAATATGTAGACCCTGCCCAAAAATGGGAATTTTTGGGAATAATATTTCTATAGTTTTGTAAATAATTTAATTTATCTAGGGTAAATTAATTTATGGGTCAAATGAAGCACAAATTCATCCAAATTTTGGTGGTAGGTATATGAGGTCAATATAGATCCCTGGTTAAAATTTCAATAAGTTTGGAGGTGATTTGAATGGAAATCATGCAAACCCTAGCCATGCCCTAAGAAGGGCATTTTGGTCCAAAAATGTATTGTTGGTTTAGGATGTCCAATTCACCTCAACAGAGGTTCAAATTTGGGCCACTGACTTGGCATGAACTTTTTCACCTTCCAATGAAATATGGGGAGGTTTGGAATTGATTTGCCCCAAGATCCTAGGTCAAACCCTAAGGAAGGGCTTTTGTACCTTGTGAAGGGCATGTGGCCCAAACACCTTGTATGACTATGAAATTTTGTAGGGAGGGTATTAGGGTCACTAAAACCCTCTGGTGAAAACCTTAGGGTATTTTGGAAGGTTTGGGACTCACAAAACCCTAACCTTAGTTTAGGGCACAAATATTGTAGGGTTGGAATGGGCTAGTTAAACTCCTCAAACTAAGATGAAATTTTGGTAGAATGGTCATAAGGATATTATCAGCCTCTGGTAATTTAATTGGGGATTTTTGGGATAATATTTATAGTACTTCCTTTATAACACAAGGGGATGCCTCAATTTAATAAATTGATCATTATGGTCCCTCTGCCCCTTGGGAAGACATCAAAGTTTGAAAGAGGAAGTCTTGAAGCATTATAGACATATATAAATTTTATGAGAATTTTTAAATACATATTGGAGGTACTTCACAAGCTTGTTAAATGAGGAAATTATTCAAAAATTTATTTAAGTCTATTTACTGATAAATAAATTATGAAATTTGTCTCAGATCATTTATATGCCATTAGAATCATACTTGAATTTTCTATGAATTTTTGGAAGCAATATAGTGTTTATATCTCTTTAAATGAATTTTTAAAGATTAAAATGAAATAAGAATTTGGGGATAAAACCTTACTGAAAAATTTAGATATTTTGGAGGATGAGTTAAATTCTTATTTTCAATATCATATAAAATTAGTGGAATGATATCTTGTCTGAAATTGGTACCTCATGTTCATTATTGGAAACTTTAGTCACTATAATAATTGAATAAATTATTAAATAAATAAGGAAAATTTTGGGTCTCTGGATTTAAGGCTTAAAGTTTATAAGGAACTTACATTAATTATTATAGGAGTATTGGATGATCATTCGATGTACTTTCCATTTTACATGAAGTTTAACCTTGGTGGTCTGCATTTAGTAATTTTGGAAAATTGTTCATGATTTTTGTTTGAGGCTTATCACTCCTTAATCACTTATGATATTTGACCCAGAGCATTGATATGCCCTTGCAATCAGGTTAGAGTTTTTCTTGAATTTTTAGAAATAATATTGCCCTGTTTATCTATTTTAATAAATTATTGCAAGTTACCTTTAAAATAAAATCAGTGGCCTAAACCTTGAGAGACCTTGGATCTTAGGTTAAATGTTTATAATGAGTATAACATAAATCTGGGGGAATTGTATCTTGTCTAAATTTGGTACCTCCTGTTCAATCTCGGAGACCTTGGCCACTAGGAATATTTAATAAATTACTAGATAAATAGAAAAATTGTGAAATTCTAGATTTGGGCAATAAAGATCATAATGGACCCCCATTAATTATTATAGGAGTATTGGATGATTATTTGATGTACTTCCCATTTTACACGACATTAAACCTTCGTGGTCTGCATATAGTAAATCGGCAGAAATATTTTGGAATACAAGTTAGGCATATAAGTCGAGATTAGTGGATATAGGTTTGGATAATTTAGAATAAGTTCATCCCTCAGGGTTGGATGAGAAAAGGTTTGGTTTGGCTAAAAGTTAGATGGTGTTCGGGATCGACGAAAGATCGTCTTCCCCGTAGAGTGAAAGGTCAAAATCACCTTAAGTTTAGCCTAGCGTAATATGAAAAGGGAATGGGTAAGGGATATGGGATTAGTTATCAACCAACAAGAATAAGTGCCTTGCGAAAGTGAGCTTTGGGATTCAGCCCATCATAGCTCCTAGTGCCCTCGAGAGCCCTTCATAGGGAATACCTTGGGCAGTCCTGGGTCAAACCTAAGTCGTAGGCATAAAATAAACTGAAGAGTAAATAGTAAACTTAGGATTTCACACTCTCAAACCCCAATGTCCCGAGAGATAGTTTGGGCTACTCGGGCAATAAGCCCAGTGGTTATGGTGATGGACGGGATAGTCCAGGGAGCTTCGGCTCGGTTGTTGATTATGATGGACGGGATAGTCTGGGGAGCTTCGGCTCAGTTGTTTATTATGATGGATGGGATAGTCCGGGGAGCTTCGACTCGGTTGTTGATTATGATGGACGGGATAGTCCGGGGAGCTTCGGCTCGGTTGTTTATTATGACGGACGGGATAGTCCGGGGAGATTTGGTTCGGTTATTGTTTGGACTCATAACTATTGCATGTGCATAGAAGGTATAAGGTGGTGGGTCTTCGGTATTGGAGGGTCATTGCACCGACACCAATACGCTGCTTGGCAAGTGTGGTTAGCACTTCGCCAACAGAAGTCCGATGCGCCAGCCGGCAAGAGTACGCAGGAGTCCGCTTTGTGCACCAAGCGTTGAGGCGTACGATAGGTCTGACCGGTAGTGCTTTACTGGTTTAGAGGTGGGCGAGGCCCAACCCACGGCTTCCGTCTGCCACTACAGAGGTATCCTGGGAGGTAATGGCTCCGAAAGGGGGAACTAAAGGTCTGTGTACACAGAGTCGAGTGGGTGAGTTGCACTTGCATGTTCATGACATAGCATAATTGTATTTTATAGCATAACCATTGCATAAAACCTGACACCTAATATATAAGCGGTATAGGACGCTCTATACATTAGGCCCTGCAGAACGACCCCTTGGCCTATGAGTTCGTGCGAGCGTGCTTATAAGTCAAGGTTCTCTTTCAGTACTATAAATTTAAGCCTGCTAGTAAAACCGACACCCTATTGTATAAATCGGTATGGGACTTTTTATACGATAGGAGCCCTGCAAAAGATCCCTTAGCTTATGTGTATCGCATAAGTCAAGGTTACTTTCTTATTCAAATTTTATATCATTATTACCATCTTTTTGAACTGCTAGTTTAGCTCCGCTGCCATCTGCTATTTGATATTCTCCACCTTCACGTCCTTCCCTTTCCTTCTCCCCGCTCGATGCCTAGGAGCCATGGGGGAAGGGGCAAGGGACGATAGGACTTAGTCTTTTAGACTAATGGTTTTCGAACCACATCATTTTAGGGGACCACGGAGCCCAGCATGGAGGAGCAGCCCCGGAGGTCGGCACGCTTGGAGATCGGACAGTCTAGTACCGGAGTCCAGGCAGCAGGGACTGTGAGTCTCGACCACTAGTAGTTATATTAGTCTGCTTCCGCGATGAGCAATTTGTAGTGAGGACATGATGTACCGGGCATAAGCCCGAGATTTCTGTTATATGTACTATCTGTGGACACTCCCTTCGTGGAGCTTATTTTCTATACATGTGATTCCTGTGGACTTGTTTTTAATTTATTGCTATAGTTGTGATCGATTTGGCCGGCAGGATCGGCGTTTTGTAGTGACGACCTTCTCGGGTGCGAAAGTATCACCACAAGGCGACGGTTCTGGGCCTAAGACCCCGGTGTCTAAAAAGAAAAAAAATGGGGGTCTTACACTTGCTGACACTGACCCTCAAAATCTATTTAGGAAGCTTCTCTCCTATGAGATTCAAATAAATACGAGGAAAGCTGAAGAAGAAGGAAGCAATTCCGAAAACCATAGAAATGTCAGTGGCCCTAAAGGTTGAAGGGTTAAGGAAGACTAGAGATGTGTCTCCTACCAGAACTCAAACATCATGTGATCAGGAGGACTCAGAGCCGAGCACCTCATGCTCTGAAATGTCAAACTTAGATTTCTCCCAACTCTCGAAATAATTCAAGAGGATGCTCAGCAAGAGAAGGAAGATGAGAAATCAGCCCTCATCATTGAACTATAGAAGATCACTTGGTGATGGTGATCATTATAAGAAAAACTATAACAACAATGATAGGTATAACTCTAAAACGAACAAGCATATTTTAACTGACGTCGTGTGCTACTATTGTGAAAGGAGGGAGTTATTCAGATATACTCTAGGGGGTGGGGGGTGGGGTGAATAGAGTGTCTAAAAAACTTTAGGCTGTTTTAATCTATTCTATCAGAGTACAAAAATAGGTGATACCAATAAATATTTAAGCAGAAGGAAAACTAGAGAACTATTCTAAACATCACAGGAATTAGCTAGAGCAATAAGAAAAGGTGCAATCAGATGACACAAGAAATTATATTGGTTCCCCAAATCTGGGTACATCCACTCTTCTACCACCTTGGTAGGAATCACTCTCAGGTTTTTGATCAGGTGTCTGCCACCAAATAATATCTATTTCAAGGGAGATATTGCAACCCTTCTGGCTTTTGATCATGTGTTGGAAAACCAACTTGAAGTCTTTTGATCAGGTGACCTCACAACCAGGAATTACTTTTGAAGGGAGTAAAAACCCTTTACACAGAGGGGGGAAGGAAAAAGTTGAGAGTTCTTCTCTTTTCTCAAGCAAAGGAGAGAAGACTTGAGAGTGATCTTGATAGAATAAAGGCTTGTCCTGTGATTTGAATGGTTCAGGAGATCAGAGCCTTGTATAGGGTGTAGGACTTGAAATCCAGAAAGCTGAGACTGATTGAGGATGATTGTCTCCATAAGCTTCCTGAATGAACTCTTGTTTTTGAAACTGAGAGCAGTTCTTCTTCTTTTTCTTTCAGCCTTGAGATCTTTTTTTCAAAAGTCTGTCGACTGTATCAAGAGGTACTGAATAATAATTCTTTGGGTCTTTTATTCTCTGAGTCCCTATTCTTTGAATAATTCCATGGTCCACATTGATTGACTGCCGGAATAACGGGAACTTAGGCAATGGATATAAGAGAATTAACTCATTTCCTTAACTATCCCGAGAAAAGAAGTATAATAACTCTGTGAAAACCAGCAATTAAAGATTGCCAAGGAATGACTATATTCAGAGAATATATGCATTAATCACTCAGAGTCATATAAGCAAAAGAATAAATAGTCAATAAGGAAAACAATAACTGCAGCGAATAAAATGTTGATCTGGCAGAAATCATCGATCTGGTCCTGAGATCGTCGAGCTCAAACATCCTCTATCGTCGAGCTGAGCCCTGTGATCGTTGACCTGAAAATTTGCTTTCCAAACTGGGCTTCACGATTGTCAAACTGAGATGGTTGAACATCGATCTCAATCTTAAAAATAGATCAAAGATCATCGACCTGAGTTCAGCAATCATCGATCTCAGCATTTAGAGATTTAACTCTGAGATCGTCGAGCACAGAACGAAGATGAAAGTATCTAGTGTCAACCTAATCCACCTATGGGGGGGGGGAATAGGTGTATTGTAGTCTTTTGCGGAATTAAAATAACCTGTACAAGTAAGCAAACAGAACACAGAAAACACAAAGAATTATAGTGGTTCCCCGATTTGGGTTCTTCCACTTTACCCCTTCGACCTATCTCCCACCAAGGGACGACTCGGTCACTTCTTCAAACGGATTGAAATCCAATCATCACACTAGGAGCAACGCTCCCCTAACTATGAAAGGAACCCTTCCTACAATGGAGTCACAACTCCACCACAATGGGTTGCACCCAACCCTTACAACTAGGAATGAAAATTCCTTTACAACAAAATTGAATATAAATTAAAATACAAACAATGCTTTGGAGATTCCGATGTCCTTCTTCGTTCGTTGAAGCTTGCACGAAAAGTACGAAGAGTCCATAGCCGAATTTCTCACTTGGAATGGATCTTGTAAAGAACGGCGGCGACAAGTAAGTGCGGCGGCGATGCTTTGTAGATCCAAACTTCTTGACGAAGCAAGCTAGGTCTTCGAACGATCTCAGTTTGATCAAAAGTCTCAACCGATTTGGAAGGGAGAACAAGTCTCGTTCAACGAATCAGAAGATAAGAGATCTCGAGAGAGATACGTGAGATCGGCTTCTTTCCTCTGTTCTGTCGTCGGACGATTAGAGAAGATCTGAGATCAGCGGCAGTGACAATCTTGCGAGAGGCGACAAGCGTTCAGCGATTTTGCAATCGGCTAGGTCACCGTCTACTCGTTTCGTATTTCCGTGAATGTGTGTATCTTTGGAGTTTCAAAATACGCATATATTTATACCAGGAGCCAACCCTAATGACCGTTGTGGCGCCCACAAGGAGAAGCCCTAGTCCCAGCCGAAACAGCGCACGACAACTTGGTTCGGTTCAGAGAACGAAGAAAATTTTCCTATGGAAAAATCGGCGAGAGTCGTTGGTGATTCCCGTCGATGTCAGCAGGAATCGCTCATGACTCCCGTCGATTCTGCCTTAGCAGAATTTCTGTTTAAAATCTGTCAGCTGGAAGAAGTCAGCGGTATTCGTATTGATTCCCGTCAAAGTTGGCGGGAATCACTAACCACTCCCGTCGAAGTCGGCGGGAATCACTAACGATTCCCGTCGATTTTGACTTGGAAGATATTTTCTTCTTCCTTCTTTTGATAACTTGGTCTTTGACCCATCCTTGCTTCTTCTGCTCTTGATCTACCTTGACCCTGTACTTGAAAATAAGTACACTCCAATAGAGAGAACACACGTGAATCAACACACTGATCTACATAACGAGAGATTACGTTGCGCAGACCCGTGTATATTGACCCACTGCACCCTGACATTAATGTGTACTTATCATGGAATAGCTGCAAGCACAACTTGATAGAATTGTCAAATACATTGTCAATTCAACTTAGCTTGTTCAGGGGCTTCTTCAAATTAGGTCTATTGTGGATGCAATACACAACAATCTCCCCCTATTTGAAGAAGCCTAAACCCTACAAGCTAAGGTGAATAGATAAGATGTGAATGAAAATCATAAAATGAAAATTCAGTTGAGAGTGGAATTCATTAACATTTTCCTGAGAGCAGCCACCTTTGTGTCCTACTAAGCTACTTAGCATTAACATTAGCAACCAACTTAGCCTTAGCCGAGAGGGTAATTTTCCCTATTTTAGGCTTCTGCAAATCTGTGACTTCACTTGGAGCAAAATGCTCCCCCTCAGTTCTTGCATCCGTGCCCGATCTTGAGTTCCTAGCAGATGCTTCCCCTAGATCCAAGAGCCTTGAGCCCTTAAGTATTCAATCTTCATAGTTCAGCATGCCGAGTTCAGTTTTGAAGAGACTGAACTTGGCCTTGTCTAGGGGCTTTGTGAAGATATCTGCAATTTGCTTATCCGTGGGGACATAATAGAGAGATATATCTTTGTTTTCCACATGCTCCCGAATGAAGTGGTAGCGCACTTCAATATTCTTTGTTCTTCTCTGCGACACTGGATTGTTCGCAATTGCAATTGCGCTCGAGGAGTCGCAATATATAGGAACTTCTATGAACTGCAAGTCATAATATTTGAGTTAATTTCTGATCCATAGAAGTTGTGCGTAACAGCTGCCTGCTGAGATGTACTCAGATTCAGCCGTAGAGGTTGCGACACAGTTCTGCTTTTTACTATTCCATGATATAAACCTTCTTCCAAGGAATTGGCACGTCCTAGAAGTGCTTTTCCTATCACCCCTGCTTCCTACAAAGTCAGCATCTAAAAGCCTATCAACTCGACATCATTATTTCTTGGGTACCACAAGCCAAGATTTGGTGTACCTTTAAGGTATCTAAGAATCTGCTTTGCAATGACATAATGAGGTTCCTTAGTGTTCACCTGATATCTGGCACAAATGCATGTGGAAAACATAATATCCGGTCAACTAGCAGTAAGGTAGAGCAGGGATCCAATTATGCTTCTGTATTTGGTTTCATCAAAAGGTTTCCCTTTCTCATCCTTGTCTAGAGACACAGTGGATCCCATTGGAGTCCTCATAGAGGTTGCACTCTCCATTTCGAATTTCTTAAGGAGTTCATTTGTTAACTTCGTCTGAGAAATGAAAATTCCATCCTCAGACTATTTCACTTGAAGTCTCAAGAAATACTTCAGTTCTCCCATACTGCTCATTTCAAACTTCCCCTGCATAAGTTTAGAGAACTTCTTGCACAGGTTGTTGTCCGTTGAACCAAATATTATGTCATCGACATAGATTTACACCAGCAAAATCTTGCCTTTGACTTCCCTAAGAAACAATGTCTTATCTATTTTTCCTCTCGAGAACTTGTTCTCAAGAAGAAAACTAAACAGAGTCTCATACCAAGCTCGAGGAGCTTGTTTTAATCCATATAATGCTTTATTAAGAAAGTAAACATGATCAGCGAGTGTTGGATTAACAAAACCTAAGGATTGCGTGACATATACTTCCTCTTTTAAATTTCCATTCAGGAAAGCATACTTCACGTCCATCTGATAGACAGTGAATCCTTTGTGAGAGGTATACGCCAGGAACAACCTGATCGCCTCAAGTCTTGAAACTGGTGCGAAGGTTTGGTCGAAGTCAATCCCCTCCTCCTGTTTGTAACCTTGAGCCACAAGTCTGGCCTTGTTCTTGATGATGACACCGTGTTCATACTGTTTGTTTCTGAAGATCCACTTAGTGCCGATCACATTCTGTTTCTTTGGTCTGGGAACTAACATCCATACGTTGCATCGTTTGAATTGATGCAGTTCATCTTGCATTGCCAATATCCACGACGCATCTTTGTTCGCTTCGTCAAACTTCTTTGGCTCAACCCGTGACAGAAAACTAAGGTGCAGAATCTTGTTAATTGTACCTCTGCGAGTTCTGACACCGTCCCGAGGATCTCCTATGATCTGATCTCTTGGGTGATCCCTCACGTGTCTGAGCTCTAAGATTCTGGCATCAGGAGCTCCAACAGCTTCTCGGGCTCCTCCCTCTTCTGGGAGAATTTCTCCATCCTGACCGTCATCTTCTCCATTTGGCATTGAGGTGGAGACCTTGACGTACTTGGGAGTTTAATCTTTAGCAGTCTCATCTAGACTTAGCTGTTCAAGCCTTGCACCTGCATCTTCAAGAATGCCACTGGAAGAATTGCTGTGAAGCAGGATTCCTTCATCAAATACAACATTAATGGACTGCTCTACCACTAGGGTTTTCTTATTGAAAACCCTATATGCCCGACTATGGCTACTATATCCCATGAAGATGCCTTCGAAGCATTTTTCTCCGAATTTAGTACGTGGGTACTTCCCATTATTGAGTACACAACATTTGCAGCAAAAATTCCTTAGATAGGACATGGTCGGTTTCCTGCCTTCCAATAGCTCATTTGGCGTCTTACGATGATTCTTGTTGATCAAGGCTCGGTTTTGCACGTGACAGGCTGTATTGACAGCCTCTGCCCAGAAGTACTCTGGAAGAGAAGCGTCATTCAACATTGTCGTACATGCCTCAATGAGCGTTCTATTCCTCCTCTCTGCAACTCCGTTTTACTGAGGAGTATGCGGGGAGGAAAACTCATGAAAGATACCATGTTATTCACAGAATTCTGTCATAGCCCCAGACTCGAATTCTGTTCCATGGTCACTTCTGATTTTGACCACGGAGCAGGTAAGTTTGTTCTGAATCTGTTGGACAAAATTAGTGAAGATGTCAAACGTATCTGACTTTCGTTTCAAGAAGAATACCCACGTAAACTGAGAGTGATCATCAACAATAACTAGCGTATACGATTTTCCTCCTAAGCTATGAACTTGCACTGGACCAAACAAGTTCATATGCAGAAGATAAAGACATCTGGAAGAGTCTTTGTCTACAATGCCCTTAAAGGTAGCCCGAGTCTGTTTGCCCTTCTGGCATGCAGGATAAGGGGTATCTTTGATGCACTTAATAGTACGGGCATCCCTTACTAAATTCTAGGAAAAAACGTATTAATAGTTTTGAAATTAATATGTGCTAATCTCTTGTGCCATTGTTCACAGAGAGATGCACTGTCTTTTGATACTAGGCAAACGGGGGTAGAAGAGTCTAAGCTAAGAAAATCTAATAAAAAAATATTTCTGCTTCTAATGCCAGTTAATACCGTCTCTGAAGAGGCACACGATATTATCAAGTACTTTTCCTTGCAGAACTTAACGTTGTATCCTTTATCACAAACCTGGCTTACACTGATCAGGTTATGGTTTAACCCTTCAACATAGGACATGTCTGTGATAGAGAATACACCGTTGTAAATCATACCATAACCCCTGGTGACTCCTCGATCTGATCCTCCAAAGATGACTTTGGGTCCATTTTTGATTGGGAGTAATCACGCAACAGGCTTCTCGTCCCGGTCTTATGCCAGGAACATCCACTGTCCAAGTACCAGATTTGTGTTTTGGTGGCCTTTGGACATACCTGCAAAACAAAATTAGTTTCCCTTAGGAACCCAATCAGACTTGGGTCCTAGATTCCTTGTTAGCACACTACCCCTCGGTTGGTTAACCCTACGAGTGGTCGGCCTCGCATTGCTAACATAAGGAGTCTCATTGTATCTTGGATTAAACCAGCAATCAACGGCAAATTGACCAACTTTGCCACAGCACCAACAATCAAACCTGTTGTACCATTTCCTCGGCTCCTGCTTCACCCTTGGAACGGTGGGTCTAGCCGGGGCCTTGGATCTGGAGGTGGAGGCATCATGATGACAGTAGTCACACGATTTCTTCACTTCATGTTCCTTCTGTATAACAGGCTTGGCCTTTGGTGCCTTCTTCCTATTATGGCCGCTAGAGAAGTGGCCATGATTCTCCACTTGGATTTCCTCATAAGGTGACTTGAAGACACTCTCACTGTAGTTGCGGGGGAAGGTCCAACCATCATACCGGCTCATGGGATTTTCAACCGAGGGCCGAAAGAAGTGTCCATAGGTTGACTTAAATCATGCTCATTGCATGGAAAGCTAGACTTTCTTAATGAAACAGGACCTAGTGGGGCCTTTCCCTTTTCTACAGCAGAGGCCTTCTTTGTAGCCTTATTTTTCCTCTGATTTCTGTTTCTCCTGGATGATTTACCAGGCTCATCCACGTACCCTAAGCCAGCCCCCTTAGGCTTAGAAGAGAATTCATCAACTAGAGGAAGAATGGTCTTGGGCATAGAGAAGCTTTTGACAATCTTCCTCTCGGCCGCAAGCTGTTCTTCAAGCTTGTTGATTTCTTCCTATTTTTGGTCAAGGAGCCTTAGAGAATCTGAGTGCTCAGAAGTCAGGTCCAGGTGTTCCTGTCGGAGAGAAATCAAGCTAGTGATCTCTTCTCTTAGGGACACACCCTCAACCTTAAGGAATTTGACTTCCTTTTTCTGAACGCTCAACCTCTTTCGGCACTCTTCGAAAGTATTGAGCAGAAGCTCATACTTTTCGAGGAGTTCAGCTTCAAGGGAAGATGGACTGTCCTCGTGATCATCTTCAGGAAACTCAGAGTCAGAGTCAGAGTATGAGAGGGGGTGCGATTTTTTACCTTCCCAGTAAATGGGGGACAGTCTCCATCTGAGTCGGAGCGACCCATTAGCCCAAAGTAGGCTTCCTCATCATCATTGGAGTCTAAAGACTAAGATTCACTCAGTTTCTTTGGCTTTTTAGCAATGTATCTCCTCTCCTTATTCTTATCTCTAGAGGACTTGTGCTCCTCTCCTTTCCCCTTATCTCTCTTGCTTTGGTGGCAGTTAGCAATGACATGGCCTGGCTTATTGCATCCAAAGCAGATAATGTCAGTAGAACGATGTTTGTTTTGTTTAGACTAATACCTGTTAGAAGAGTAATTCTTCTTCTGATGTCTAGAGGAGGAGCAATCCTTTTTTCTATGATTCCTCAACTTGAGGAACTTCTTGAACTCTCGAGTGATGAAGGAGAATTCTTCCTCAGATAGCTCTGAGCCGGATGAGCATGGCTCAGAGTCTTCTTCCTCAGCCTTTCTCCGAGAGCAGGACGAGGCTGCACCCTTGCCTTTCTGTGAGCTATAAGCTTTCAGGGCCACAGTCTTTTCTTTAGTAGCAGCCTTATCGGCCTCCTCTTCAGCTTTTCTTGTTTTCAGCTGAAGCTCGTAGGACATTAGCTTCCCAAATAGGATCTGGGGATCAGTTTCTGCCAGCTTGCCAAACTCTCTGATGGCGCAGATCTTGGTGTCCCATTCCTTAGTAAGGGATCTAAGGAATTTGTCATTTAGTTCACCATCAGTGAACACTCTGCCATTACCTTTCAGGGCATTGACGATCTTCAGGAAGTTCTCGAATGCCACTTCGATTTCTTCCTTGGGACCTTGCCTAAAGGCCTCATACTTCTGGTTCAGATGGGATCTTCGATGATCCCTTACTTCATCTGTGCCTTCCATCAGAATGATAAGGCAGTGCCAGATGTCCTTGGCAGTCCTGCAGTTGCTAAAATTTTTCATCATTGAATCATTGACGGCGCTTACTAAAATGTTTTGAGCTTTCTTATCTAGTCCGACAAGCACCATCTCATTCTTATCCATTTCGAAGAGCTTCTTGGGCACCATCTTGGTCGGATCAATGGTGGAGGCCTTAGTGGTGATATAAGGGCCCTCCTCCACTATCATGAAGAGTCGGGGATCGACTGCTTCCATGTAGAACCTGATCCTTTCCTTTCAGATGGGAAAATTCAGCTTGGTGCATATTGGAATCTTTCCTGAATACTTAAGTCCATCCATTCCTGAGATCTTCTTTCTTCTTGACACTAGACACAGGATCTTACTCAAGGTGTTAACCTTATTGATGAGTAACCCCGCTCTGATACCACTTGAAAGTATCTAGTGTCAACCTAATCCACCTATGGGGGGGGGGGGAATAGGTGTATTGTAGTCTTTTGCGGAATTAAAATAACATGTACAAGTAAGCAAACAGAACACAGAAAACACACAAAGAATTATAGTTGTTCCCCGATTTGGGTATGTCCACTTTACCCCTTCGACCTATCTCCCACCAAGGGACGACTCTGTCACTTCTTCAAACAGATTTAAATCCAATCCTCACACTAGGAGCAACGCTCCCCTAACTACGGAAGGAACCCTTCCTACAACAGAGTCACAACTCCACCACAACAGGTTTCACCCAACCCTTACAACTAGGAATGAAAAGTCCTTTAAAACAAAATTGAATATAAATAAAAATACAAACAATGCTTTGGAGATTCTGATGTCCTTCTTTGTTCGTTGAAGCTTGCACAAAAAGTACGAAGAGTCCACAACCGGATTTCTCACTTGGAATGGATCTTGTCAAGAATGGCGGCGGCAAGTAAGTGCTGCGGCGATGCTTTGTAGATCCAAACTTCTTGACGAAGCAAGCTAGGTCTTCGAACGATCTCAGTTGGATCAAACGTCTCAACCGATTCGGAAGGGAGAAAAAGTCTCATTCAACGAATCAGAAGACAGGAGATCTCCAGAGAGATACGTGAGACCGACTGCTTGCCTCGGTTCTATCGTCGGACGATCAGAGAAGATCTGAGATCAGCGGCGGCGACAATCTTGTGAGCGGCGACAAGCGTTCGGCGATTTCGCGATCGGCTAGGTCACCGTCTACTCGTTTCATATTTCTGTGAATGTGTGTATCTTTGGAGTTTCAAAATACGCATATATTTATACCAGGAGCCAACCCTAATGACCGTTGTGGGCCCATGAGGAGAAGCCCTAGCACCGGCCGAAACAGTGCACGACGGCTTGGTTCGGTCCAGAGAACGAAGAAAATTTGCCTAAGGCAAAATCGGCGGGAGTCATTGGTGATTCCCGTCGATGTCGGCGGGAATCGCTCACGAATCCCGTCGATTCTGCCTTGGCAGAATTTCTGTTTGAAATCTGTCAGCCGGAAGAAGTCGTCAGGAGTTGTTATTGATTCCCGTCGAAGTCGGCGGGAATCACTAACCACTCCCGTCGAAGTCGGCGGGAATCACTAGCGATTCCCGTCGATTTTTACTTGGAAGAATTTTTCTTCTTCCTTCTTTTGATAACTTAATCTTTGACCCATCCTTGCTCCTTCTGCTCTTGATCTACCTTGACCCTGTACTTGAAAATAAGTACACTCCAATAAAGAAGGCACACGTGAATTAACACACTAATCTACACAACAAGGGATTACGTTGCGCAGACCCGTGTATATTGACCCACTGCACCCTGACATTGGTGTGTACTTAGCATGGAATAGATGTAAGCATAACTTGATAGAATTGTCAAATACATTGTCAATTTAACTTAGCTTGTTCAGGGGATTCTTCAAATCAGGTCTATTGTGGATGCAATACCCAACAGAAGATCGTCGAGCTCTCTTCAGAGATCGTCGAATGACTTTTTACTTAGAGAAATTTCTGCCTTATTCACTCTCAACTGTCTTCTAAGTCTCTGATGTCTTAGTCTTGTCTCACTGAGTTGATGACCTGGCTGACACCTAAGTCACTAGACTAGACCCTGGCTATACAATGTGGGTATGACTTAGCCTAGATTAGTGAACCTAGCCCAAATCCAAACTAGGGATCCAACAATCTCCCCTAATTTGGGTGAGGTCACTAAACAACAATAAAAGAAAATAATAGGAAAACTAAACAACTATATTTGTCATGAAATATAAGAAAAGTTCAACAGATATTTACAATGATAAATATAAACACAAAAAGAAAATTGTTACTAAGACTTGTCTGAAGCTGGCTTAGTAAATTCAATTCTTCTTTTTGGATCTACTGCTTGCTGTCTTGTCATTTTCAAGTCTGCTTCACCAAGAACTTTAATTTTAGCTACTTTGGGAACAACTGCCTTAGGATGTACCTACATATAAGCATTAGCGTCAAAGATATTCTTATCAATATCAAATTATTCCAGCTCTTTCTCCCTATACTTAGACATAGTCGAGAATTGAGAAGGATCAGTTCCTTCTTTTCTAGCTTTGTTTATTTGGTAGAGACCAATCAACTCATGAAACCTAGCCATCCTGAAGTTAGGATCAAGCTCAGGTTCATACTAAGATGATTCTTCTTTAGAGTCATGAGAGGTCTTCTGAAACTTCCTGTGCTTAATTAATTGTTCTTGGGATTTTGTTTCTGTTGCTGTATGTTGAGAATGACTATCATGAAGGTTTGGAGGAGGTCTGACTTGACTAAATTTTTCAGGAATTCTGAATCTCCTGCTAGAATCTGAAATATCTTCTCTATCAGCCTGATCATTTTATCTACCTCTCCTTCTTGAATAGCCCCTTGAATAAGACCTGGATGGTATGTTGTGAGAGTGAGGAGCATAAGAAGTCTACTGATGGGAGGAGGTAGTAGCCCTAGAAGTAACATTTCCACTAGCACCTACTAAAGGAGGAGGAGGAGGTGGATCCTTCCTGAAAACTTTGACAGGAGAGGAGCCAATCTTTCTCCTTTTCTTCTGAGCCTTCATCTCATTCTTGTAAAATCTCATCCAGTGAGGAGTAGTTGATGTGAGAGTAATATTGTGCCTGATGAAGTAAGGAATGTCATCTTGAGGATTAGATTTAGGCAGTTCCTTTACCGGAGCTTTTCTTTTCTTGGTTACTTTCTTCTTCTTGCTGACATCTAGATCTGAGTCTGAATCTGAATCTGAATATGAATCATTATCAGATGAGCTTGGTGGATTATCATACAAATCATCAATCTATTTGATAACTTAAAGTTCTTCAGCTGCATCAGCGGCCATAATTTCATCCAAGTCTTGGATTGGAGAAGTAGAACAAGCATAGGTTGGAGGAGAGAAGGACTTAGGCACTAGAATCTTAACCTCTGGAATACTGATCAGCTCAGGAAATGGAACTGTAGAAGGAGCTACAGAAGGCTCAGGCTTAGGAGCTTCCAAGAGCTCAGGCACTAGAACTGCAGAAGGCTTAGGCTCAGGAGCTGTCAAGAGCTCATGCACTGGAGCAGCAAAACTCTGAAGAAGCTGAAGTAGAAGATCTTTGCTCATAGGAGGAGTATAATATACTATATCTGAACAAAATTGAAAAGCAGCAGGGGGGAACAATCTCTATATAAAAGATCAAAAGAGCTTAAAAATGAAGTCAGTTTAAAAGCTGGAGAGATGAAACAATCTCCATGAAGAATGTCCAAGGGTTCTTCAGGGATTTCAATGTCATCTTCCAAAAATGCAATAACTTCTACATCAGGAATATCAATATCTACATTCTCTATATCTTCTAAAACTGTATCTACAATCTCTGTATCTACAACTGTCAAACCTGTGTCTGCGTCTGCCAAAACTGTGTCTGCCTCTGCTGTTGCAACTGCTGGAGAAGGAGGGACTTCTTCACTGGACATCTCCCCCAGCCTGGTAGCAGTAATTTCTGCTGCCAGGTCCATAGATTAAGAAGGGCCAGAAAAAGAGGCAACAAATGAATTAAGAGAAGCTAGTAGAGGGGCAATGACATCCTCTACAATGGCTTTGATGGTAGGGGTGAGGAGGGCATTGAGAGCAGATGGAGAGGATGATGTAGATGGAAGAGAGGAAGTGGAATGGCCACAAGCTTTGTAGATGTTGGAGATGGTAGATTGAGTGGTTGATTCAGGGATAGACACTTGTGATGGATGGGGGAAACATGAGGTGAGGGTTCATGAGAAGGTAAATGAGTTGGAGAAGGAGTTGGTGAAGAGAAATGAAGATCAAAAGTTAGTGAGGTTTGGATTGAGATGTTGATGGAGGGGATCTCTTCGAGATAATATGGTAGAGGAGACAAAGGAGTAGGAGTTCTTAGAGGAGGGCTTTGAGGTGGAGTTGGTTGATGTGGCAAAGGGGAAGTTGGTCTAGCTGGGGAAGGAGGAATCTCTGGCTCATCTTCTCTAGGGTGAGGAGTGACTGGAGCAGTCCTTGTGTCCTCAAAAAACCTGTGGGTGGAGGGAGCCCTGGAGGGATTTGAGATAGTCCTCTCCCACTTTCCAAAGAGTGCCGGGGTAAGCCTCTTGGAAGCATTCATGAATGTTGTTGGCGATGTCAACAACTCATGGCATTTTTTAGTGAGAAAAATCCCTAAAATTCTGCCAAGAGAGACCTCTCTCTTGTTTGATTTCTTCCTGATCAACTCAAACAAAACTTCAGCCCAATTCACTGATTTCTGAATTAACCAAGGCACTCATCAAAAGAAACTCGTGCCTGGATATATTATCATGGGCAGTGTGCTTCCCAAGCAGCACTTTTCCCATAATATCTGCCAAGAACTTGTATTGAGGAGACAAGTTCTTTTTCAGAAGCTTGCTAGGGTTTGCCTCAGCATGACCCATTTTTGCAAGCATGGCAGCAAAATCCTCTTTATCCAAATCAATATTTTCTTCTCCATTAATAAAGCCAAAAATTTCTGTAAGAACGACAGGGGTTAGATGTACCTCCTGTCCAGCAATAGTTCCTATCATCGTCTGTCCGTCTGAAGAAGAGGTATAAGCCCATTCTTTAATTTCTGATACTGGTAACTTCATCCTGGTCGTTAGAAACTTCTGTAACTTCGGTGCATCAAATAGCTTCAACACATCCTGAAACATCTGATCACTATTCTTGAATGAATCCAGATCAATATCAAAGCCTGAATCGAACTTCATGCTGGACACAACCACCGCTGGAATAACCATTGGAGAGTTCCTGCAGAGAAAATGAAGATCAAGTGCAGAAGGGAAATGGAAAGCGAGGGACTATTTCCGTCTAAACCGTAGTTTATAAGGCTTAAGAAAATGAAGAGACGAGATTAGCCAAGCGTATTAACTACTAAAAATGACTTCAAAACCAAGGTTGGCGAAGTATTTTAATATAAAATGAGTTTGGTAACCTCAGATCGAAGAGAAGTAATAAATCATCGATCTCAGTTCGACGCTAAATTCTCCGAACCAAAAAATCGTTGATCTCTGTTCGATGACAATTGTTTCACTAAGAAGCGATCGCCGATCTCCGTTCGACGTTCAACTTCCCGAGACGTTAGCAGATCATCGATCTCCGTTTGACGATCTGTCTAAAAATCGTCGAGCTCAGACAGAAAGTCAAATAATCTCATCTCCATTAATCATACCTAGCTGATTCATGAAGAATAGATGTTTCTTTTCATCCAAGGGTTTGGTGAAAATATCTGCCCTTTGCAAATCAGTAGGGATGAAGATGAGATTGATTTTATTTTTGTCTACACACTCCCTAATGAAATGATGCCTTACATCTATATGCTTAGTCATGAAATGATGGTCTGGATTCTGTGCTATAGAAATAACACTAGTACTAATCGTTGAGCTGTATAATAACTTTGTGAAAACCAACAATTAATGCTTGCTAAGGAACGACTATATTAAGAGAATATATGCATTAATCACTCAGAGTAATATAAGCAAAAGAATAAACAGTCAATAAGGAAAATAACAACTGCAGGGAATAAAATGTTGATCTGGCAGAAATCGTCGATCTGGTCCTGAGATCGTCGAGCTCAAACATCCTCCATGGTCGAGCTGAGCCCTATGATCGTTGACCTGAAAATCTGCTTTCCAAAATGGGCTTCACGATCGTCGAACTGAGATGGTTGAACATCGATCTCAATCCTGAAAGTAGATCAGAGATCGTCGACCTGAGTTCAGCAATCGTCGATCTTAGCATTTTGAGATTTAACTCTGAGATCGTTGAGCACAGAACGAAGATCGTCGTGCTCTCTTCAGAGATCGTCGAACGACTTTTTACTTAGAGAAATTTCTGCCTTGTTCACTCTCAGCTGTCTTCTAAGTCTCTGATGTCTTGGTCTTGTCTCACCGAGTTGATTACCTGGCTGACACCTAAGACACTAGACTAGACCCTTGCTATACAATGTGGGTCTGACTTAGCCTAGATTAGTGAACCTAGCCGAAATCCAAATTAGGGATCCAACATGTTGTAATAAGGCAGGTCATATGATCGTTGACTGTCCATACAAGAAGAAGGATGAATCTAAGAAGGAATAGAGGAGACCTTTAATGGTAAGAAGAAGGAGGAGAAGAGCTCCATCGCTAAAAAGACAAAGACTCTGAGCGATAGTGACTCAAACAAGTGATGCTCAGATGAGGAAGCCTACTTCGGGCTCATGGCACATACTGACAAGGATGAGTGCAACTCCTAGTATGAAGGGAAGGTAAATTCTCTCACACCTCTCTCCAAGTACGAAACTGCATCAGAAGGCCATGAATACTATTCTTCTGAAGAGGAATTAAACTTTTTGGCTCAGTATAAGGTACTGTTGGCAAGTTTTGATAAATGTCGTAAGGTTATCAAATCACAGGCCAAGGAGATTAACTCTCTCAAAGCTGTGGAATCTGATTTGAGAGAGGAAATTGAGAAATTCACTCCTTTTAGAGATAAAGTCCAATCCCTGAAGGAGAAACTTCTGACCTCTACTGTGATGTAGGCCACGGGTTTCGACACCGTAACGGCTAAGGGATTCACACGCTCGCTTAATTATAATTACTATTACGCTCACACGAAGAATAAACACAGCCACTACGCAAGTTGCAACAATTAATTTAATAGGATTCGGGGGGTTCGCTAGGCCCCTTAAGATAATATCAAGGCTATAGGCCAAGATCCTCTCAAGCGAAATGAACCCACACGGTTCGATCGAGCGTACGTTGTACCAAAAGAGACACCACCGAAATAAGGATTCGGATAACGGGTGGTTCTCTCCCAACAAAATAAAATGAGGGCCGCCACGCCTCACGAATTCAAATGGGAATCAAATAACAATAACAATAATTTAATAGATATTATCCACGAAAATTCTACCAATCACAAATCACACGATATGCTAAATGCCCAAAGAAAAGATCTAAGAGAGAAACACACAAGAGTGGAGACGTTCGTTACCCAACCGGAATGGGTGATTCCGATTTAACTCTCTTGGATCGCTCCGTTCCGAATCCACCGAAAGCGTGCCGGTTGGAGGGAAACTCCAAGTTCTTCGTTGCCTTCCGACGCCGTTGAAGTTTCACAAGATTCACCACAAGCTTTGGCCGATTCTTCTCTTGGATTAGAAGATGGGGCTGATTTGGATCTCACCAAAGGAATCAGTTTTTGGGAAGAGGATATATGTGATGGTCGGGTTTTGTTGAGAGGGATGAGGACGGTTTTGTGGAGGAGAGGTGGTGGTCGGGTTGATGTTGAAAGGGGGGCTCGGGTGTGGTGATGGAGGTGGAGGCCGGCGGCTAGGGGAGGTTGCAAGTGGTCGGCCTTCTTGAAGATGAAGAGGAGGGCTCGGTTTTTGGAGAGGGATTGAAGGTTATGGTTGGTTATTGGAAAGGAGGAGGTGGAGGTAGAGAGGCGGCCGAAATAGGGAGAGGAAGGAGAGGGGTGGCCGGCGGCCAAGGAGGAGACGGGGTAGGGGAGCTGAACTCCAAGAGGAAGAGGGAAGAGGGAAAACCAATTTAGGGTTTCAATTTTAATTAATTCATTCACTAATCTCAAAATCCAATACAACATAGCCTTATATAGGCTGTACACAGACAAGGGTTAAAAGCACCCCAAATGTGGCTAAACAAAGGCCAAAATGAAATGACAAATAATTAAAACTTTGGCTAAACATTGGCCAAATAAAAACATAATTAAAATCTGAAATAATATTTAAAATGACGCGGCGGAGATTTGACACGACATTGGCGGAGATGTTGACGCGGCCATGGCGGAGGATGTCGTGACAAATCTTCATCTCGAGGCAGCAAAGGAACATCAAGCTTGAGTCGGCACCCACATAAACCGGGTCACCATAATCATCTGTAAGGGGATCTTCTTCGGCAACATGACGTGGATCTTTGACATGTACCGGATCACCAACATCGTCCGGTGGGGGACGCTCCAAGTCAACATGTCGGGGGATGGCGGCGCCATCAATCCTCCCCCTCTCAAAAATACTCATCACTGATGAGTAGTCCCGGGTATAATCGTTGAGGAAGAGGAACCTGCAAAGAAAAACGTGGTCTTGGGGGGACCTCACAGACGCATTAGACAAATAAGAACAAAGTATTTCCACAACGTCAACCAACATACCTCCGATAGAGACCGGAGAAGAGAACGATCCAAACAAACTATCACCACCCAACCCAATAGAAAGCATAGTGGAATATGTAAACGGAGAGATAGACTTTTCAAGGGGCATAGAAACATGACGCGTAAAGTATAAAAAGTAGAAAATAGGAGCGATGCCCCAATCAATGGAAAATTCTACAAGAAATGTCATGCTACTAAATTTCCATAAGATTCGCAAATAATGGACTGGCCGGTTCATAAATATTTCTGAGGTGCCCGGAGGCGTCCGTTCAGGGACGAGACAAACCAAAACCAAATCACTTATATAACGGTAGGATACTCTCCGATTCCAACAAACAATCTTAGAATTGTGTGGGGAGAACCCATGTGCAACGTGACTTGCTTTAACAGTGGGCAGTAACGGGACCAAGTCAGGTGGCATTGGTGCTAATAAAGCAGTGGTGAAATCAATGCCATACAACGTCGTAGTTTTAGATTTAAACTTAAATTTAAATTTTAAAACGTTATGAATAAAAGCTAACGAAAAACACTCATCACTATATATAGAACAGGGCGCTCCCGGATTTGACATTACGTGTGGGCAACACAACTTAACATTCGCAACTACGTTCACTAGCGTGTGCGTGCACGGGTCATCAAAAGGCGGGGGATAAATGCGTGCGACCGGGCTTGGCAAATAAGTTTGTCGAGTGGACATCATGTCATAAAGCACCATCGCCAAGGTACCACTAGTAATCCAATTCGAAACCTCAAAACACGGATTTGACCTCCAATAAAGATCATCCAGTTGCAACCCAATAAAGTCGTAAGAAAGTTCAAACAGTGGATTCGCTCTTACGGAAAAATCATCCGACATGTCTTCTAAATCATGTGGGTAATCATGTATTTCAGATTCAGTGATCGGATCATAGATCAGCAACGCTACAATGAGATGAGGCGTTACAAATGGTAGAGAGCTAAAATCACATTCAAGTTTAGGTAAAGGAGTTAGCATTAGGGGATGCTCATCCGGTTCCACTTCGATATCGTATTCCAAAAGTTTAACTCCTTTACTAGAACAATCTTCCAACACATCAGTCCTGACATCAGTTACAGTGAAAATCTCAGAAATGGGCACTTCGATACGTCACGGACTAGAAATAGTAAGCTCATGTCCTAACAGATCGTCAAATGAATCATGACTGGGTAAGCTCTCAGTAGACTGTAACTCTTCTGACTCAGCTAGAATATCAATCGACAAAGGGGATGGCTCAAAAGTGTCGTCAAAAGGGAGTGGAGAGGGTTCCTCAAATGAGAAATCCTCATCCAAGTCACTCGGGTAACCAATCTTCTCATCGTCACTCATGTTGTCAACATTAACAACATCGGCCTCAGTGATGGGCGTACTCGTAATCGCAAGCTCAGATACCATTTTCACGCTGATAGGAACACTCTCATAAACAGGAAAGGGTCTAGTGCCCAAGTAGGGAGAAATAAAATCATGAGACATCCTCATACGGGAGTACGAGGGAACATGCTGGTTCGATGTAGGCAAAATCTTGGGCGGCGACTCACTCAGATAATCAGTAGACGGAGAACGGCAGTATGGAGGGTAATACTCATCCGTTAATAAATTCTTCATAATCTGCCAACCTATACGTGGGTCGACGGAGGGCATTCCTAAACGTCTTTCCTCATTGAGCCAGAAGGTATGTGCTCGACCAAATAATTACAGTCTCGCAACGGGAATCCTGTGGGGATCCACAATACGATATTGCTCAAAATAATGCTCCATGTCATTCACCCAACATAGAAACACTCGCGGTCCACCAAGCCCATCATATGTCGGAGCAGGAATCCTAACACGCCTAGAGGTGCGCGGTGTAACTTGATTAGCCTTTAGTTGGCCAATCAACCCCTTAATCTCTTCCACTACCGGACAATGGAAAGGCTTTCTAACGTTCATGACGGAACCTAAAGATTTCATTCGGAAAACGTGAACATCGTAGGAATTTTTTTTGTTTTAATTTCCAGCGGGAAAATGAGGATAAACTACGAGGATTAAGTGCACAAATATAAAGAAATATAGTCTGATCCTATTTAATTTAATAGATAGATTTGTTCCCACTAATATTTCAAAATAATATATAAATTTTTTTTGATATTCTTGTTGGCAAAAATATAGAGATTATTAATTAATTTTTTTCGGATTTTTTTTATTGCTGAAAATAAAATTTACCCAGCTATTGGCAGACCACAAAATATTTTTTTTGTTTTAATTTGGAGAAAAATTTGAAATTTGGAATTTGAAATTTTGAATGTTTAAATTGGAAATTTGAAATTTGAAATTTGAATTTTAAATTTTGAAATTGAAATTTGAAATTTGAAATTTGAAATTTGAAATTTTAATTTGAAATTTGAAATTTGAAATTTGAAATTTGAAATTTGAAATTTGAAACTTCGAAATTTAAAATTTGAAATTTGAAATTTGAAATTGGAAATTTGAAATTTGAAATTTCGAAATTTGAAATTTGAAATTTGAATTTTGAATTTTGAAATTTGAAATTTCGAAATTTGAAATTTGAAATTTGAAATTTGAAATTTGAAATTGGAAATTTGAAATTTGAAATTTTAATTTTAAATTTTGAGCGGGGGAGGAGTGCCAATTAGGAAATTGACGAGAACCTCCCTCTGATACCAAATTGATGTAGGCCACGGGTTTTGACACCGTAACGGCTAAGGGATTCACACGCTCGCTTAATTATAATTACTATTACGCTCACACGAAGAATAAACACAGCCACTACGCAAGTTGCAACAATTAATTTAATAGGATTCGGGGGGTTCGCTAGGCCCCTTAAGATAATATCAAGGCTATAGGCCAAGATCCTCTCAAGCGAAATGAACCCACACAGTTCGATCGAGCGTATGTTGTACCAAAAGAGACACCACCGAAATAAGGATTCGGATAACGGGTGGTTCTCTCCCAATGAAATAAAATAAGGGCCGCCACGCCTCACAAATTCAAATGGGAATCAAATAACAATAACAATAATTTAATAGATATTATCCACGAAAATTCTACCAATCACAAATCACACGATAAGCTAAATGCCCAAAGAAAAGATCTAAGAGAGAAACACACAAGAGTGGAGACGTTCGTTTCCCATCCGGAATGGGTGATTCCGATTTAACTCTCTTGGATCGCTCCGTTCCGGATCCACCGAAAGCGTGCCGATTGGAGGGAAACTCCAAGTTCTTCGTTGCCTTCCGACGCCGTTGAAGTTTCACAAGATTCACCACAAGCTTTGGCCGATTCTTCTCTTGGATTAGAAGATGGGGCTGATTTAGATCTCACCAAAGGAATCATTTTTTGGGAAGATGATATATGTGATGGTCGGGTTTTGTTGAGAGGGATGAGGACGGTTTTGTGGAGGAGAGATGGTGGTCGGGTTGATGTTGAAAGGGGGGCTCGGGTGTGGTGATGGAGGTGGAGGCCGGCGGCTAGGGGAGGTTGCAAGTGGTCGGCCTTCTTGAAGATGAAGAGGAGGGCTCGGTTTTTTGAGAGGGATTGAAGGTTATGGTTGATTATTGGAAAGGAGGAGGTAGAGGTAGAGAGGAGGCCAAAATAGGGAGAGGAAGGAGAGGGGTGGCCGGCGGCCAAGGAGGAGAGGGGGTAGGGGAGCCGAACTCCAAAAGGAAGAGGGAAGAGGGAAAACCAATTTAGGGTTTCAATTTTAATTCATTCATTCACTAATCTCAAAATCCAATACAACATAGCCTTATATAGGCTGTACAAAGACAAGGGTTATAAGCACCCCAAATGTGGCTAAACAAAGGCCAAAATGAAATGACAAATAATTAAAACTTTGGCTAAACATTGGCCAAATAAAAACATAATTAAAATCTGAAATAATATTTAAAATGACGCGTCAGAGATTTGACATGACATTGGCGGAGATGTTGACGCGGCCATGTCGGAGGATGTCGTGACAAATCTTCATCTCGAGGCAGCAAAGGAACATAAGCTTGAGTCGGCACCCACATAAACCGGGTCACCATAATCATCTGGAAGGGGATCTTCTTCGGCAACATGACGTGGATCTTTGACATGTACCGGATCACCAACGTCGTCCGGTGGGGGACGCTCCAAATCAACATGTCGGGGGATGGCGGCGCCATCATACTGAACAGATACGTCTGAAATAGAAAGTCATCGATGAGTTAGAAGAAAAGTTGATAGCTGAGAAGAAGCTTGTAGCTAGCTTATCGAAGCCCAACACCGTCCTTATTCTTAGCAATGGATTTTCTACTCCCAAGAAGGGTAGTGGAGTGGGACACAAATCCACTAACGGTAAAGGGAAGGCTTCTCAAAGTCAGACCACCATCAAGAAATTCATCACCCTATGAACAAGTATGACTTTGAGGCATCATATAGTCACTTTGTTGGGCCAATATATGTTGATCCTAACAAAAACTACCAAGGATGGAGCCACCCTAGGAATTTTTGAATGAGTGCCCTTAAAGCGCCTCATGAAGAAATTATCCTGAAGGATTATGGTCCTTATGTTCATGGACCAAGTGCTAAGAAAGCACCAAAGGTGAAACCTGCTATTGAAAAATAACTTGAGAAGAAGAAGCCATGTGTTTGGTGCACTCATGAGGCTTCAACTTCGAAGTCAGTAGCTCCTACTAGACCTCCCGTTCAAAAGGTAAAGTAGGAGAACAAAAGAAGATACAACTGGTTTGACTGTTGGTGTTGTGGAAAGGTTGGTCACTATGCCATCGATTGTTGGTTTAATATTAAGAACTCTAGAACTCCATATGTTAACACTGCTAGGATGACCACTCAAGATATTAACACTTATAGTGGTGTTCAGCTAACCAGGAACCAAGAACCCAAATCTATTTGGGTTCCTAAGGGAGATTAGTTTGTAAATGCAGGTATGTCCAAAGGCTAACAAAATGCTGATATGGTATTTGGACAGTGGATGCTATCGGCATATGATCAGGACAAGAAGCCTACTTCTAGAATATACCCCAGTTAAGGATGACCCAAAAGTCATTTTTGGCAGTTCAGACAGGGGAATCACTAAAGGTTATGGTATCATTTCTAACAGTATAGTCTCTTTCACAGACATGGCGTATGTTGATGGATTACAACACAATCTCATTAACATAAGTCAATTATGTGACCTAGGCAATATGGTAGAGTTCTATAAGGATAAGTGCCTGATAAAGTCGTCTGATCGCTCAGAAACTATTTTAACAGGCACTGAGAGTAGAAATATTTTCTTCTTGAATTTTCTTTGCTTTGACTCTTCTACACCAGCGTGCTTTTGGCTAAAGATAGTGCGTCTCTCTATGACTAATAATACAAGAGATTAACATATATTAATTTCAAAACTATTAATGTATTATTTTCTTACAACTTAATGCGTGATGCTCCCACCATTAAGTGCGTTAAAGAGAGACCTTGTCACTCATGCCAAATGGGTAAACATACAAGGGATACCTTTAAGAGCATCGTTGGTAAATATTCTACCAGATGTTTATATTTGATCCATATGGACCAGTTTGGTCCCTTGCAAATTAATAATTTAGGTGGTAAAGCTTACATGTTGGTTATTGTTGATGATTAATCAAGGTTTGTATGAGTGTTCTTTCTAAAACATAAGTCAAATACCTATAATTCCTTCACCAATTTTGTTAGGCAAATTCAGAACGAATTGTATTTTTCAATGGTCAAAATCAGAAGTGACCATGGAATATAGAATTTGAATCTGGTGCCATGATAAAATTCTGTGAAAGCCTAGGTATCTTTCATGAGTTTTCCTCTCCTCACACTCCACAAAAAATGGAGTCGCAGAGATATAGAATAGAACTCTCATCGAGACATGAAGAACTATGTTGAATGATTCTTCATTACCAAAGTATTTCTGGGCTGAGGCCGTCAACACTACTTGCCACGTGCAAAACAGAGCACATATAAACAAGAACCACAATAAGACACCTTATGAACTATTGAAGGGAAAGAAACCAACTGTGTCTTATTTTCGAATCTTTGGTAGCAAATTCTTTGTACTTAACAATGGGAAGTATTACAAAACTAAGTTTAGTGAAAAGTGTTTTGAAGGTATTTTTGTAGGCTATAGTAACCATAGTAAGACATATAAGATTTTCAAAAAGAAAACCCTGGCAGTAGAAGAAACCTATAATGTTGTATTTGATGAGGCGAGCATGCTTCATAGAAGCTCTTCTAGTGTGTTCATTAAAGATGTAGGTACAAAATTAAGAGAGCTAAGCGTGGAAGAAAAGAAAAAGGAAAGTGCTCCAAGATCATTCAAAGTCAACATTCCAAGCCTGGTGGAAGAAGAACCTCAGGATGATGAGCTCCATCAAATTGAAGAAGAAGCACCAGAAGTAGCAGAACCCCCTGGTGGCATAGAAGCATACAAGGAATCTAGTGATCAGACACTCAAGAGATCACCCAATAGATCAGATCATTGGAGACCCTCATAATGGAGTAAGAACAAGAAGAGGTACATCTAATGAAATTTTGCAATTGAGCTTTCTCTCAGAGATTGAGCCAAAGAAGTTTGAATAAGCAAATAAAGATGCAAAGTTTATGAGCTGGTACCAAGACCCAAAGGATACAATGTGATCGAAACCAAATGGGTCTTCAGAAATAAGCTGGATGAAGATGGCGTGATAATAGAGAACAAAGCCAGACTTGTAGCTCAAGGGTACAGATAAGAAGAAGGGATCAACTTTGATCAAAAATTTTCTCTAATGGATAGACTCGAACCGATAAGGTTGTTCCTCACATATGCTACTCACAAGGGGTTCAAGTTCTATTAAATGGACGCGAAGTCATCCTTCCTGAATGGTAATCTAAAGGAAGAAGTATACGTGGAACAACCCCTAGGTTTCGTAGATTCTTCATTCCCTGATTTCATTTACTTTCTTCGCAAAGCTTTATATGGTATCAAACAAGCTCCATGAGCTTTGTATGAGACACTATCTAGCTTCCTTCTTGAGTACAAGTTCACAAGGGGAAAGATAGATAAGACATTATTTCTTAGGGAAGTTAAAGGCAAGATTTGCTTGTGCAAATCTATGTCGATGACATTATCTTTGGATCTACGGATTACAACCTTTGCAAATAGTTTTCTAACTTAATTCAAGGGAACTTTAAAATGAGAGTATGGGAGAGTTGAAGTATTTCTTAGGACTTCAGGTGCAGCGATCTTAAAATGGAATTTTTATCTCTCAAATAAAGTTCACCAAAGAGTTAGTTAAGAAATTCGAAATGGAGAATGAAACATCTATGAGGACTCCAATGGGTTCAACTATGACTCTGGACAAGGATGAGAAATGGAAACCTTTTGATGAAACTAGGTACATAAGTATAATTGGAACCTTGCTCTACCTCACTGCTAGCAGAATTGAAATAATATTCTCAACATGTGTATGTTCTAGATTCCAGTTGAACTCTAAGGAATCTCATTATGCCACAACAAAGAGTTTTCGAGATACCTTAAAGGTCCACCAAATCTTGGCTTATGGTACCCAAGAAGTAATGTTTGTGACTAATTGGTTTTTAAGATGCTGACTTTGCTGGAAGCAGAGATGATAAGAAAAGCACTTCCGGGACGTGTCAGTTCCTTGGAAGAAGGCTTATCTCATGGAGCAGTAAGAAGCAAAATTATGTTACAATCTTAACTGCTAAGTCAGAGTATATCTCTGCAGGCAGTTGTTGCGTACAACTTCTATGGATAAGGAATTAACTTGAAGACTATAACATAAAGCTAAAGGATATTCCCATGTTTTGCAACTCTTCCAGTGCAATGGAAATTTCTCACAATCTAGTCTCTCACAGCCGGACAAAGCACATTGAGATAAGGTACCATTTCATCCGGGAGCATGTGGAGAATAGGGACATAAACCTCAGTTATATCCCGACAGATAAGTAAGTTGTCGATATATTAACGAAGCCGCTGGACGAGTCCAAGTTCAATTTATTTAAGATTGAACTTGGTATGCTCAACAAGGAGTAGTAAAAAGTAAAGAAATTAGCAAAAGTACAAAAATTCAACATCGAAAATTCTAAGGAAAATTCGTCGAATATTCCCGTGTCATATCGACGAATTCGTTGAGACTTCATGTGAAATCAAGACTTCTTCACACGTCATTTCGATGAATTACATGGATTACACGTGTCATTTCGACGAATTTCTCAGGACTTCTCGGGGCATTTTGCCGAATCTGCTCTAGGTCAAATTTTTCTAAGTCTTTATGTATTGGATCCGAAGAGTCATTTCCAAACAGGTACGCGCCTCTCTCTCTTCAAAATTTTATAATTATATAAATTGGACTTAAGGAATTTGGAGTTCGCATGATTTGTTAAGATGCCAAGACTCCTTCCGACGATTCATCTCACAACCAAAGGTACTCGCCGCCGATTCTTCTCCGACAGGGCAAGGCTTTGTCATCAATTCTGTCAGAGGCAATCTTCCGAACTTTGTCTCAGATCGTGTTACAGTTAGTCACAAGAAACTCTTGTTCTTCTCGTCGGTTACTGTAAATTTTTAGAGAATGGCTCCCAGAGGTAGTGGAAACCTTCTAGTAGGGGGTGAACTTGTGCTCACTGGTTTTGCTATAGCCTTAGGTGAATTCCATAACATCATCTTGATTCTCGAGACGGCAGAGCTATTGTTCTTTTTGTAACACCCGTGGCAATTCCTTAACCAAGGTGTCCAGGAGTTCTATTAGAATGTCCAACTCCATCTTGACAGAACAGGTATAAAGCAAAGTCAAGAACACCTCTGTGAAAGTGAAGGCAAATCTCTTGACTAGATACTTTTGGCTGTCATCAGTGGATGAGAAAGATTCGATTGAAGAGACAGACTTGCACCAAGCCATTCTATTATGTGGTCTGCCAAGGAGAACTATGTCGATCATAAGAAAATTGATGAATGAGGAAGGAAAGTTGCTTTCAAATATAATGGGAAAAGTTCTTCTGTGCAAGGTTGGATCTCATGATTACATTTCTTGTGATATGTTCAAGCTCCTCACCGTAGTGATCTGCCGGAAGAGGATTGACTGGGGAAGAGTCATGTTTGCAAAGATCAAAGAATGTCTGCATGCCCTATACTTTGAATAATACTCACTTTGTACTTAAATCAAATGGGCATGAATTGATTTGACATGTCTTTAGATATCCCTATTCATAACCTGAAGAAGATTGACTCTTCCATCTTTAGTCGATGGGAGAGGAGGATTCCCAAAGTAGGTGGGATGCTGGATGTTGTAGAGGAGGAGGAATTCCTTGAGGAGGAAAGAATTCCAACTCCTACCCCCGATGATGCACCTGAAAGTTCTGGTGTAGTTATTGAGGGGGAGACTCTACCCTTTGTGATTATTGATGTTCCATTCTCTCCTAAGCCAGTTCTAGAGACTACAAAGACTACAGAGGTTGCAGAGATAGTTAATATAAAAGTAGTGGTTATAGATATAATTATTCTTGCTGTTGAGGATCTCCTTATTGATGATGTTGTTCCTGATGCTACTGCTTAGGATGTGGTGGATAATGTTGGTGCTGAGGTGGCTGATGATGTTGTTGCTGATGCTGATGATTTTCTTGATGATAATGATAATGGTGATGAAGATGCTGATAATAATGGTGAGGCTGAGGAAGAAAATGTTATGGCTACTGATGAAATTGCTGCTTCTGCCATTATGATAGTAAGTCTCCTGAATGATCTTCTAGTTGTGGCTGAGGGGGAGCAAAATTCGCCATCAATCTCGATTCAAATGGAGATTCATAGGTTTATCCGTAACCTCCAGAATAGGATTGCTAAGATCCCAAGTGGCTCTCTAGTTGAGGGGAGAACATCATTGAGATTTTTGATGAGGAAGGAGAAGTAGTGGTGCATCCTCCTGCCTTAGAGGATGAAGATCCCACTCTCATGCTAAAAGCTCATGTATCTCTCGTGTCACATTCTTCTAGTGACTCCGAGGATGCTGCAGAACTCCCTTCTTCTCCCAGACATCAACATGAAGATATTCAAAGTACTAGTTCAGATAATTTCATGTTGAAATCTATAGAAGCCATGTTGGCCAAGCAAAATGCTCACTTTGATCACTCCCTAAAGAAAGTTCTCAACAAGGTAAAAGAGGTTGAACGATATGTGAATAATGGACCCAACACGTATATAACTTGCTAGTTCAAGGTGGGAAAGAAATTGCTCACACTATGAAAGGACTCAGTGGCAATCTAGAGGAGACAATGCATGTTCATGACACTGCAAAGACTATTATTGATGCTCAAAATGCCAGGATGCACCATTTTGATGATCAGATGACCTACTTCAGAGATACCATTTTCAATGTTGTTGGTGAAGAAGTCGGAAAGGGGAGAGACAACTTCAACATAAGGTGAATGAACTTGGAGTTTCCATGCAACAACAGTTTCACAGTACAAATACATACTGTTATGATAACTTCAAGTGTCTGCATGGAGAACTTTTTGGAGCTCCAGGAAATGCTGAAGTTAGAGTGCCAGAACACATACATGATGTTGTTCATCCTGCTCATGATTTCTCTCAGTACTGGACGGATACTCAAGACTACTCTCAGGAAGATTCTCAATATGAGACAGGAACTACTGCTGCTGAACTAGATGTTGAGTTTGTTGAAGAAGTACCTCAACCAAGTCTAAAGAAAAGGAGATTTGGAGAAGGTCCCTATGCTCACATTTCTGACCCGAACAGGGAACCTGTTGAAGTATGGAGCCCAGTTTCGAAAGTGATTATACTGGATACCTTCACTTTAGTTGACATAGCTAATGAAGACAGGTGGTTGCACTACAACATGGAGTAATGGAAAAAAATATGATGTGGCCAATGCTAATAGGAGAATACATTTTTGATAAGTTCAGAAGAAATGATCCAGATGCTCCTCCTCCTCTGCCAAAGTATTTCCCTAAGCCAAAAGCATATTTTGACTGGCAGAATGGGAATGCCAGGGAAAAGACTGCTTATTGTTCATTTTCTATGACTTTGATTCTGTGTGAAATCTTGAATTGCCATTAAGAACTATTTATATTACCTTTTATTTTGTTGAAATTTATGCTCATCTTACTTCCTTACATTTCCTTATATGTGTGCGTATAAGATTATTTTTTTATACAATTCAATTTAGTATATAGGGTTCTGACTTCTTCAAATATGGGGAGATTGTTGGGTCTTATTTTCACAATAATCCTGATCTGAAGGAGTCCCCCTTGAACTAAGATGAATTGAGTTGTATTTTACATTACTTTCAAGTTATGTACTTGGAGGACTTAATTACAAAATACACACAAATGTCAGATTACAATGGGTCATCAAATACGGGACTATGCAATGTAATCCCTCATTATGTAGGACTTGGTGTTGACTCAGGTGTAATCTCTCTTTTGGGGTTTACTTCATTTTCAAGTGCATATGAATCAAGGAAAAGGAAGGTTGTAGAGTTTTTGAAGAATCATAAAATTTCCTAAGTAAAATTCGTCGAGTATACACGTGTTGGGTCCATTGCCCATAATGTCCTAGATTTGATGAAGTCAATCATGTCAATGATATACATACAGTTGTATTTGATGTATGCTTAAGTTCATGCATGCAGGTTAGTCCTTGTAACATGGATGGGACATGTATTCCAAGTGATGTGACAGGTGGTCACAAAGTAAAGATGTGGAAACATAAATCTATCTAAGTCCACAGGCATTGAGTGATGATAGTTCACTCAATGCCAGATGCCATGGAATGTTAGTGGAGAGGCTGAAAATAGCCTACGTCCACAGGCATTGAGTGATGATAGTTCACTCAACTCCATCATCGAGTATGGTTGAATCTGTCAAAGCCTAAATATTGGGGAGCTGAATATTCAACAAAGTCCAGAGCGACGCCAAATCAGAAGGCATCGTGATATGATAAAGTTTAAGATGACAGAAGGCGACAAAGTACAAAACTGTTGAGTAACGAATATTCACTCAACGCGCTCAATGCATGACAGCAAAAGCGATGAGTCTTACTGTTATAGTCAAAGCCTAAGAAGAAGATAGAAATCGACTAAGTCTAGAAGCGTTGCGTGAAGCCAGTTCACTCAATGCCCGATAAATAAGACAGGCAAAAGCAAAAAGCGTTGAGTGAGTCCAGCTCACTCAACGCCTTTAGATATGTGAAGAAATGACTAAGTGTAAAAGCATTGAGTGAAGCCAGTTCACTCAATGATCTCAACGCCTATGATGCAGAATGATTCATACAGTTGACTAAGGGTTTTGGCGTTGAGTGGAGCTTGTTCACTCAATGCACTCAACGCTTGGAGTGAATTTGAGAAATTGGCTAAGTCCATAACCGATGACGTCAGCCAAAGTCAGCAGAAGTCAACATCATTCAAAATACTTAAGGGAAAGCTACAGAATAGGCCAAATAGCACCGAAGAGCTATTGTACGTCTTCTTCCATTAAAGTAAGGTGCAGTTGTCAGTTGTAGGCGGTCCCCATTACTTCTTGGAGCCATTAATTGACGAAAGATATATAGGGGCAGCTAATGGATGTTGAACTTAATTTTTTAGGATTTTATTTCAAAAAGAAAAGAGTGGCTGGACTTCATCTTCCTCAGCATTGCTGCCGGGGAAAAGCTTGAAGTCGATCAGATGAACTAAAAGTTCAGTCCAGTTAGCTGACCCCATATCCTTCGTAACAAAATGCCAGAGCAGATGCTTCTTCGTCATATCAACACCTTTCCTATCATCCCTAGTAAGAAGTATATCATCCACGTACACCGCAAGAATAACCAGCCCAGACGAGGTTTTCCGAATAAACAAAGAGTTATCTGCAACGCTCCGAACAAATCCAACCACATAAATAACTTCATTAAACTTTTCAAACCAGGCTCTCGGACTCTGTTTAAGACCATAGATGGCTTTCTTCAACTTACACACCTGAGACTCCCCCTGAGCAACATACATAGAAGGTTGCTCCATATAAATTGTCTCGTTCAAATCTCCATAAAGAAAGGCTTTCTTGACATCTAACTGAGATATTTCCCAATCTCTGTTCACATTCACTAAAAAGGGAATGCATATCATAGTAATCTGGGCAACAGGAGAGAACGTATCAAAGAAATCCACACCATAACTCTTCGTAAATCCTTTGGCTATGAGACGGGCTTTATAACGATCAACAGTACCATCAGGAAGGTACTTTATTAAAAAGACCCAACGACAACCAACCACATCAACACCAGGAGGAGCAGGCACAAGAGACCAAGCACCTCGTTTAGTCAGAGTTTTCATCTCCTCATCCATAGCAGCTTTCCAATGTGGAATAATCAGAGCATCATGATAAGATGCTGGAAGAATATTAGATGAGAGGGAAAAAGCAAAACTCTACACTCAAGGAGACAATCTGGTGTAAGACACCACACCAGCAAGAGGATGTTGAGTGCATGATCGAACACCTTTCCTGAGAGCAATTAGAAGATCAAGGTCAGCCCTATCTACCTGCGTAGATTCATCCAAAGGAGAAGCAGGCAAACTAGGAACCATGGGCAGCGGCTCAATAGCGGAAGAAGGAAGAGCAGGAGAGTCAGAACAAGAAGAAAAAATAGTAGGCTCAAGACAAGGTGCAGAAATAAGAGGAGAGGGAACTGAAACATAAGAAGATGGAAGAATGGAGGAGGACGGAGAAATGAATGGAACATTCTAAAATAAAGTGACATCGGCAGAAACATACTGCCGGCGGAGAACATGAACATAACACCTTTATTCTTTTTGAGTCAGACAATAGCCCAAAAAGATACATTTAATCGAGCGAGGTGACAATTTGTCACGAGTAGAAGAAGAAGAATAAACAAAGGCAGTGCATCCAAAGACACGAGGAGGCAAAGGAAAAGGGTCCGCATCAGGATGCAGGATGGAAAAGGGAGTCTTCCCACCGACAACAGAGGAGGGAACATGATTAATAAGAAAATAAGAGAGAAGAACTGCATGCCCCCAATAAGACTTGGGAACATGCATCTGAGTAAGAAGGCTCCGAGCCACATCAAGCAAATGATGATTCTTCCATTCAACAACACCATTTTGTTGCGACGTATATAAAAGTGTAAAGTTGTCTACCTAAATCACCTAGAGGGGGGGGTGAATAGGTTAATTGTGCGTCTATTTGCGGAATAAAAAAAATTAACGAACTTGCTCAAAAATAATCAAGCAATCATAGACGACAAGAAGATTTATAGTGGTTCCCCAACCTTGGATACGTCCACTTTCCCTCACCGATCTAGTAAATCACTAGACTCGGCTACTCCACTATCTCGGATTGAAAACCAATCCTACATCTCAAAACCAAGTTCCTACAATACTTATCCAAATGGATCTACACTCAAAAGATGAAAACTTCCTACAACTCGGAGAACGAAGATCCTACACTCGGAGAATAATCTCCTACAAAATTACAAAGAGATTTGAAATATAAACAGAGATTTGTCTCAAATATGGAAAAATTTATCTTTAGGTCTTCTTCTTGAATTTTGCGGCTTTTTCAGAAATTGTTGAAGAAGACTTGGTTGATCTGATCTGAGAAAACTTTGACCTACTCGGTCAAGGAGAAGATGAAGATTCCTTGAACAACAAGTCATTCTTGATCGAAAACAGTCGAGTCGATCTTCAACCTGAGCGGAAGCGGCGGCTTCTGTAAATTCATTCTTGGAGAGAGACTGCCGATCAGAATTAAGAAAGTGTACGTTTCACCACTTAGGGTTAGTCTTAATGAAAAAACATTATATAGGATTTCCCCTAACGGTTAGAAAATACATAAATGACGACACGTGGACCAATCACGTCAAGTCATTTGAAAATCCCGTCAATATGGACTTAAGTGAATTTTCTGAAAAACTGGACTTTTTTTCTCGAGAAGTATGAATAAGTTCTCGAAAACAAGGCTGATTTCTCGAGAGCTATACTTTCTGGACTTAAGTTAGTACTCGAGAAATAAGCGTTGAGTCAACTCAAGAACTAAATTACACTTCTCGAGAATTAAAATAACATTACCCGAGAGCTAAAACTTGTACTCAAAAACTAAGCTGACTTCTCGAGAACTAAAAGCTAAGTTCTCGAGAACTATAACAAGCTTCTCGAGAGATGGACTTGGAAATTTTTTTCACGGCTCTCTGGCTACTCGAGAAATATAAGAAGTGACTTCTCGAGAACTAGGCTAAGCTTCTCGAGAACTTTAATGATGTTACTCGAGAACTAGTCTAGGCTTCTCGAGAAGTAAGTGAACTTCTCGAGTTCTGCTAACTCTACTTCTCGAGAATTAAACTTAGGCTTCTCGAGAAGTGGACTAAGAAAAATCTTGAACTTAGAAACTTTTTCTCTTCAAGAATCCAATCTTCATTCCATGGTCCAAGTGCTTGAATATGAAGTGTGTCCCAATAGAGAGGCTACACATGAGTCAACACCTTGGATCATACAGTAGGAGATTACACTGTATGGTCCTGTGTTCATGACCCACTATAGACTGACATTGGTCTAAACTTAGCAATGATGGTCTACAAACACACAACTAAACAAAGATATCAAATACAACTTAATTCATCTTAGTTCAAGGGTTACTTCATGTAAATTTGGGTTATTGTGGATACAATACTCAACAATCTCCCCCTATTTGTATAAGTCAGAACCCTCTACACTAAGGTGAATTATACCAGTAAAGAAAGAACTGTATATGAAGAATAGATTCAAATGCAAGAAATGAAAAATTAAACATAGAATTAGCAAAACCAGAAATTATATATATGTAATGTTTTAGATTTCCAATCAACGTCAATTTCATCCAAAATCTCAAAAATAGTTATCAACAAAAAGTCATTCCTTGCTCTGATGTTGCCTGTCATACTTTTCTTGTTATCTTCTCTGGTAACTGAAAGGCTTTGGGTAGTACCTTGGAGATTTTGGAGGAGCCTTAGGATTGTTCTTTCCATACTCTCTGTCATAGACTTCTCATAGAGTTCCCACTCAGAAGAGCTGTAGTAAAGATTCCCATTTTCATTGTAGCCCATTAATAATTTGAGAGTATTAAGAATTAAAGCTTTAGAGGTAGGAATCCAGACTTAAACAAATTCATGTGCTTTTCTTTTCTCTGTGTCTGGCTTAGGGATAATTTTGCTTGCAGAGGGGCCTTCCCCATACTTCCTCTTCTTAGAAGTGTTGATTTCAGGTAAACCTTTAAGAATCAATCATCCCAAACTTGGTTAAAAGAAGGAGGAGGATTTTGATCTTCTGGCCTTGGAGAGAAGCATGTCATCTGACTTGACTGACCTTCAGCAAGAGGGTTCAGGTGATGAGGAATGACATTAGTATCAACCTTAAATTCAGGGAATATTTGGTTATGCATCCAGACTGCAGTGTCATAGTTATGGAATTTCACAGACTGAATCTTTTCTAAAACATTCTTATTTATTTCAGTTATCTTGTCAGACCATACTGTGTTGGCAGCAGCAGTAAACTTGTCCACAAACTTGTCCATATGTTCTTTCACTAAACTCTCCTCCTTTCTGAATTTTATAGATAGTGTGGCTATAGCATCTTCCTTGAAGGTACCAACCTCTTCACAGATTTTCATGAGATTTTCCTGGGCTTTCTTCTCCAAAAATATTTGATTATTAGCAAGAGTTACTGTTTGATCCATGACCTTACCAACACTACTGATAGTGTGGTCTATAGCTTTACCACCAATTTGAAACAGCTCTTTGAGAGAGTCAGTATTGTGCTGAATTTCTGCAAATCCTCTGCTCATCTCTTTCTCTAGAGCAGTGACTTTGTCTTGGACTACTTTGAGGATTTCATCAAAATATTTCCTTTGTTCAGCCAACATAACTTCAATCTTACTTAGTATATCAGAACTTACAGGGGCAGCAGCAGTAGCTTGAGGAGTAGCAATTTGAGGTGGAAGAGGGACTTCCCATGGAGGGATTTCTTCAACAACTATAGAGCTTTTAGCTCTGGTAGTATGAATGACTATATCTCCTTCTTCATCAAGGAAGGTGGGAATAGAGAAATCAAGTCTCCTTAGAGGAGCTTCAATTACCTCAGGTTCACGCTCATCCTCTTCTGATAGAAGGATGATATCTAGTTGAGGTGAGTCTTTTCTTGGAGAAGGAGAAGGAGTTGCTTTGGGAGAAGGTACTGGAGATGGAGAAGGTGCTAGAGATGGATCCTTTGGGGCTTCTTCTGCATTGACTGAGTGGAGGGAAGGAATAGGCTCATCAGAGGTGATTTCTTTTATCATGTTTTCTATATCTTCTGCAGTAGAGTTGAGGGTTTTCTGAACTTGCTCATCTGAGAATGTATCATTTGATATGTATGCAACTGGGGACCTAACTGAAGATCTGATAGAACTCCTGAGTGGACTTCTGACTGGACTTCTCACTGGACTTCTGACTGGAGATCTAGTTGGTGATCTGGCTGGACTTCTGACTGGTGATCTCACTAAAGGAGGAGGAGAGGAAATTCTAGCATCTGGAATAGAGGAAACAGGCTCCCCCTCAGTTGCTGCATCAGATGGTTCAGCAAATCATGAGAGGATGGAGATGGGGTCCTAACCTTAGAAGCAGGGTGTTCAATCTCTTTAGCAATCTGCTTAGGGTTCTTTAGTTTTAACTCCCACCTTTGTATAGAATTAAGGAGATCTTCTTCAAGTGATAAATTGGTGTACCTTTGGAAGTCTTGAAGACAACTGGATCAATCTCATGCAACATCAAAGAGATTATCCTGGCAAACTTAGTTTCTTTAATGCTGTCCCTGATTATGTCAAAGATCATCATTCCATATGGAAATTTCTTTCTGCAGACTATTGTTGTCATTACATTGAATAAGTCATTGGTAATTAAACCTATAGACCCTGTCCTGCACCATAAAACTTTCCCAACTATATCCACTAGAAGTTTGCTAACATCATTCAGAGCAGTCCTCCTTAGAGAGGTAATGTCCATTGGAACTCCACAGAAATAACTGGTTCTGTCATTGTCATCTTCTATCAGTTCATCCTCATCATCCACAATCAGTAGCCTTAGAAGTTTTGACACAATGGTCGGGCTTAACTTGATCATAACTCCCTTTACTCTTATTTTCAGAACTGCACTATTCCTCCTAATCTTGGCATTTTTATAGAACTCTTCTACTTCTGGAAATAGAATCTTACAAGGTTCTGAAAGAACAATGTTCAAACCTGTGGTTTCTAGCAGAAGAAGCAAATTCTTGCGTCTGAAATTTCTGCAATCCCGACGACCACAAGTTCACTGCCGACTCCGATTCTGGACTGCCATTGAGACTGACGATGGTGATGGACGGAGCATGAGAAAGCGGCGGTGTCGAAGCTATGGTCGGTGGAAGGCGAAGAGTTTTCGAGAGAATAGATTTTGAAATGTCGGTTGATTTGATATTTCTAAAGTTATATATATATAACCCTAGTAATGTTGATTAGGTGTCTAATTAATCTAAAATAACCCTTGGATTAAAGCAAAAATCGATCGGTTTTTGAAATTGAAGAAATGAACAGAAATCGAAAACAGACGGGGCATTTCTCGAGAGGTAGGGTTAGTTCTCGAGAGACATGGTTATAGTTCTCGAGAAGTAAATTTCTTGTTTTCGAGAACTTATTGTACTTCTCGATAGACAGATCTTTAATTCTCGAGAAGTGGGCTTAAGTTTTCGAGAACTAGTTATGTACTTTTCGAGAAGTACCTGTATTTCTTGAGAACTTCCTTCCACTTGAGAAATTTCTGACCTTTTTGATGTATCCTCGATTCTTTAGCTTTGAACCGATTACCTTTGATCTATCCTTCTTTGTTCAGCATCCCAAGTTCAGTTTTAAAGAAATTGAACTTGGTCTCATCCAGCGGCTTTATAAAAATATCTGCAACTTGCCGATCTGTTGGCACGTACTACAGATCCACATCCCCTTGCTCCACATGCTCCCAGATGAAGTGATATCTGATCTCGATGTGCTTTGTCTGATTGTGCGAGACTGGGTTGTTGGCAATTTCTATTACGCTGGAGGAGTCGCAAAACAATGGAATGTTTTTAACCTTTATGTTGTAATCTTCTAGCTGGTTCTTTAGCTAAAGCAACTGTGAACAACAACTGCCGACAGAAATATATTCTGACTCAGCCTTTGAGATTGCGACACAATTTTGCTTTTATCTGCTCCATGAGATAAGCCTTCTTCAAAGGAACTGACATGTACCAGAAGTGCTTTTTCTGTCATCTTTGCTACCTGCAAAGTCTACATCTGAAAAACCAATTAGTTCGTTATCATTACTTCTCGGGTACCATAAGCAGAGATTCGGTGTACCTTTAAGGTATCTCAAGATCCTCTTTGCAGCAACATAGTGAGATTCCTTACAGTTCACTTGGAATCTAGCACAAACACATGTAGAGAACATTATGTTTGGTCTACTGGCAGTAAGGTAGAGCAAGGATCCAACTATGCTTCTGTACTTGGTTTCATCAAAAGGTTTCCCTTACTCATCCTCGTCCAGAGACATAGCTGAGGCCATTGGAGTCCTCATAGAGGTTGCACTCTCAATTTCGAATTTCTTGATCAACTCCTTGGTGAACTTCGTCTGTGAGATGAAAATTCCATCTTCAGATTGTTTCACCTGAAGTCCTAAGAAATACTTCAACTCTCCCATACTACTCATTTCAAACTTTCCTTGCATAAGTTTAGAAAATTTTTTGTAGAGGTTGTCGTCTGTAAAACCAAAAATAATGTCGTCGACATAGATTTGCACTAGCAAAATCTTGCCTTTAATTTCCCTAAGAAATAATGTCTTATATCTTTCCCCCTGTGAACTTGTTCTTGAGGAGAAAGCTAGACAGCATTTCGTACCAAGCTCGATGAGCTTGTCTCAAACCGTACAATGCTTTCGATAATAAATAAACATAGTCAGGAAAGTTAGGATCAACAAAACCTGGGGGCTGTTCAACGTACACTTCTTCCTTTATGTCACCATTAAGGAAGGCGGATTTCACGTCCATTTGATATACAGTGAAGCCCTTCAGTACAGCATAAGCCAGGAACAGTCTGATGGCCTCCAGCCTTGCCACTGGAGCATATGTTTGGTCGAAGTCGATCCCTTCTTCTTGACGGTATCCTTTGGCGACAAGTCTGGCCTTGTTCTTTATAATTGTTCCATCCTCATCCAACTTGCTCCTGAAGACCCACTTCGTCCCAATGACATTCTTACCTTTGGGTCTTGGAACTAGTTTCCAAACTTTGCAGTGCTTGAACTGGTTCAGTTCTACTTCCATGGCCAAGATCCAAGATGCGTCTGAGTATGCTTCCTCAAATTTCTTTGGTTCAACCTGTGAGAGAAAACTTAAATATAGAATCTCGTTAGTTGTACCTCAATGAGTTCTGACACCATCCAGGGGATCTCCTATGATCTGGCTCAATGGATGATCCTTCAGATGTCTGAGCTCTAGATTCCTAGCATCTTGAACTTCTTCAGCCACATGAGTGACCTCATCAACTTGGATGATTTCTTCATCTTGATCGTCTACCTATCCAATGGGGGTTGGAGTAATGATCTTGATGAAGTTTTATTTTTCACCTTCAGTCAGTTCATCCAAGCTGATTTCTTTTAGCCTTATACCTGCATCTTCAACAAGCACACTAGACGATTTGCTTTGCAGCAAGCTCGTCTCATCAAATACAATATGTATGGATTCCTCTACAACCAGATTTTTTCTATTGAAGATTCTGTATGCCTTACTATGGCTACTATAACCTACAAAAATACCTTCAAAACTTTTCTCACTAAACTTGGTAGTAGGATACTTACCATTGTTAAGCACGAAGCATTTACAGCCAAAAATTCTAAAATATGAAATAGTTGGTTTCATGCCTTTTAGAAGTTCGTAAGGTGTCTTATCATGATTCTTATTGATGAGTGCTCGATTTTGCACGTGGCATGTAATATTGACGGCTTCAGCCCAGAAGTACACTGGTAGTGAAGCATCACTCAACATAGTCTTGCAGGTCTCTATGAGTGTTCTGTTCCTTCTCTCAGCTACTCCATTTTGTTGTGGAGTACGAGGAGATGAAAACTAATGAAAGATACCTAGGCTTTCAAAGAATTCTGTCATGGCACCATACTTCAATTCTGTTCCATTGTAACTTCTGATTTTGACTACGGAAAAGTTATATTCATTCTGGACCCGACTGACAAAATTAGTAAAGATGTTGAAGGTATCTGACTTGTGTTTCAGAAAGAACACCCACGCAAAGCGTGAGTAGTCATCAACAATAACCAATGTATATTCCTTACCTCCCAAGCTTCTAATTTGCAGTGGACCAAACATGTTCATATGAAGTAGATGGAGACATTTACTTGAATCTTTGTTAATAATGCTTTTAAAGGTAGCCCTTATTTGCTTGCCTTTTATGCATGCATGACAAGGTCTATCTTTGACGTACTTGACATTCGGGGCATCATAAACTAAGTTCAGGAAGAATAATTTATTAATAGTTTTAAAATAAATATGTGCTAACCTCTTGTGTCATTGGTCACCAAGAGACGCACTATCTTTTGCTAAAAAGCACACTGGTGTAGAAGAGTCTATACAAATGAAATTTAAACCGAATATATTCCTGCTTCGAGTGCCAGATAGAATCGTTTCCATATTGTCAACAGACTTTATCAAGCACTTGTCAGCATGGAATTCAACTATGTATCCCTTATCGCATAGTTGGCTTATGCTTATGAGATTGTTTTCCAATCCCTCAACATAAGCTACATCCAAAAAGGATACCCTACCGTTAGTGACCATAACGTAGCCTTTGGTTATCCCTCGGTCTAAACCTCCAAAGTTGACCTTTGGTTCGTTCAATACTGGAGAATAATTTTGAAGTAGGCTTCTTGTCCCGGTCATGTGTCGAGAGCATCCACTGTCCAAATACCAGATTGGCGTTTTGGTGTCCTTTGGACATCCCTTCAATCATAATCAGTTTTCCTTAGGAACCCAAACATGTTTGGGTCTTTGGTCTCATGTTAAAACACTCCCCATACGAGGATTAACATCATGAGTGGTCATTCTCATGTTGCCAACTTGAGGAGTTGCAACATTTCTTGGATTAAACCAACAATCGATGGAAAAATGACCAATTTTGCCACAGCACCAACAGTCGAACTTGTTGTATCTTTTCCTTAGGTACTCCTGCTCTACCTTCTGGGATATTAGTCCAGCAAGGGTAACATTCTTGGAGGAATAAGCTTCATGATGATGGCAATCACATGATTTCTTCTCCATCACAGGCTTTTCCACAATGGATTTTACTTTTGGTGCTTTCTTGAAGTTATGACCATGATCATAAGGACCATAGTCCTGAAGAACGACTTTTTCATAAGGTGCCTTAAAGACACTCTCAACAAAGTTTCTGGGGCGAGTCCATCCTTGGTAACGAGACTTTGGATCTACATAAGTAGGCCTAGCCAAGTGGCCGTAGGATGAGTCAATATCAAACTCATTAGTTGGAAATATGATTTTCTTAAAGACAGTCTGATCTTGAGGGCCTTCCCCTTTGCTTTGGCCAAGGCCTTCTTGGCGGCCTAATTACTTCTCTGTGCCTTATTCCTCCTAGAAGATTTATTAGGAGCTTCTACATAGCCTAGCCCAGCACCCTTGGCCTGAGTAGAGAACTCAGCAATAAGAGGAAGAACAACATTGGGCTTAGAGAAACCTTCAACAAGTTTCTTTTAAGCTTCTAGTAATTCTTCCAACCCCTTGATGATTTCATCCTTTAGATCAAGGTGCTTGATAGCCTTGTTGAACTCATCAACAATAGTATCTAAGTATTCTCTGAGTGAGTCCATCTGAACGACTTCCTCTCTCAGAGAACTTTCAATTGATTTTAGAGACTTAATCTCTTTTGCCTGAGTTTTCACGACCTTTCGACATTTGTCATAAGCCATGATCAACTCCTTATACTGGGCCATTAGTTCAGACTCATCGTCAGAGGAGCTGTCCTCATGATCATGCTCAGAAACTTCAGATTCTGAAAGAGGGTTGTGAGATTTTTCCTCCCCAGTGAACTGGGGCTCTTGTTCATCATCTGATTGAGCCATAAGCCCAAAGTAGGCTTCCTCTTCTTCACTTGACTCAGATGAGTCAGAGTCACTAAGAGTATTGCCCTTCTTGGCTATCGGGCTCTTCTATGTCCTCTTTTTGCTGTACGAGGACTTCTTTTCTTCTCTCCTGCCACCCTCCTTCTTCTTGTGGGAGCAGTCAGCTATGACATGACCTGGCTTGTTACAACAGTAACAAATAATGTCAGTCGAAATATGTTTGTTCTGTTTAGAACCATACCTGTCGTGGCTGCTTGAGCCCTTTCTGTGTCGATCACTATCAAGTCGTGATCTTTTGTAAGAAGCATCTTTGCCTTTCCATTGCTTCTTCTTGTTCAGGAATTTCTTGAACTGTCGTGAGAGTAAGGAGAACTCTCCTTCAGGTAGCTCTGATCCCGAGGTACTTGGCTCCGAGTTTTTTTCTTCATTAACTTATTGTGCTGGGGCTGGAGAGGTAGCCTTTGACTTCCTGGAGGTGTCTGCCTTTAAAGCAACAGACTTCTCTTTGGATGCAGACCTGCTCTTCTCTTCTTCAGCTTTCCTTATGTTGAGTTGAAGCTCATATGACATCAACTTCCTGAAGAGATTCTGAGGATCTGTCTCAGCTAGCTTTCCAAATTCCCTGATGGCACAGACCTTGTTGTCCCATTCCTTGGTTAAGGATCTTAGGAACTTGTCATTCAATTCTCCATTGGTAAAGACTTGGCCATATACTCTGAGGCTGTTAACTATCTTGAAAAAGATCTCAAAAGTATCTGCAATGGTATCTTTGTGCCCTTGTCGGAAGGCTTCATATTTCTGATTGAATAGGGATATTCTGTAATCCCTTACTTCTTCTGTACCTTCCATCAAGGTGACGAGGGACTGCCACATCTCCTTAGCAGTCTGGCAGTGGATCAGGTTTTGCAGCATAGAGTCATCGACTACACTTGAAATTATATTTTTAACTTTCTTGTCCAAGTAGACAAGTGCAATCTCGTCTTTATCTAGATCCATCAGCTTCTTTGGGACTTTCTTTGTTGGATCTATAGTTGAGATAGTCATAGGAATGCGGAGACCTTCTTCAAAAATCATGAAGATCCGAGAATCCACAGCTTCCATGAAAAACTTGTTTCTTTCTTTCCACATAGGAAAATTGTTCTTTTTGTACAGGGGAAGCTTGGCAAAATATTTAGCCTTGTCCATTGCTTGAAAATTTCTCTAGATGCAGACCATCCTAAGCTAGGAGGTATGCAAGGGGTGGTACTCCAAACTGTCTTCCGAATCTTATATAATATTTACTGGAGGTCTACCATGACCTAATTAGTCTAAATCCAGAAAATAATAATTTTTCTATTTCATTTGGCATTTAATTTATTTATTCTAAGATTCCAAATGCCCTAATATGAACATGAAGTGCACTAATGAGCCAATAATAAATCATCATAAAATCAGTAAAAATCCTATAAGGCATTTACACAGTAATAACAAATTGTGAGAAATTCCAGAGGTGTTTAGGCCAATATTTTCTAATTTACCGTTTCAGGCCATTTCTACTATATTATGAAAGAAGTACTGTAAATATGTGTTCAAAAAATCCCAAGAAAATTATAAAAGCTTTATTGTGACCTAAAACCATCATAAACCAAGTACCATAATTTTTCTCCAATAATTTGAACTCTGAATTTATTTTAATGTAAGATACTAATTTTCCTCACTTAATGAAGGAGGTACTGTTTTTAATCATCTAAAATTCTAGAGAAAATTACAGGGTGACTATCATAATTTGAAACACCCACTGACCAAATTTCATAATTTTCCAAATAGTAATTGGGCCTTAACTGTACTTTTTTTACTACATATCACAATTCGTACATTAAATAATAAAGTACCCAAAATAATTAGATAAAATTTCTAAGAAAATTACAGAAGGAATATCATGCTATAATATGCACTAATCCAAGATTTCATAACATTCCAGTGCATAGAAATTCCAAAATCATCAAGATAAATATCTAGGGCACAATTAGAGTTGTAAATGAAGTACTATATAAATTAGCCCAAAAATCTCAACAAAATTATATTATGTCTACATGGACCATAAAATCACTCTACCCAAATTTTACTTGATTTGTAGTTCAGTTGATAGCTTAATAATTCAAATTAAGGTTGGTGACCTAAACTAGGGTTAGGGTTTGAGGTGGGCTAAAGGTCTCCAAATACCCTAATATTTTCACCAGAGGACTTTAATGGCCCTATGGTCCTCTCCACCAAATTTCAAGTCAGTCCAAGGTCATTTGACCTCATGACCTTCACAACCCTACAAATCCCCATTAAGGGACCTACCCTAGGGTTCTAGGGCTACCCTACACCAAACCACTCCAAACTCCCTTGGAGGGTGTATCATGCCCTAAAAGTCAGTGACCAAATATCAGCCCCGGTTGAGGTGATATGGCCACTTAAATACCAAGGGGGTGTTTGATCCTAAATTATCCTATGAGGATCAACCTAGGGTTGGACACAAACCAAATCAAAACATCTCCAAATGAGATGAAATTTTTATCAGAACCTTATGTTACACCCAGGGACCACTCACTAAAATTTGGGAGGGTTTGGAAGTCATTTAGCCATCTAATTAAATTATGCTAGGATTATTAAATTTTTCTAAAAACTATAGAAAAACATTCTCCAAAAATTCTCATTTTTGGATAGCACCTAGATATATGTAATATTAGGCCACACCCCAAATTTCAAGTCATTTTGATGACTGGATTGGAGTGGGGAATTTTTCTAAGGTCAATACAGCTCTATGGATAGGCCTCACCAAAAGTATGTTGTGGTCTAACCAGGACTCCAAATCGAGTGAAATCAATTTTAAATTAAACTAGACTTCAAGGGCTACATTTTCTATGTTGACCACTTTTTATGTTTCAGCCCCTACGGGCTATAATTTTCAGTTTTAACCCAGTGTACAATAAAGGGATTTAATTCCTAATTATACAATATATAATATAATAAAATGTTACTGTTCATCTTCTTCTTTAGCCCGATCCAGCAACTAAAATGCTTAAAACCTGTAGCTTTTCTAAAGCTATTTCCCGGCCACCCAGCCATCTCCCTGGCCGGCCACCACCACCACCACCTCTGTTGAGGTGAGGGCTACCGTCGGGCGGCGGCACGGCCGCCGAAGAGGCGGTTTCCGGCGAACCCGACCACCATTTCAAAACCATGGAAAAGCTCCCTCAATCTTGCTCCTTTGAGCTCGATATCTCTCCTAAGTAATTTCTAAGATCTATCCATAGAAGAAAGAGCAGAGGAGGACCTTATTCGTGGTTTGGAGTCGAGATGGACATCGGATTATCATGGCGCGGTGGCAGCGTCGCCGGAAATTCTTCAACAGCAAGGGGAGGAATCTGAATCCGTTTGATCGAATGTGTAACCTTATCCTCTTGCTCCAAGGGGGCTTTTATAGATCTCCCAATGGGGAGGGGAAAGGATGAAACATTCATTGCCATGAATGTTTCTTTTAATAACGTTTCGGTTATGATGCAGAGAAGAGGAAAAGGTGGAAGATGAAATGGCTGACCCAGGTGGCGATTTACTATTGGACCCCACTCTCTCTTTCTATTGAATAATTAGAGATGGAAACGGCCCATAAATATTCCTACTGTACATTCCCATAATTAGAATTGATTATGACGTCGGTTACCGAAATTTCCAGTCTGGCTGACGTTTCGGCCTTGGTCACGGGCGTGACACATAGGTCACGGGCGTGACAGGCCCGGGTGGCCAATTCTGGGTTCGACGATCGTCGAACTGAGATCGGCGATCGTCGAAGGGTGGTCACGCCCTAGGTCACGGGCGTGACTAATGGGTCACGGGCGTGATAGGGTCATGAGGCAAATTCCGCGCTCGGCGATCGTCGCGCTGAGATCGACGATCGCCGAAGGGGGTCACGCCCTTGGTCACGGGCGTGACACCTGGGTCATGGGCGTGATAGGGCCGGGTTGAAATTCTGCGCCCAACGATCGTCTCCCTGAGATCGACGATCATCGAAGGAGTCACGCCCTAGGTCACGGGCGTGACGGGTCGGTCACGGGCGTGACCAACCCGTGACCCGAAATCTTGGTCGATTTATTTCAATCTTTGGGCTTCCTAGGGTTCTATCACAACCAACTGACTCCTAGGGGTCTAGCCGGAAATGGGATGTTACACCATGGTGGTAGCCTCTCAGGTCAACGGGGAGTTTGAAGCAAGGGAGCCTACCCTGCAACGGTATCTGTCCAAGGTCAAGGGAATCATTGGGGGGTTCCAAACCTTCTCCATTCAACATGTGTCGCTGAAGGAAAATGAACAGGTCGACCATCTTGCCAAGCACGGCCCTCGGGTGGGGGCACCATCACAGACCTCTTCCACCCATCCTTGGAGGAAGGAGAGTTGATGGAGATAGATCAGCGACCCACATGGATGGACCCCTTCACCACCTTTTTGTCCACTAGAGAGTATCCATAAGGGATGGACAGAAAGAAACTCAAGTACAAGTCAGCATACTACCTTTTGCGTGACGGACAACTCTACCGAAAGACTCTCTCGGGGTTGCTGGCTCGTTGTGTGGCTGAGGGGGAGGTGTCGAGGATTTTGGAAGAGGTCCACTCCAGGGAGTGTGGGAGTCACTCGGGAGGTCAGACCCTGGAGGGGAGAATTATCAGGCAGGGCTACTTCTGGCCTACCCTGGGGCATGATGCCTTCAAATTTGCCAAAAAATGCCATAAGTGCCAACTGTTCGCCCCCCCCCCCCCCCCCCCCCCCCTCCAACTACAACCGGCTAAGCGACTCTGGAGTATCACGGCCCCCTGGCCTTTCGCAATTTAGGGAATGGATCTGGTAGGGCCCTTCCCCCAGGCGAGCGGGCAAAGAAGATTCTTGTTGATGATGATTGACTATTTCTCCAAGTGGATGGAGGTGAAGGCGTTGGCCAAGGTGACCTCGCAGATCATCCGAAATTTTGTATGGGGGGGGAATCATTTGTAGGCATGGGATGCCCCAAGCCATCGTCACTGACAACGGACCGCAGTTCGCCTACAACGAGTTTATCAAATTCTGTGGCGAGCTCGGGATTGACCTTAGGTTTGCCTCTGTCCATCACCCAAGAAGCAACATGCATGTGGAAGCGGCCAACAAGTTTATCATGAACCTCCTGAAAAAGAAGGTTGAAAATTTGAAAGGGAGTTAGGTGGAGCAGCTCCCCTCCGTTCTTTGGGCCCTGAGGACTACCCCCAATACTGCCACAGGGGAGACACCCTTCAAACTATCTCATGGAAGCAATGCGGTGCTCCCCATCGAACTCGAGGTCTGTACTCCCAAGGTTGCTGAGGCTGAAGCAGGAAGAGAGGAGTGGAGAGTTGAAAAGGAGGAGGAACAACGGCTCCCCTTTGACCTGGTAGAAGAATTGAGCGACCTATTAGCAGTTCGGCAAGAGGAAGTCAAGCGGAGGATGGCTAAGTATTTTGACAAACATATTCGGGTCAAACAGTTTGCGGAAGGTGACTTGGTCTTAAAGAAGGTAGATGCGGCGGGAAGATCGGCTGTCGTGGGCAAGCTCCATCTAAACTGGGATGGGCCATACATCGTAAAAGAGACATTAAGATCGGGAGGGTACTGCCTCCAAAATGTGGAGGGCGAGACCCTGAGCCACACCCGGAGCGGCGACGACTTGAAATGCTTCTATCCCTGAATATTTGTATGTGCTTCCATTTTTCAATAACAATTTGTTTCATTCATTTGAGCCCTTTTTGCCTGAAAATCGTAATGATGACATGAGATTTTGCGGAACTTTCATAGCATAATATCATAAACCCTCAAGAAATGTTCTAAGTCTTCTCGCCTTGGGGTTAGGTCTCGAATCCCCCGCTGTCAGGCTCCCTCCAAGCTAGCAGGGCAAGGGTCTCAATGGACGTCGTTATGACCCTGGGGCTGACCCTGGAGGATGTTCAACACCCGCCCTCAGTCTCCCATCTAGCTAACTGGCCTGGTGGTAGCCCCGGGAGAGGCAAATGTTCTAAGTCTTCTCGCTCTGGGGTTAGGTCTCGATTCTCCCGTTGTGAAGCTCCCTCCAAGCTGGCAGGGAAGGGGTCTCGATGGACATCATTATGACCCTGGTGATGAGCCCGGAGGATGTTCAACACCCGCCCTTAGACTCCCATCTAGCTGACTGGCCTGGTGGTAGCACCCGGGAGAGGGAAATGTTCTAAGTCTTCTCGCTCTGGGGTTAGGTCTCGATTCTCCCGCTGTCAGGCTCCCTCCAAGCTGGAAGGGCACGGGTTTTGATGGACGTCGTTATGACCATGGGGCTGAGCCCAGAGGATGTTCAACACCCGCCCTAAGGCTCCCATCTAGCTGACTGGCCTAGTGGTAGCACCCGGGAGAGGCAAATGTTCTAAGTCTTCTCGCTCTGGGGTTAGGTCTCGATTCTCCCGCTGTCAGGCTCCCTCCAAGCAGGCAGGGCAGGGGTCTCGATGGACATCGTTATGACCCTGGGGCTGAACCGGAGGATGTTCAACACCCGCCCTCAAGCTCCCATCTAGCTGACTGGCCTGGTGGTAGCACCCGGGAGAGGCATATGTTCTAAGTCTTCTCGCTCTGGGGTTTGTTCTCGATTCTCCCGCTGTCAGGCTCCCTCTAAGCTGGCAGGGCAGGGGTCTCGATGGACGTCGTTATGAACCTTGGGCTGAGCCCGGAGGATGTTCAACACCCTCCCTTAGGCTCCCATCTAGCTGATTGGCCTAGTGGTAGCACCCAGGAGAGGCAAATGTTCTAAGTCTTCTCGCTCTGGGGTTAGGTATCGATTCCCTCGCTGTCAGGCTCCCTCCAAGATGGCAGGGCAGGGGTCTCGATGGATGTCGTTATGACCCTGTGGCTGAGCCCGGAGGATGTTCAACACCTGCCCTCAGGCTCCCATCTAGCTGACTGGCCTGGTGGTAGCACCCGGGAGAGGCAAATGTTCTAAGTCTTCTCGCTCTGGGGTTAGGTTTCGATTCCCCCGCTGTCAGGCTCCCTCCAAGCTGGCAGGGCAAGGGTCTCGATGGACGTCGTTATGACCCTAGGGCTGAGCCCGGAGGATGTTCAACACCCGCCCTCAGGCTCCCATCTAGCTGACCGGCCTGGCGGTAGCGCCCAGGAGAGGCAAATGTTCTAAGTCGTCTCGCTCGGGGAATAGGTCTCGATTCTTCCGCTGTCAGGCTCTCCCCAAGCTGGCAGGGCAGGGGTCTCGATGGACGTTATTACGACCCAGGGGCTGGACCTGGAAGTTGACACAAGGTAAGCATGTACAAGCAAACCCACAAGACAGAAAAGCGAGCTCAAGAGGCCCTGTCCCCCTTAGTTTTTGTTAAGGGATTTTTGATCCAACCTCTGGTTGAAAGAAGAATGCACCTCCAAGGAGAGCCCGTTCTCGCAAAGGTCTGCTCAATAAATGGCACTTCTCGGTATTCTTGGCGGGCATCGGCGGCGGCCTGACCCCAGATGCGTTTCCTTGTGAATTTTCAACAAAGGATAGCGAGGTGCGGCTCGCAGACAAGCGGAGTGTTCACGAGTTTGGCCACGGCTGATGCTCAGGACCCCTCGGCGAGCGCGAATCCTAACTCGCGTGCATTTGAGCGCCGAAGGTAAAAAGAAGATAGAAAATTTTTATCATTATAGTTTCAAAAAGGGGGGCTCGCCTCGGCGAGATTACAAAAGGGGGGGGGGACAGATTACAAGAAAAATGAAGAAAGTGGGGGAGGAGATCCGGTCAGCTCTCGCCCTCCTCCCCCGAAGGATGGTCCTCCTCCTCGCCTCCGAGCAACTGCTCCTTGTCCTTCGCCTCGTCGAAAAGGGAGCCAAAGCTTTCCTCTTTCCCGCTAGACGGAGACGGCGGGAATAGGCTTGGCAGAAGGTCTCGGATCTCCACTCCCTCGCAGCCCTCCGCCAGGATCCCCGATCCCCTCATGGCGCCCAGGAGGCATTTGGCGGACTCGATCGAGTTGACTCGCAATCGCGCCATGACCTCCCCCTCGCCAAAAACCCGAGGCCGCTTATAGGGGAAAGGGGGCTCGGCGCCATCCGGGGGGAAAAGGGCTTCCGTCAGCCGACGGACCTCACTTTGGAAACCCCGGTTCTGCTCCGCCAGCACCTCCACCTCGGTCGCCGACCGAGCAACAAGAGCTCCTTGCTCGGCAACGTGGGTCTCCTGCTCGCGCGAACTGGCCTCCTGATCAGCGAGGCGGACCCACAGCTGGGCAACCTCGCCCTCCAGCTCACTAGCGCGGGCCTGCAGCACCTGGCGGACTCGGCATCCTGCCTCTCCTTGCTCTTCTTAGAGCTCTCAGCCTTGAAGGCCACTGTCCTCTACTTTGCATGGGACCTGATGGTGATTTCCTCCTCCTTCTTGGCAGTTAGCTACATCTCAGAAGAAATTAGCTTTCCAAATAGAGTGTAAGTAAGAGTTTTAGCAAGCTTGGCCACATCTCAAATGGTACAAATCTTTGTATCCCAATCTCTAGTTAGAGATCCTAGGAACTTATCATTCAGCTCATAATTACTAAAGACCCTCCCATAGGTCCTCAGCTCATTGACCACTTTGAAAAACTTTTCATAGCAGTGAGCTATGTTGTCCTTGCTGTTTTGCTTGAAGGCCTCATATTTCTGATTAAGTATGGATTTCCTATCATCTCTAACTTCTTCAGTGCCCTCCATGTATACAATCAGGGTGTCCCATATTTCATTGGCAGTCTTGTAGTAGACAAAATTCTGGAATGTATAATCATCTATGATACTAAAAATTATGTTATGTGCCCTCTTGTCCATGGTTGCTAAGATGACATCATCCTTGGTCCTCTCAGTGTACTTCTTTTGGGTTTGTACACTGGCATCTATAACAAAAATCTTCATGGGGATGAAGGGTCCTTCCTAAACCATAATAAAAATCCATGGGTCAGAGGCTTCCATAAACAACCTGACCCTCTCTTTCTAGATACTGAAATTTTCTTTCCTATAGATTGGGAGCTTCATGGAACCCAACTCCTTATAGTTCTCTCCTGAAACCAAAAGTATAATCATTAGCTACCCTTGGAGATTTGTTAAGACTATTAAGTCCTTTTTGAATAACCTAGCTCTGATATCACTTGAAAGTCATTGTTACAAGAGTAGCTAAACACCTAGAGGGGAGTTAATAGGTTTTTGTGTCTTTAATGACTATCTTTTTTCCTTTGGTGTGTTGTGATTTAGTTTTAAGTTATCTTTCAAGAACACACAACAACACATAAGATATTTATAATGGTTCCCGAAGGTATGGGAACATCCGTTGTCCCGCCCACCTTTCTAATAGTGTGTTAGGCAAGGCAAACTTTTCCAAGTTCAGCTCAATGAGCTTACAACACAGATCCCTCATGATCTCTCAGACTCCTCCAAGTCCTACTTCAGACCCAAGGCCCTACACTCAGAGATATAATCTCCCATAACTCAGTAATCTACATCAGATAACCTACCTCAGACTTTATCCAAATTCCTACACTCAGTCTTGGAGGATAGCCCTATACTCAGATCCACCTCAAGATCATACATAATAGAATAAATCTCCTACAGCTCAGGCACAGAGGCGCTACCTCTGATCCACAAAAGGAGCCTACCTCATCCTTTATATATCAGGCTTACAACTCAAATCAAGAATGATCCTATAGAGTGAAATGGGTAAGATTGTTGTTGTTGACTTGCTCCAGAGAAAATGTCCTCTGAGCCTTCTCTCTGGACTGAGTGAACTCAGCCCTACTTCTTCTCAGCACCAAGGAAGTAGACCTTCATGATGTTTTTGGTTGTGCTGGGAAGAATCTTATAAAACTGGAGCTTCTGATCTAACTGATGAAGACTAAATGAGGGTTCTATTCTTCTCTTCTTCTATCAGCTAACATTGTCTGAAGTTTTTAGACTTGCTGTTGAACACGAGTTGAAGAGCTCTTCTTCTTAGCTTTTAGGAAGAAGATGAAGTAGAGTTCTTTTTCACCAAAATTTCAACCTTTTTAATTTCACGAAACACTACTTTTTTCCCATAAATCCAATGGCTCTTTGCACAGTAGGACTACCCGAAAATGGCAACTGCTCCCTCACTTTTGTATTTACAGTTGTACTAAGGGCAAGGAGTGTCGTTTGTCTTCTTACAAGCAAATCTTGCGATATTTGAATTTTTGCTAACGTCAGCATTAGTAAGCACTTCTGGACTTAGTAAATTCCAGACAGACTTCTCAGGCGTTGAGTGAAGTCTTGTCACTCAATGCAAAAGTACTTAGCAAAATTATGTATCTTTAGGCATTAAGTGCGTTGAGCGAGCCTTCATCACTCAATGCATATAGACTTTTATATTATAACATCCTAGGCATCGAGTGAGCCTTCATCACTAGATGCTTCAGGACATTGTTGGATATCTCTGAATGAAGGCGTTGAGTTCTGCTTATTCACTCATCGCTTTTGTCTATTACCTTGCTTTTGGATGAGGCATTGAGTGAACTGGATTCTCTCAACGCTTCTATCCTTGGATAGAATCTTTATTGAGTAGGAATTGAGTGAACTTTTTTCACTCAATGCTTCTATCCTTAGACAGATTTCTTGACAGCAATATTACAGCTTTGACTGTTGGGTGTTCTGTCGACGCTTTTACTTCTTGGCATTGAGTGAACTGCCTTCACTGAATGCTTCTAGACTTAGCCAGATTTCTTTGACAACAACTCTGACACTTTTACTACTTGAGCTTCTGTCAACACTTTTAGCTTCTTGGCGTTGAGTGAACTTCCTTCACTCGAAGCTTCTAGAGTTAGACAAATTTATGCTTTGCAAACAATCTGTCTTGAGTCCATTTTTCATTGTGACTAATACTACCTGTTAAATCAGTATAATAGAAAACAACCCGCATATACTGAACTTAGAGAATGCATCAGATTCAATCATGTGTATACCATTGTACTATGGGTTCAAATTTGGGACATTATGATCAATGGACCCAAAAGAGAGTTTTGTTAGATCTTCCTAAACTCATTTTGGCACTTCTTCGAGAGAAGCATGTTCAAACTTCGAGAACCCCCACTGTCAAGATACCTTTTACTTTATTAAGAGTTAGTTTGTTGTTTCATTTTGATTAACTTATGCCGAAGTGATTAAAAATCGAGTACTAATTCTTTATCGATATTTTAAACCATTTTTATAACTACTAATTTAGCACTCCTTTAATTAAGAAAAACAAACCAAAAAATCATTTGATAAGATAATAGTAACTCCTCAAAGTATAAGTAATCAATCCGCCCTGGGTAATACAACCATGATATTGAACTTAAATATCCTATACTATAAACGATAAGGTACACTTGACTTTATCAGATAAAGAATTGGAGAAGATTATCAACCTCATTTCCATCTCTTTTCTCGACTGCTTTTCTTCTCTGCACAAACAATAAACAATTTTCACCATCAAGTTTTTTGCGTCGTTGTAGAGGAGTTAGTTTTGATAATTTGAAAAGAGGATAGCTATTAATTTTATCGCTTCTTTTTCTCTCTTTTTTATATTTTTCCTTTATTTTTCTCCCCACTTCTCTTTTTTTTAGTGTATGACCCGAGAAAACTCTTCGAATATTCCTTTTGATCCTGAGATAGAGTGCAACATTTTGCATCGCCTCCGTTCTCATGATAAGGAATCGCACTTAGGCATCAAAGAGTCGATCGGAGTCACTGCCACAGAAACTATGGATCCTAATCTGCCCAACCCATATGAAGTCCAACAAAGTACCATGTCCTATTATGCGAGGCCAAATATGGAGGGTACACAATAAATTATTGTCCACCCCGGGATGGCGAACAATAACTTTGAGATCAAATCCATCATTATACAAATGTTGCAGCATGTGATGACCTTCGATGGTTTCCCGGACGAGGATCGAAACTGCCACCTTTCGAATTTTATTGAGATTTGCGATACTTTCAAAATCAATAGAGTAACGGATGAATACATTCGATTAAGTCTTTTTCCTTTCTCCTTGTTGTCAAAAGCCAAGCTATAGATGGGTTCTCTTCCTAGAGGGTTCACCACTACATTGACCGAGGTGGCGTGAAAATTACTTACAAAGTATTTTCTGCCTGCGAAAAATGCCAAATTACGCACGGATATCACATCTTATATGCAAATAGACTTGGAAACTCTCTACGACATGTGGGGCGCTTCAAGGAACTATTGTGTAGATGCCAGCACCATGCACTTCCCACTTGGCAACACGTGCAAATTTTTTATAATGGTTTGAATTTCCAAACAAGATAAATGATCGTCGCAGCTGCTGGGGGGACATTAAATAACAAAACCCTCAAGGCCACTCAAGACCTTGTTGAGGAAATGGCCATGAATGCATACCAATGGAATGCGTACCAATGGAATGCGTCCTATGTGGGATCGGTTAAGCTAGTGGGAATTTTTTAAATTGACGCAACTTCGAATATAGCCCTCCAAGTTGAGCGCTTAACTAAGCAAGTAGAAGAGATAACCGCTTCCTCTGCCACTCCCCCTTGGGCAAATAATAATAATAATAATATCATTTTAGAAGAACATGTTGACTTTATAGGAAACGCGCCTCGGCCTTCCTATAACACGAAAAATGCTGCGTATAACAACAAGTACAATGTGAGTTATATGGACCATTCGAATTTCTAATGAAGTAATTAAGGGAATACTCAACGCCCTTATAATCTAAAACCTTCTTTTAATCTAGCTCCCCCCTTAATTAAATCCACCTGGTTTCCCATCGAAACCGCTGAAGCCCTCTGCGCTTGAAGAAGTCTTCGCCAAGTATGATGTCACAAATGAATCTAATATCAAGAACATCACAAGGTCAATTAAAAGCTTGGAAAATCAAGTGGCAAGCTAAAAAAGATGTTCTTCAAGAGACAACAAGGGTCTCTGCCAAGAAACACCAAACAAACCCCGAGAGAAAGTGCAAATGCAATCACCCTCCGTGGCGTAAAGGAGGTGTAAGACCCCCTCCCAGAATACAAAATACGGTTGAGGGGAGTCTTATGCCTAGAACAACCTCCTTGTGGTGGCTTCAGTACAAGGGCTAACTTGTACCAAAAGTCGCCTACCTTACCTGCCAAACCAATATCATCCATGTCAACCCAACATAAATAATATAAAATAGGAGTCAAAATCCACATAATTATATAGTACAACAGAAATTAGAAGCAACAACAACTTCTATAATATCAGAGTACACAAAAATTGCCCCAAGGGCTACAATATGAGTATCACCAAAAACTCATATTTATAACTGACAGTAGCGAAGGTAACGTCGTATCAGGCCCTATCACCCTGGCCTGGTTGCCCTCCTGTACGACATGCTGCTGTTGTTGCTCTATCTGCAAGATTTCCTCCTAAAATGAAAGACGTAGCAACCGTTAGTCATAAACACTAAGTGGCTATCACATCTGCTCCCCTAGCGAATCTTAGGCACCAGGCGGAGAAAAGAAGAGGGTACAATATATAAGCATTAATAACAAGCAGGTGGTATATCTCTATATATCATGCGTAGTAATTACTGCAATGTATAACATTATTATCAACATTCTTTTCTAGCAATTCTACTCAAATCATAGCAATCCACTAAGCATATAAATCTATAACAGGAAAGTAACTTAACTTATAAAAATTCCCATACAGATTTATAAGTTAAGGATCAGCTTAACAGTAAAGTTACTCATCATATAAGAGTGCCCATACAAACTTATATGATAAGGATCTATGTGGTGCAATGCATTGATATGTATGAAATATGATGAATCACCCATGCTCACACACACGCACATAACTATGTCGACACAAACTTATAGTTCCCACTTTTCGAGCAGGTAGCTAACCTCTCAGGCATCATCCGTCGCAGCCAGACGGTGATAGCGAAATGGGCTTTCCACTACAGGGCGGGCATCCACACTACCAAGCCTAACCCTTTGTATGCCTCAATGCTAAGAACACAAAAGCAGAGCCCCACATACAACGGCTCAGAGGGGTGTAAGGTAGATTTGCACAAAGAACATATCCCAAATTTTCCTATCATCATGGCACTGAAGGAGCCTATGGGAGCGTATCACCAAAAGACTAAGACTAACTGTCCATATGGCACGGATGGAGCCCATGGAATGAGCACCGAGGACAAATCCCAACCGTCTGATGTCTATATGTCAACTCCCATCGATATGACGACTTGCGAGCCCATAGACCTGCCACACTATCCTTAACCCAAGATTATGGCATCGCGTGTCAACTCACACAGCATGCAAATTCATATGGCCTTGCAATCAACTATCCAAGGGCTCCAACAGAGTCCCTTTTCATCATTACCAATCTAGTGCTCAACAACACTCAAGGGCTCCACACTGATTCTCTTATCATCATTACAAATCCAGTGCGTTCAAACACTCATGCACTTACAACCTTTCACATTTTCGTGCTCCAAAGCACTTAAGGGTTCAACATCAACACAGATGGAAATCCCCCTTGAACAACATACCAATCCCACACTGCTACCCATACGGAGACACACTCTAAGCAGTGGAATATACAAATTATCCCATCCAATACTTGAGATCATGATTCAACATTTTTCATGGCCATGAGATGTACCTCATCTGATTTCTTCCTTATAATTAAGCATTCACAGACAATTATGCTCTCATGTATTTATCACAACAATATATTAACTCTCCACATATCCTTCAAGCATGATAACATACATATAGATTACACATTTAATTATCGGGCACCACACCCTCTTTCAAAACTAATATCATTCATCGGATTACAATCACGCACATCCTTATCGGATTTTAGAAGTAGCCATTTATATAACAAAATCTTATCAATGCATTTGTTCAATAATTTCCCCAAACCATTTGTTTTTTAAATTCTTCCAATCCATTTGTTTATCTAGGCTACATATAACTAGGCTCATCTAAACCTCAACATCATCTTGCTATGTTTCTTCTACCTAGTCCAAAGCCAGTTATACACTAACCCGAAAGCATCCTGCACATAAGTAGTTACCATGTAGCAACTTCAACTTAATATTCTCGGAGCTACAAAGCTCATATGAAAACGTGTAACCATCCGTTGGAAAGGACTTTCCAAGTAATACAACTTTCTTGTTCAAACCAAGACCTAGATCCGGCCGCATCACACCCAAAAATGGCCTCGAAGTCCGCTGCGCACAGAAAATAGATTTATGCACGCATCGTAAAGCAAAACGAACGGCATCAGTTCGTCTTCTTCCATTAGGAATTTGTTCAAAACCACATACATCACTTCCTCCTCTCTTATTCACTCTCAAAAGACCATCCTTCTTCACGAAACCAAGTACACCATCTTTACAACAAAGAAAGGAGAGGTTGAAGACAACTAATCCCTAGAACAAGGACCTAGCATTGTCTTTTTCTAGGAGATCTTCATCACACACCAGTCAAATGCCGAAGTATGTGAAATATCTCAAGGAGTTACTCTCCTATAAAAAAAGCTTGAGGATATTTCACATATTTCCTTTAACGTAGACTGCTCTACGGTTATATTTAACAAATTATCCCAAAATATGAATGACCTGGGAAGGTTTTCCATCTCATGCCTATTTAGTAATTCATTAGTAAAACACACACTTGCTGATGTGGGAGCAAGTATAAATCTCATGCCATTTCTTTATTCAAAAATCTAGGTTTAGGACTTCTGAACTCCACCCACAAGAGTATTCAGTTAGCTGGTCGATCCATTAAGTATCTGGTAGGGATAGTGGAGGTTGTGCTTGTTAAAGTAAACAAATTGATCTTCCCGATGGATTTTGTTATTTTAGACATCGAAGAGGATGACGAAGTGCCCCTTATACTCGGCTGCACCATCCTTTTCCACCTCCTGTGCAATTATTGACGTAAGTGATGGAAAGCCCCTCCTTAGGGTGGGAGATGATGAATTCACTTTTAGTATAAATCCCTTGATGCGTAATACCTTAACAAATGATGATTCCTACTTCTACCTACAGAAATGTTTTGAAAATGAATTTTCTACGCCACCCGACTTAGTACCTTCATCATATGATGAACCTATTATCGCCAAGCTCTTCTGCTTAGAAGAAGTCTATCGCCCCACACCACCCGAACCACTACACATTGAAACACTAAAAATCTAAACCTCTTATGAGGAACCACCAACCTTATAGTTGAAGCAACTCCCCCCTCATCTAAAATATCTCTTTTTAGAGAGAAACTCTAAGTTACCCATCTTCATCTCTTCTGATATGAGCGTCTAAGAAATTTCTGAGTTGGCTTTAGTTCTAATAAATCATCGCAATAAATGGGATCAACCCCTCATTCTGTACCCACAAGATCTTATTCGAAGATAATTCCCGCAATACTATCTTGCACCAATGACAACTAAATCTGAATAAGAATGAAGTCGTGAAGACTGAGATGATCAAAATTCTAGATGCGGGAATAATCTATCCCATCTCTAATAGTACTTGGGTTAGCCCAGTACAAGTCATGTTGAAGAAAGCGGCATAACGATGATCACCAACAAAAATAATAATTTAATTCTAACCCGTATTGTTATAGTTAATGAATGTGCATCGATTATAAAAAGCTTAATGATGTCACTCGAAAAGACCATTTTCAATTACCTTTATCGATCAAATCTTAAATGTTTATCTGGTCACACTTTCTACTATTTTATCAACAGTCTCTCGGGATACTTCAAAATCCCTATTTCACCTGAGGACCAAGAGAAAACCACATTCACATGTCCCTTTGGCACCTTCACTAATAGAAGGATGTTGTTTGGTTACTACTACATTTTAGAGATGTTTGATGGAAATCTTTGATGACTTGGTAGAAGAGATGATGGAAGCCTTCATGGACGACCTCTTGGTGTTCGGTATTTCATTTGAAAACTATTTAAAAAATCATGAGTGTGTGCTTATCCATTGTGAGGAGACTAACAAATATCTCAATTGGGAGAATTTCCACTTTATAGTCCGAGAGGGATTGGTCCTCGGCCACAAGATTTCAAGAAAAAGGATCGAGGTCAACCGGGCCAAGGTCGAGGTTATTGAAAAACTCCCCCCTCCAACGAACATAAAGAAATTTGTAGTTTCTTAGGCCACGCGGGGTTCTATTGGCACTTTATTCATTATTTTTCCATAATCACCATGTGGTTAACCCATCCTCTCAAAAAAGAGTCTTCTTTCATCTTTGATGATGAATGACTTTTAGCATTTAATCTAATTAAAAAAAAGTTAGTAAATTCTCCTACCTTAGTTGCATCGGATTGGTCGCTCCCATTTGAAATTATGTGCAACGTGAGTGACATTGCAGTCGGTGTTATTTTAGGCCAACATGTGAATAAGTTTGTTTTGCCCGATTTATTATGCGAGCAAGACACTTTTCACAACCCGCATTTTCTCCGAATTAAGAATTATCAGAGTAAGAGAAAACACGCGTCATGATGCCACGTTACGCAGGGGATAACTGCTGACGCTCAGGCAAAACCAACTACAATCTTTATGCAAGAAAATCATATGCTTAATGAGTAGAAAATCAGTTATAATTAGAGTCCGTACCCCTCGGCTCAGTGGATCATCTAGTCCACAAAAGAAAAACTATATTAATACGCTGCGGAAAAATACTTTATTTAGGTTTAACATCCTAAGGAGCGCATAAGGGTTCCAAGAGAACCACTCATGCTATGCAAGACTCTACATTAAATTTATGTAATATATAAGAAAATGGTCTTTATACGTGATTTGGAAAAATAGTGATTTCGCTTATAAAACATGCTGATCATGAGCTTTATTTATAATAACAATTATAGTTTAAAAATAACTAGCAACCTAGCATAAAACCTTCTCAGAGCAAGTAGACTATCTCCAGAAAATGGTAGCAGCAATAGTATATATATCTAGTACAAGGTAAAAACTACCAGTGGGCGCCAACAACCTGACACGAACCCACTAGCACAAATATATGTCTGTAAGAGAGTACTGAAAACAACCTCACTAACAAGGTAAACAGAACTCCAAGGTCCCGGAGTCCACCAACAACACCACCTCCAACTAGCCACCAGACTGGCTACAGCTCAGAACCTGGGGTATTCCAAAAGAAAACAGAATACCTCAGCAAGCTAAACAAAGAAAAACTGCATGAAAGAGTCAACCAAAGGACAAAGTAACAGAAAAACATGCAGTAGAAAGAGTCACAACTGTCCACAACAGGACCACAAGAAATGCACAACGTGCAAAGCAACAGCAACGACCCAGCCCAGGAACCACATCCTGCAGGGCCTACTAGGCTGCCAAGAGCCAGAATGCTGCAAACTACCAAAGAAGAAACTTCTAACACCTTAAACTGTGGGAAGTGATAGTAGCAAAAATAACAACGAGGAACCGGATCGAAGGCAAACGCAGTCCCCCAATCCACCATGTCCAAGTCAAAAGCTCGAGGGTCAACACGTGAAAACACAAGGGACCTTCCACCCGACATGCCCAGCCCGTACCTGGAGCAAGAAAAACATGGGTGGCCTTGGCTATATCACACAACTCCACCCCCATAAAGAGCTACAACCACCACTACTAACCACGACCCACGATTCGGCCTTTAGGAAAATAAAGAAAACGGCCGACAAGGAAAACCCAGAAATACAACTGGAAATCCACTCGGAAACGAAATACAAGGTAAAGGAAGAGTGTTGAAATAAACCAACACGACTAGGCGTTGAGTGAAACCCACTCAGTGCCTACCTAAACTTTGGCATTGAGTGAGCTAGCCTCACTCGCCGCCAAAATAATACCACTACCCACAAGCCCACTAAAGAATACGGAGCTCGACGACAGTCGAACGACCAAGGCAGAAGATCCAGAACTCGAGTAGTTGCCTGCCACTTGAGTATCTAAACTCCCGCACTCGAAACCAGCTAAATTCGCCTAGCAAAAGGAAATATACAAAGCGCACGATCAGTGACGCACGATCAGTGGTCGTGCGCACTCATCGGCTGATGATCGTGCGAAGCGAACCTGGAAAACCTGACAGAAAACCTAGCAACTGCGCACGATCAGTGTCGCACGACCACTGGTCGTGCGCACTGTTGCCAGCGCTCGTGCGATTTTCCGAGACAGAACTTTGGAAACTGAAAGACAGCCGCGCACGAGCAGAGGCACACGACCAGTGGTCGTGCGCCCTAACGGTTGATGACCGTGCGCGGCTAACCTGTACCGTTTGGAATTTCCCGAACGACACCGGAACGCGCACACGGCTCACTCCACTGCAGTAGCAGCAGACAACTATCAACGTCGCACACCACTACCATACGAACTATGCCTAATCATCCGAGTAATACCTTAATGAAAAATCGGCAACCACACCCCCCCTCCTAACTCTCCCTCTCGGCTACACCCGAACCAGAGCAACAATCAAAATAAAGGAAAACAACGGCTCCACGCCGACAATTTGGATTCCAATCATCACAAAATAGGGGGGGTTTCAGTAGGAAGAACTAAGCCCTATAGTTAGCAAGAAAATGAGAACAACAAGGCCTCTAACCTGGGCTAACCGGGATTTCAATTTCAGCAAGAAAATTCAAAAAAAGAAAACTTGGCAAGGGCAAGAATACCACTTGCCTCAATTCACAGCGAAGCTTTGGACTGCTTTCCTCCTCTTCGCACGGATCAAAACGGCCGCAACACCTAAAACAAACACTCGGCCATTAATGGCGGAAAACTTCCAAAACCGAAAATTCCAATCCTCCCAAAACTCCACGAAAATCGAATTTCTTACCGTAGGAATGAAGGTCTTGACGAGAGCAATCCGAATCCACTCTCGGAATCGAATTCCATCCACAAACGCTCCGGGAATCGGCGTCCGAAGGCAAGGCTCGGTGGTTTCTCCGTTTCCTCTCGTACAGGGGCGGCGGTTCGAGTGGGGAAGATGATAGATCGGCTCCTTTCATTCTATATATATATATATAATTATATAATAATATAATTAATTACAAAATTACATAAAGCACCAAATCGACGCGAAAACCGAACTACCTCGGAATTCGACGAAATTCGCACCGTAGCTAAATACCCACGCTACGAACACAACGGCGAAGTCGAAATAAATTTTCGACGAACAGAACTCGAGTTATACCCAAATAAAGCCAAACACAAACATCCCCCCGAGAGGCCACACCGGGTCACCCAAAACGACTCGGCTTGCTAGGGAGATCTTGCCAATATGCTACAGAATAGGGTACTCAGTTCTAAGGAGCTAAACCACACTCCACAAATGGCACAAGCCACGGAAACGCGTCATCGTAACGCCAAACGAGAATAAAAATAATCGCTGAAAAAAAACGGGGCGTTACAGTCACTCCCCCTAAAAGAAAGTTTCGTCCCGAAACTTTACGCACAACCCTCCTACTAAAGAAGGAAAAGTAACAAACAGAAGTTACAAAGGGAAACATACCGATCAAATCAGTGAAACAGGTGAGGGTACGCCCTCCTCATGGCCGACTCTAGCTCCCAAGTCGCGCTCTCCAAATCCTGATTTTTCCATAGAACTTTCACCATCGGTATGGACTTCTTTCGCAGCACACGCTCCTGAGTATCCAAAATACGAACTGGCACCTCAACAAAAGAGAGGTTGGGCTCCAACTGGGGCACAACATCCAAGAGTTGCCCACTGCTGCGCACACACTTCCGCAATTGGCTAACATGAAAAACATTATGAACACCAGGGAAGTTCGCTGGCAAATCCAATCTATAAGCAGACACACCAATCCGCTCCAAAACCTCGAACGGGCCCACATACCTTGGGTCCAATTTCCGATTTTTACCAAATCTCTTCACACCAACCATTGGAGAAACCTTGAGGTATACATGATCCCCTACTAAAAACTCCAAAGCAGACCTACGCCGATTGGCGTTCTTTTCATACCTCTCCTGAGCTAAACGAAGCTTTTCACGAATAAGCTTCACGGCGACTTCCATCTCTTCCAGAGCATCTGGACCCAACAAAGGCTTCTCACCAGCCTCAGCCCAAAACAACGGAGTCCTACAGCGCCTCCCATACAAAGCTTCGAACGGAGCCATCTGCAAGCTTTCCTGATAACTGTTATTGTAAGCAAATTCCATGAGTCGCAGACGCTCATCCCACGCTCCACCGTGGTCTAAAATATAGCACCGGATCATATCCTCAACAATCTGATTGACCCGCTCCGTCTGCCCATTGGTCTGAGGGTGGTACGCAGTAGAATACCTCAGATCCGTACCCAAACCCTCCTGCAGACTCTGCCAAAAACGAGAAGTAAACCGGGAGTCTCGATCAGAAATGATGCTAACCGGCACACTGTGGATTCGGATGACTTCATTCAAGTACAACTTCGCTATCTTCTTCATCGGGTAATCAATCTTATAAGGCACGAAGTGACCACACTTCGTCAATCTATCCACTATAACCCAAACAGAATCATATCCTCTCGGGGATTTAGTCAAACCCGTAATGAAGTCCATAGATATACTCTCCCACTTCCAAGTCGGGATCTCTAGCGGAGTCAACTTACCACCAGGCCTTCCATGATCGGCCTTCACACGCTTGCAAGTGTGACACTCAGCAACAAATCGGGCTACATCTCCTTTCATACCATACCACCAGGCAATTTGCCTTAAGTCACGGTACATCTTCGTAGATCCTGGATGGTAGGCAACGCTGGAACCATGAGCCTCACTGCAAATCATACTCCTAATGTCCCCAACAGCGGGAACGCAAAACCTGCCACGGTACTTCAAAGTACCCGCATCATCAATAGCAAAATCTGGCAACTCTCCCTTCTCTGTCCTGGTAAAAAGGTGCAACAGATCCGGATCGTCCTTCTGATGCAGTCTAGTCAAAGAAATCCAGGACGGCTCTACCACTGACAAACTACTCTGCAAACCACAGCATCCCACTGAAATATCCATAAGGAGGAACTCCTCAACTAACCGATCGGCGGAGAGGTTAAAGATCTTTCCCGTCTTTCGGCTCAGGGCGTCGGCCACCACATTGGCCTTGCCTGGATGATACTGGATTTCTACGTCATAATCCGCCACATACTCAAGCCACCGCCGCTGACGCAGATTCAACTCTTTCTGCGTGAACACGTACTTCAGGCTCTTATGGTCAGTAAAAATCTTGCACTGAGCCCCATAAAGTAAGTGCCTCCACAACTTCAATGCATAGATAACCGCTGCAAACTCAAGGTCATGCGTAGGATAATTCTTCTCATGAGTCTTCAGCTGCCTTGACCCATAAGCAATTACTTTTTCACCCTGCATTAATACGCATCCCAAACCTACAAGCGAAGCATCCACATACACATAATAATCCACGCCCTCAGTAGGAAGGGTCAGAACGGGAGCAATACACAATCTCCTCTTTAACTCCTGAAAAGCTTCTTCGCACTTCTCGCTCCAAACAAAAGCCACATTCTTCTGAGTCAGCTTGGTCAAAGGTGCGGCTAGAGAAGAGAAACCCTCCACGAATCTCCTGTAATAGTCATCCAACCCTAAGAAACTTCTGATCTCCTTAGGAGTATTCGGCCTACTCCAATCCATCACTGCTGCAATCTTTTCTGGGTCAACCGAGATCCCATCCTTGTTCACCACGTGGCCTAGAAAAGAAACCTGAGGCAACCAAAATTCGCACTTGCTCAACTTGGCGAATAACTTGTGGTTCCTCAATTCTGATAGTACCAAGCGCAGATGCTGCTCATGCTCCTCGGCACTGCGAGAATAAACCAACACGTCATCAATGAAGACCACCACGAACTTGTCTAGGAAATCCTTGAATACCCGATTCATCATGTCCATGAAAGCTGATGGTGCGTTGGTCAAACCAAATGACATCACCAAAAACTCAAAGTGTCCATGCCTCGACCTAAACGCAGTCCGTGGAATATCTGCCTCACGGATCCTGAGCTGATGATAGCCCGAACGAAGATCGATCTTGGAGAACACCGTGCTACCACGCAACTGGTCAAATAAATCATCGATCCTCGGCAGAGGGTACCTGTTCTTAATAGTGGCCTTGTTCAACTCTCTATAGTCGATGCAAAGCCGCATCGACCCATCTTTCTTCTTTACGAACAAAACAGGAGCACCCCAAGGCGACGAACTCTGCCTGATAAAACCTTTAGCCAACAACTCATCTAACTGAATTCGCAACTCCTCTAACTCACGAGGGGCCATCCGGTACGGTGCCTTAGCTATAGGACGCGTACCCGGCTCCAAATCAATAACAAACTCCACATCCCGCTCAGGAGGGATACCAGGAAGATCATCAGGAAAAACATCGGCGAAACCACGAACAATAGGAATCTCCTCCAAGCGTGGCACGCTAACAACAGTTCCAACCGCCGAGACTAAACAAACACAACAATCAGAAAGAAACAATCTCTGAACACATACCGCAGAGAGAACAGGAGAATCCTGACACGGATCAGCATACACGCTGCCGGGCTGACCGTCGTCCCTGATGAAGTCCAAGCGCTTTCCTTTGCACTGAATGACCGCATCATACCGAGAGAGCCAGTCCATGCCCAAAATGACATCGAAGTCCTCTAGATCAATCATCTTCAGGTCCGCCTTCGCAAGAAAATCCCCCAACAAAACCGGGCAATCCAAAATACCCAAATCTGACAACACAGATTCACCAGAGGGAAACTTGACACGGAAGGAATCCCGAACACGATCTAGAGACAACCGATGACGCTCCACAAAGGCTCTAACCACGAACGAGTGGGTAGCGCCGGAGTCAAACAGAACACGCGCCCAGCGGTTCTTCACCTTAAATTTCCCTATAGGAGCGCACAAAGCTAAGGAACTAGCACAACAGTACCGCAAATAATCTAGCAACTAAACCACCAGGCTAGAAAGAAAAACAACAAACAACTAACCTGAGATCACCTGGGTCGAAGTCTGAGCCTCCTCGGAAGAAATCACGTTCAGCTTCCCTTTTCCATTGTCCACACGCTGAGGTGGAGGTAATGCCTGCAACGGAACTGCAGGAAGAGCTGGCTGAAACTGAGGACACCTCGACTTAATGTGACCCTTCTGCCCACACTGAAAACAGACTCTATCCCTGGACCAACACTGGGCCGCATCATGGTCGGATCGCTTACAAACAGAACAGGAGACATCTCTCCTAGGAGCACCCTGAATCGCATGAACCTGCTCCTTCTTCTGAGCTGCCGCCTTCTTGAAACACCTCTCGACAGGATGGCCTGACCGGCCACAAAAACTGCACACCACCCTGCTCCTCTTTCCCGGAACAGCATCGGGTACCAGGGGTTTCTTCTCCTCTACCAACTTCCTCTTATCCTTCTTCAACTGCTGGCCTCTGCTCTTCGCCGTCTCAATAGCCTCAACCTTAAGAGCAGCCTCTACAACTCCAGCATAAGTCACTGTCCCATAAGCACTGGCCAACTGCTGCACCTCACTCCTCAAACTACCGAGGAATCGCTTAACTCGATCAGCCTCAACGCTGACCAATCCAGGGGCAAAACGGCTCAACTTGCTGAACTCTATCTCATACTCACCCACCGTGAGCTGCCTTTGCTTCAGATGGAGGAAGTCGTTCATGAGGCGGTCTGAAAGTGAAGGGATAGATACTACTCTAGAGGGGGGGTGAATAGAGTAATCAAATTTTGCACAATACAAAACTTAACTGTCTACCCAACTCCCTTGGAGTGAAGTGCGGAATGAAGAGATTATAGATTTTGTTATAACCTTAAAGCCTAACACAAGTGATGTGCAAACACAAGCTAACTGTAATTACAGTTAAAGCTTGGAAAACCTAAACAGCAACTAGCAACCTAGTTATATCTATTCACAGCCACAGTACATGAATTAAACAATTGAATCCAGACGACACAAGGAGATTTATAGTGGTTCCCCAAACAACTTGGGTACGTCCACTCTTCTACCCACACGGTAGGAATCCACTCAGGTTTTTGATCAGGTGCCCTGCCACCAACAGAATCTGATTCAGGTAGATTCAGAAACCCTTTAGACTTTTGATCAGGTGTCTAAAAACCAAGCACAGGTTTTTGATCAGGTGCCCTGCCACCAAGGGATACTTTTGAAGGGAGTAATAACCCTGTACAGGAGGGGGAAGAAGGTTAAGATGTCTTCTCTATTTTTCAATAGATTAGAGAAGCACAAAAAGCTTGCACTGAGCTAGAATGCTCTAAAGAATCAAGGCTCCCCCTGGCTCAAAGATGTCCAGGTGAAGTCTTGCTTCAGTGCAGAAACTCTTCAGAAAATACTGAAGGAAAGAGCTACAAGAAGAAAATAAATAACAAAAAGAAACAGTCTTCAAGCAGCAATCTTCTTCTTCTTCTTCTTCAAAGAAACTCTGAGTTGAACTTCCTGAAAGCAGGAGAACTCAGGTGAAGAAGAGATGAAGATCTTAACACTTCTCAGACAGATGGAGTTTGCTGAGAGCAGGAAGCTTGAGCTTGATGAAGGCTTGAGTGCTTTTGAATATGTGTGTAACACTCCTGTTAACTAGCTTCAATCCTTCTGCAAAGGGTTCTTTTTATATTAGCAGCAAGCAACGGCTCTCTTCCATTTGAATTCTTTGTCTTCTTGTGAGCCTTGAGACCTGGGCTGTAAATATCAAGAAGACAGAAATATCTCTGCAGCAATACATTCCATAAAAAGGAATAAATCTCTTTCTAAGAAGCTGCAGGTTTAAATCAAATAAACAGAGGACTAAATAAAGTCACATCAGAAATAAACTCTTTATAGCAAAGAAGAAGACTTTTCAGTCCAACGGCTATAAAGGGGTTGACAGCAGATAAAGTAATTTAAATAGACAGCTAATAAGACAAACAACTTTATCTTAAAAGATTTGAACTCAGGCAAATAGAATGAAGTAAATAATGCCTGGAAACTTTATCATACAGCTTGAAATAATGTGCCAGAAAATGTATTAAATTAATTAAATATAATAAATAAATACAAAATACAAAGGCAGGCAGAAAGCGTCGAACGACCTTCGGAGATCGTCGACCGACGCACGGAGATCGTCGATCTATCGGGCAGATAGTCGAACGATCCAGATAGTCGACCTATCGAAGAAGATAGTCGAACTACCCCGGGAGATAGTCGATCTATCAGAGCAGATAGTCGAACTACCAGATAGTCGATCTATCAGGACAGATAGTCGAACTATCAAGCGCACAGAGATAGTCGACCGATCAAGCAGATAGTCGACCTACCTCAGAAAACAGATAGTCGACCTATCAACAGATAGACGACCTATCAGCGCAGAACAGATAGTCGACCTATCAACAGATAGTCGACCTATCAGCGCAGAACAGATAGTCGACCTATCAACAGATAGTCGAACTATCAGCGCAGAACAGATAGTCGACCTATCAACAGATAGTCGAACTACCAGCGCAGACCAAAGCGTCGACCAACTGATAGACGATCGTCGATCAGTCGATAGACGATAGTCGAACGGCGTTCGACTATGGTCGAACGAAAAACCTACTTAACCAAATTCTCAATTTGGAAAAGCGAGGACTCTACAGCTAGACTCCTAACCATTGACCATAGATATTTCTTGGGTCAAGGAGCACAAAGGAGAGGACTGAACTCAAATCAAACTAGGGTACCAACAATCTCCCCCTATTTGAGTTAAGTCTCTCAAAAACTAAAACAGCTAGCAATAGAATACTAAAAATAATTTCAACAGATAGATAACAATAAATCTGGCAGATTATCAATCAGATAAATATAACACAGCAGTTAATAAACTATTAAGAATCTTTAGGGTCAGGTAATGGATCAGAAGAACTAGAGACAAAAGAAATTTTTCGAAGAGGGTCATCTGATTCCTTCTTTGACATCTTCAGATCCTGAGCTCCAAGAATCTTTAGCTCTGTAGCTCTGGGAACAACAGCTTCAGGATGTTTTTCCATATACTTTGCTGGATCAAATATCTCAGGATTGACTTGGAATTTCTCAAATTCTTTCTTTCTATATGCTGACATTGTAGTAAAACCAGTTGTATCTTTACCTTCAGCTCTTGCTTTTCTTATTTGGGCTGCCCCTACAAGCTCTTGAAAGCGAGCCATCCTAAAATTAGGATCGAGCTCGGGATTTTCATATACGGGCTCTGGAGAAGCAGCAGCTATTATATCTAGATAAAACATTAGAAAACTTAGCAAAAGGAACTTGCTAGAAGGTTTTAAAACACTGTAAACTATTTACCTTTTGAAATACATTTCTCAGATTGAACTGGAGAAGGAGGTGGGGAAAAAGTTGGTCTTTGGGCCACAACCTCCTTCATTGGTCTTTGAGATCCATAAGATGATTTGCTTTGAGAACTTTGATGACCTTGCCTTGGTTGGTGCTGAGCAGATGCAGATTTTCCATAGGCAGCAGATTGACTAGCAGGTAGATTCCCAGAGGCTCCTGCACCTGGAGGTGGAGGAGGACCTTTGGGAGTCCATCTGGAGACTGGACTGTCATACCTCTTAGTTCTCTTCCTTTCTTTTTGCTGATTTTTCGAGAACAGCATCCAATGCTTAAAATCTTTAGATTTGGGGTCAATGCCCTTCAGGATGTAGTAGGGAGTGTCATTGTCCTTATTTGGAGGTGGAGGAGGAGCTTTTCTCTTCTTAACAGCAGATTTCTTTTTCTTTGAATTTTCAGACACATCTGAATCAACATCATCATCAGAATTGGATGATGGAGGGTTCTCATAGGGATCATAGGCTTCTGAGACAGCCTTTTCTTTGAGCTTTGAAGCAGATTTCTCCCTTTCTTCTTCAATGACATCCATAGCCATAAGAGAGTCTAAATCTAAACCAGGAGAATCATCCCAGATGGATGACTTCTCAAATTGCAAATCTTTCTCTTTTTCTTTTAAAGATAAAACTCTTAAGTCCCAAGCAGCCCTTGCTTGAATTTCTTCCAAACTTAAAACAGGAGAATCAACTTTGATTTCCTCTTGATTTTCATCCTCTTTATCATCTAAAAACACATCCAATTCTGGATCTAATTGAGTATCAGAATCACTTGGAGCAGCCACAGAAACAACTGCTATTTTCTGGGCAGTTAAATCTTCTTTAATAATATCTGTAAAATTACGAATACAGATCTGCTAAATAAACTTGAATCATACCTTCAAGGTATTCACAGACTATCAAATTAATAGATTCATCGACAAAACGAATGAAAGCGTTACCTTCATATTTAACCATTTCCCATGACTTGTCCAGATATGAGGTTACGATTCCTTCTAGATATCTTGCAATCACAGGGGTGGTGAGATCATCTAGGCATATTTGGACTTCAATCTCAGATAGAAACTTCGTTATAATTTCGTCTATAAATTTTGCAATCTCAGGAGTTGAAATATCTTCTAGGCATACCTTTACAGCAAATTCTGATTGCAAGATTGCATCTGCTATATCCTTCTCAGTCAAAACTGGAGCAACCTCTTGCTCAGCAGGGGCATTCTCTTCCTCAGCAGACATAACCACATCTGAAACTTCTTCTGGCTCAACTTGAGCAGATTCTGGAAGAGCAGACAAAACTGAATCTTTTACAACTTGAGGAGAGGCAGGGAGGCCTGAGACATCTTCATTGGACATCTCCCCCTGCCTGATTTCAGTGGGTACTGAAACCAGGCCCAAAGAGGAAGATGGCTCAGCTGATTTGGAAATGGATTGGATGGAGGCAGTTAGACGGTCAATGGAGGCAGCAAGGGGAGCGATTGCCTCGTCAATCATGGTTTTGATCGACGGGGTAATCAGCTCCACGATGCGAATGATAATCTCAGGAGAGATTTCAAAAGAAGATGGATTTGAGGTGGATGGAGCTGCAGCAAATATGGTAGATGTGCTGGGATGAGGAGTGGTGAGAGCAGGGGATCTAGCAGGAGGTGAGTTAATTGGGGAATTAACATGACTGGGGGACGGAGGAGGAGAGGGAAATCTCTCAGAACCTAACAAATCAAAACTAGGAATAGATAACCCAGTTTGATTAGAAGGAATGGGAGAGACTGGAGAGGAAGGAGAAACAACCATAGCTGTTTCAGGTGCAGCAGAAGAAGAGGGTCGTACCTCAGCTGAAGTTGATGGTACTTCAACTGAGGCAGACGGCAAAGCAGAGGAGGAGGAAAGGAGAGCTGAGCCAGCTTCACTAGGTTGAGGAGCGACTGAAACAGTCCTTGTGTCCTCAGATTGTGCTGGAGCAGACTTCACGAACGTCCTCTTCCACTTGGAGAACAGATGGGGGTCCATCTTCTTGCTGGCATTGATGGTAGTTGCGGCAGAACTCAGCAGCTGGGGGAATTTCTCCTTCAGGAAAATTCCAATAACCCTTCCCAGGGTAACTTCCTTCTTTCCTGTCTTCTTCCTGATAAGATCAAACAGAACGGCTGCCCAATCGATCCTCTTTCGATTGACAATTGCACACATAAGTGCAAATTGTTGCCTTGTTATATTGTCATGGGCAGAGTGCTTTCCAAGGAGCACTTTTCCGACTACTTCAGCGAGAAACTTTATCTTGAAGGGAAAATTTACCTTGAGCAGCTTGGTGGGAATGCCTTCAGCATGTCCCAGCTCGACAAGCATCCTTCCGAACTCCTGAGCATCTTGCTCATAGTCTTCATCACCAATAACTAAACCGAAAACATCAGAAAGAACGGCCGGAGTCAGGGTAGCTTCTACTCCGCCGATGGTACCGATCATCGCTTCGTCTGTGGAAGACGACGTGAAAGCCCATTCTTTTATTTCAGGAATGTTGATCTTGATCCTCTCAGACATCAGCTTCTCTAAACCTTGATCTTTGCAAAGCTGGAGAACTTCCACTATGCCGGCATCGCAACTGCTGAAAGCTTCGAAATCTACACTGAATCCGGCATCGAACTTTACTACGGCTAAAACAGCTGGAGAAATCGCCATTGATCTGCTGGAGAAACGCGAGAAGGAGGAGGAAGACGAAGGGGACGGAGCAGCAGAAAATCGCAAGCGGGAAAGCAGAATGCGAAAGGGCACGCTCCGTCGACGATAAAACAACAGATCTTTTAACCTAGGCCGACTATCGGCTTTATATTGAACCGGATATAGTCGGTCTATTAAAAAGATCTTGACCCGATGGTCGAACGGTCGTTCGACGATCGGCTTAGAAGCAGAGTAGTCGGACAATCGTTCGACTATTTCTGGCTTCTCAAACAACAGGCTGTCGTCGTCCAGAGATCGACGATGAGCCCAAGCCGTTCGACGATGGTCGAACGTCGATCGACGATCTTCAAACAGATAAGCTATCATTAACCAGAGGTCGACGATAGGCTTAAAACGTTCGACTATCTTCGAACGTCGTTCGACTATCTTCAAACAAACCTCAACATAGGCAGATATCGTCACACTTAGTCTCGTCCATTGATCATGCCTAGTTGGACTAAAAAGAACAGATGCTTCTGTTCATCTAAAGGCTTGGTGAATATATCACCTCTCTGAAACTCAGTGGATATGAACTCAAGACAGATCTTGTTCTTTTCCACACAATCTCTCAGGAAATGGTGCCTAATCTCAATGTGCTTCGTTCTAGAGTGGTGCACTGGATTTTGTGCAATAGAGATAGCACTGGTACTATCACACATGATCTTGGTGTTCTTGTGTGAGTAACCATAATCCACAAGCTGGTTTTGAATCCACAGGATCTGTGAACAACAACTAGCAGCAGCTATATATTCAGCCTCTGCAGTTGAAGTTGAGACAGAAGCCTGCTTCTTACAGAACCAAGAGACCAATCTCTCTCCCAGGAACTGACAAGTTCCTGAGGTGCTCTTCCTGTCAACTCTGCAACCAGCATAATCAGAATCAGAATATCCAATTAATTCAAACTCTGACTCAGCTGGGTACCAAAGTCCTAGATCTGGACATCCTTTCAGGTATCTCAGGATTCTCTTTAAAAGAATCAGATGAGATTCCTTGGGGTTGACCTGGAATCTAGCACAAAGGCATGTAGCAAACATTATATCTGGCCTACTTGCAGTTAGATATAATAGGGAACCAACAATGGCCCTATAATTCTTTTGATCAACTGGCTTGCCGTGATCATCAGAATCAATAACTACATTAGTAGCCATGGGTGTAGGCATTGCTGAAGCATCAGCCATCCCAAATTTCTTTACCAATTCCTTGGCATATTTGGATTGGGAGATGAAGATACCATCAGCATCTTGCTTAACTTGGAGACCAAGAAAGTAAGACAGCACACCCATGCTACTCATCTCAAACTTAGAGTGCATCAAGTTGGAAAACTTTTTGCAAAGTTTGGGATCAGTGGAGCCAAAGATAATATCATCTACATACACCTGAACTAACAGGATTGTGTCCTTGTGATGCTTAACGAAAAGGGTTCTATCAACTACTCCCCTAGTGAAGTTGTGCTCTAACAGGAAACTAGCTAAGGTCTCATACCAGGCCCTAGGAGCTTGCTTTAGTCCATAAAGAGCTTTTTGCAACTTAAAAACATGAGAAGGCTGAGTTGAAGAAACAAACCCTGGTGGTTGTTCAACAAACACCTTTTCCTTAAGCTCACCATTCAGGAATGCACTTTTGACATCCATTTGGAACACCTTAAACTTCATGTAGGCTGCATAGGCCAAGAAGATCCTTATTGCTTCTAGCCTTGCAACAGGAGCAAAGGTTTGGTCATAGTCTATACCTTCCTCCTGTCTGTAGCCCTGAGCTACAAGCCTAGCTTTATTCCTTACTATTATTCCATTTGCATCTAACTTGTTTCTATACACCCACTTGGTGCCTATGATCAGTTGGCCTTTAGGTCTTGGAACCAAAGTCCAAACTTTACATCTCTCAAACTGATTGAGCTCCTCTTGCATTGCAATGATCCAGTGGGGATCTAGCTCTGCATCTTTAAAGGTGAGGGGTTCAACCTGTGAGAGGAAACAAGCATGCATCACATCCTGTCTTAATTGATGTCTTGTTTGCACACCAGCTGATAAGTCTCCAATCACTTGAGATGTGGGGTGATCTCTAAGTGTGACAATATCAGCAGGTGGGATGTGATCTTCAGCAACAGTTGGGATTAATTCCTCAGGAGGAATTTGATCTACTGTTGGTGGAACAACAACAGCTTCAACAGCTTCAGCAATGTCTTCATCACTGTCTGATTCAGTGATCTGAAGAGTTGAAAGTTGAAGGATTTCTTGAGGGGCATCATGTACCTGCAAAGAACTGGAGGAAGGAGAATTTTCCTTCTCCTTGTAAAACATCTGATGCTCATCAAATGATACATGCACAGATTCTTCTATCTTACAGGTTGATTTGTTATAAACCCTATAAGCTTTGCTTACTTGGGAATATCCAAGCATGATTCCCATTGAAGCTTTTGCTTCAAACTTTCTAATATATTCTTTATTATTGTTATGAATATACACAATACAGCCAAAAATTCTAAAGTAATTAATTTTTGGTTTCTTTCCTTTAAGCAACTCATAAGGAGTTTTACACTTAAGTTTGTGTATCAAACTTCTATTCAAGACATAGTTGGCTGTACTAACAGCTTCTGCCCAATAGGATAGAGGCATGTTAGCATCTGCCAACAATATGCTAGCAGCTTCAATTAGTGTTCTATTCTTCCTCTCAACTACCCCATTTTGTTGGGGAGTTCTAGGAGCTGAGAAGCTATGTTTGATACCTTCTCTCTCACAGAATTCTTGCATGAGAAGAGAGTCAAACTCAGTACTATGATCACTTCTGATCAAGGCCACATGAGTAGAGTACTCAGTCTGCACACAAAGTAGAAAGTCTGTAAGGGCTTTGAAGTTATCAGACTTAGTTCTCAAAAAGAAAACCCAACTGAACCTAGAGAAGTCATCTACAATTACTAAGGTGTAATACTTCCCTCCTAAACTCTGTACATTTATTGGGCCAAAAAGGTCCAAATGTAATAAATACAGGATTCTAGGAGAATCACTTTTATTTACAGATTTAAATGAGTTCTTGGTTTGCTTGCCTAGCTGACAAGCCTTGCATAGACTCTCCTTCTTGTAGGGGCAAGAAGGTAAGCCTCTAATAAGGTTGTGCTTAGATAACCTAGATATATTTTTCAGGTTTACATGACTAAGTCTTTTATGCCATAAAGAATTATTATTAAGGGTTAATTCATTAAACAGGCAGATTTCAGAGTGAGATGAATTAAAATCTACTAAATATATATTGCCTATTCTATTACCTATTAAAACAACATTATTATTTAAAGTAATACTGCAAGAGGAGTTAGAGAATGAAACCTGGTAGCCAGCATCACATAGCTGGCTAACTGAAATCAGATTATGCTTTAGTCCATTGACATAAGCAACTCTCTTGAATGTAACTGCTCCAATCGTGATCTTGCCATATCCTTCTGTTTGACCACAGCTGGAGTCTCCAAAGATAACCTTTGGGCCGAGCTTAGCTTTGTACTTTGACAGAAGCTCTTTGTTTCCTGTCATATGCTTAGAGCATCCACTATCCAAATACCACTTATTTTGAGTGATTGGATAGGCCTTCACCTGCATAACAATTATTTAGACAGAGTGGACCCAGGTAACCTTGGGTCCCTTGTTTTTCACATAAGAAAAACTGGAAATATAAGAGAATGCAGGCTGAGGGTGATAGCCTAGTGGGTGAGATCTCCTAGGTGGGATTCTCCATGCAGATGATGGGTCAACAAACCTAGGGTTTCTATTTTCATTTAGGTTTCTATGATACTGATTATGATTTCGAAAATCATGTTGAAAACATCGATCGACGTTCGACGATGGGCGCTCCGATCGTCGACCTTCGTTCGACCATGGAGCTTCCGATCGTCGAGCTTCGTTCGACGCTCTTTGCATTTCTTTGAAAAATTTCTTTCTCTTTTCTCTCTTAGCCTTATTTAATGTTTTATTTACAAGGTTTACTTGCTCAGTGTTCTTCTTTCCACTAGCTGAAATGAAGTTCACTGGGGTTGAAAGGTTATTTTTAAGGAGGACTGGGGGTTCACTGGGAGAAGCTCCTAAGCCTAGTTTATCATTACCTGACCTAGTGTTAGCCATGCTGGTAATTTCTAACAGCTTAAGGCTTCTACCATTAAGGGACTCTTCTAATCTCTTAGACTTAGCTAATTCTATTTTAAGAAATTTAATTTCTTCACTACAAGTAGTGAGATCTTCCTTTAACCTAATGTTTTCAGAGGCTATTAATTCAGAGTCAGCTAGCCTATTTCTATGTTCTTTTATCTCTTTCTCTGAACTAATTAAATCTAAACATAGAGATTTAAAATCTAACTTAAACTCTTCTGAAGTAAAATCATAAGATGAAAGTACCTCATCTTCAGTAGGCATTTCTTCATCTGAGTCAGAACTCTCTGCAGCAGAGTGGTTGCTGCAGGCATCTATTGCCATGAGGCAAACTTCTTTTGCCTTCTTTTCTTCTTCATCCTCACTAGAGCTTGAGGATGAGGATTCTTCATCAGAATCACTCCAGGTTTCAGCAATGAAACCTCTCTCCTTCTTCTTGTTTTTGTAGGAGGATGGCTTGGAGTGCTTCCTGTGCTGCTCCTTTTCTTTCCTCTTGTCTTTGTTTTTCTCCTCTGGACACTCTGGCAAGATGTGTCCAGGCTTCCTGCACCCATAACAAATAATTTCTTTAGTTGGAGTACGATCATACCTTGGCTTTTCTTCATACTTTGAAGATTTTCTTCTGAATTCTTTTCTCCCCATTTTGAGAAATCTCTTGGCAAACAATGCCATGAGCTCCTCATTTGATTGGCTGCCTTCTGAGGCTTCAGCAGCTTTAAGAGCTAGAGATTGCTCTTTTCTTGTTGGAGTGGGGGTCTTGGCTTCTGCTTCAGCTTCCCTTGTCTTCAGCACTTGCTCAAAAGATTTGAGCTTGCCGAGAAGGGCTTCAGTTGATATTTCATTGGTACTTCTAGCTTCTTTGATGGGCCAGATTCTTAGATCCCATGTGCTGGGGAAGCACATAAGAATCTTATCATTGACCTCTGTCAATGATATGTCCTTGTCCAGGGTCCTCAGCTCATTGATGATTGAGCTGAGCCTGGTGTACATTGCTTCAACTGATTCAGCATCAGTCTTCTTGAAATTCTCATACTGAGAGATCAGGTTGGACCTTCTGTCCTTCCTTTCATCAGCTGAACCAGCTACAATCTGGTTCAGTGTGTCCCACATGGCCTTTGCTGAAGAGCAATCAGCAACCTTCTGGAACACTTCATCAGACATAGTCTGAGCTAGTATGTTCATTGCTTTGGCATCAGCAATTTTTGCCTTCTTGTACTCATCATTATAGTCTGGAGGAGGCACTGCACTCATATCAGATGATGAGGCAGTTGCAGCAGCAGGTGCTCTTGGGGGACCTGACAAAATAGAAGCAAAAATACTCTCATCAATAGAGTTCATATATAATTTAATCCTTGCCTTCCAGATGCCAAACTTTGCTAAGTTGCATGCTGGAGGTCTGGTGCTTGAATAATCCTTAGACTGGGCCATGATAGTGAATATCTATAAACTCTTGGTATCTATCAGGATCTTGTGACTTAGGTGTTAGCCTATACAGTCAGTCAACCTCCCTCTGATACCAATTGAAAGTGAAGGGATAGATACTACTCTAGAGGGGGGGTGAATAGAGTAATCAAATTTTGCACAATACAAAACTTAACTGTCTACCCAACTCCCTTGGAGTGAAGTGCGGAATGAAGAGATTATAGATTTTGTTATAACCTTAAAGCCTAACACAAGTGATGTGCAAACACAAGCTAACTGTAATTACAGTTAAAGCTTGGAAAACCTAAACAACAACTAGCAACCTAGTTATATCTATTCACAGCCACAGTACATGAATTAAACAATTGAATCCAGACGACACAAGGAGATTTATAGTGGTTCCCCAAACAACTTGGGTACGTCCACTCTTCTACCCACACGGTAGGAATCCACTCAGGTTTTTGATCAGGTGCCCTGCCACCAACAGAATCTGATTCAGGTAGATTCAGAAACCCTTTAGACTTTTGATCAGGTGTCTAAAAACCAAGCACAGGTTTTTGATCAGGTGCCCTGCCACCAAGGGATACTTTTGAAGGGAGTAATAACCCTGTACAGGAGGGGGAAGAAGGTTAAGATGTCTTCTCTATTTTTCAATAGATTAGAGAAGCACAAAAAGCTTGCACTGAGCTAGAATGCTCTAAAGAATCAAGGCTCCCCCTGGCTCAAAGATGTCCAGGTGAAGTCTTGCTTCAGTGCAGAAACTCTTCAGAAAATACTGAAGGAAAGAGCTACAAGAAGAAAATAAATAACAAAAAGAAACAGTCTTCAAGCAGCAATCTTCTTCTTCTTCTTCTTCAAAGAAACTCTGAGTTGAACTTCCTGAAAGCAGGAGAACTCAGGTGAAGAAGAGATGAAGATCTTAACACTTCTCAGACAGATGGAGTTTGCTGAGAGCAGGAAGCTTGAGCTTGATGAAGGCTTGAGTGCTTTTGAATATGTGTGTAACACTCCTGTTAACTAGCTTCAATCCTTCTGCAAAGGGTTCTTTTTATATTAGCAGCAAGCAACGGCTCTCTTCCATTTGAATTCTTTGTCTTCTTGTGAGCCTTGAGACCTGGGCTGTAAATATCAAGAAGACAGAAATATCTCTGCAGCAATACATTCCATAAAAAGGAATAAATCTCTTTCTAAGAAGCTGCAGGTTTAAATCAAATAAACAGAGGACTAAATAAAGTCACATCAGAAATAAACTCTTTATAGCAAAGAAGAAGACTTTTCAGTCCAACGGCTATAAAGGGGTTGACAGCAGATAAAGTAATTTAAATAGACAGCTAATAAGACAAACAACTTTATCTTAAAAGATTTGAACTCAGGCAAATAGAATGAAGTAAATAATGCCTGGAAACTTTATCATACAGCTTGAAATAATGTGCCAGAAAATGTATTAAATTAATTAAATATAATAAATAAATACAAAATACAAAGGCAGGCAGAAAGCGTCGAACGACCTTCGGAGATCGTCGACCGACGCACGGAGATCGTCGATCTATCGGGCAGATAGTCGAACGATCCAGATAGTCGACCTATCGAAGAAGATAGTCGAACTACCCCGGGAGATAGTCGATCTATCAGAGCAGATAGTCGAACTACCAGATAGTCGATCTATCAGGACAGATAGTCGAACTATCAAGCGCACAGAGATAGTCGACCGATCAAGCAGATAGTCGACCTACCTCAGAAAACAGATAGTCGACCTATCAACAGATAGACGACCTATCAGCGCAGAACAGATAGTCGACCTATCAACAGATAGTCGACCTATCAGCGCAGAACAGATAGTCGACCTATCAACAGATAGTCGAACTATCAGCGCAGAACAGATAGTCGACCTATCAACAGATAGTCGAACTACCAGCGCAGACCAAAGCGTCGACCAACTGATAGACGATCGTCGATCAGTCGATAGACGATAGTCGAACGGCGTTCGACTATGGTCGAACGAAAAACCTACTTAACCAAATTCTCAATTTGGAAAAGCGAGGACTCTACAGCTAGACTCCTAACCATTGACCATAGATATTTCTTGGGTCAAGGAGCACAAAGGAGAGGACTGAACTCAAATCAAACTAGGGTACCAACACGGTCACGCTCGACCGAGGGTAAGAACTGTAAGATCCTGTCTCCTCATCCCGAGGCTAACCCGGATCTTATGCCCAGAACCGCCGCCTTACGGTGACACTAACTCCTGAGTTAGTCGACACCGTAAGACGCCGATTCTGCCGGCTATTACGATCATTTTTCACTAGAGATGCGGAAGTAAAAGTGTATAAACAACCCAATACACATGTCCACAGAAGTCACAGAGCATATCATATATAAGGAATGAAAAGCTACTACAGTCCAAAATGAGTACAAAAGTGAAATAGGGCTTATGCCCATATACATCAATAGAAATGAGGCTCTCCCTCACAAAATAGAAAGCGGTAAACTAAGCTATCCACTACATCTCCTCACAAAATAGAAAGCTGTAAACTAAGCTATCCACTACATCTCCTCCCACCTGAGGACGTGCGGTAGTAGTGTCTGGCGGTGGTGGTAGCTGCTCCTCATGCCCTGCCTCCTCGTCCCGCTGGACGTGCTGGTCCACCTCCTCGAACTCCTAAAAAGGGGGAGTCAACGTATGTTAGTCAAAAAGACTAAGTCGTATCCACAACACCTCCTCCTGTCGCTCTTAGGCACCGGATGGAAGGAAGATGCGGAGGACAACAAGGGGTAGCAAAGTGGAGCAGGTGACATTTCTATCTAGCAGGAGTAAGTAAAGTCTAGCAGTTATATTTATGATCTAGCAGTTCTATATATGATCTAGCAGTTCTATATATAGTGCAAGTAAGTAAAGACTGTACAGAAAGAGAAGAACTGCAGTAAAAAGGTAGAACTGAAAGTAAAGGTAGTACAGAAAGGAGTGTACGCTACTGCTACTCCTACTCCTATCAATATCACATAAGTACCCTAACTTATATGAACGCCCATACGAACTTATAAGTTAGGGTTTCCAAAAGTAACTTATCATATAAACCGCCCATACAATTTATATGATAAGGATCTATGAAGTGTATGCCCTAATGAATGAATGTATGTTATGATGAATATGTTAACATGCAAGTGCAACACACACACGACTCCGTGATCACAGACCTTTAGTTCCCTCTTTTTGAGAGCTTGCATCACTCTCGGGTACTACCGTTGTGGCTACGGCAACAGTGGAGCGGGCTCTCCACTTCTAGGTAGGTATAAGCACTACCAGACCTAGACCCCTCTCATACGCCTCTGTACACGTCTTAGGTGCACTCTAGAGTTTTGCGTACGTATTTTGCTGACTACCCGTCAGTCTTGTAGGTCGAGTGTACGTCTTCGGGGATTCCGCAGTATTATATATTTAAGCATACTGGCCCCTCCACCCGTACTCCTCGCCCGAGTCATCGTACTGCCATCGGTGCATCGACTGGCCAGTCCCGCGTGACTCGCCACTAATTTTATGCACATGCAAGGTATTAATCTGAGCTTCCCGCTCGTACAGACATTGTTAACACATTCCCTCCAATCCAATTTGGGTGAGTAAGCGCTTGTATCCCTCCAACCTTATGAAACAGGTGAGCAAGCCACTCCAACCCGGTTAGGATGAGCTTGTTACTTGTATCCCTCCAACCTTGTGAAACAGGTGAGCAAGTAACCCATATGATGTTCCCAACCTTATTTAACCAGCGAACCTATCGTGTAGGACTCCAAACTTATTAGACTACTCTTGTTTTAAGGTTTATTATACCTAGTGATTTAAAGTGAATCCCAGGACTGCCCAAGGCATGCCCTGTGAGGGGGTCTCGAGGGCACTAGGAACCAAGACGGGCATGAAACCCGAAGTTCCCTTTCGCAAGGATAATTAGTTTTAGTTGATGTTTACCCATTACCCACGATTCTCCTTTTGTGTTACTCCTTAGTAGCCTAATGACTTATGGTATTATTGTCGGAAGGGCGACGGTCTTCCGTCGGACTCCGTTATGCCTATTGTAAAGTGATTTGCACTCTATCACTCGTTGCTATACTTATGATGCCATCAACACCACCCGGGTTTATTCCCAATTTCCACGACTATCCCATTTTATTCTATCTCCCGGTGGTCCTAGTAGAGTAATCCTACTTATTCTAAATGTAGCCCCAGACCTAATACCACCCTGCCATTTCCAAGTTATAATACCATCCCCATCGCTCTGTTCATTAACCTAGGGTGGTATTCTCTAGATAAGCATTTACGTACGACACGTCTATCGAGGCTGAATGACTAGGGTGAAATGACCTATCTAATGATCCATTGAATGAACTTCCAAATGCATTGTGTTGTGTTTAATCACATGAGATTATTATAAATAGGACACGTCGATTTATTTATTACTTATCATCATCAGAATCATTCAATTACTGTTAAGGGTAAAATCGTCATTTTCCCGAATACTTATAATTCAAATCTTCAATTTATCAAGTCGAATCTCAAGGGCTCGGATATGTCTCCCTTGAGTTTATATAATGTCATTAGGGTTTTATAAATCTTCTAAACCCTAGTTTGAATCATTTAAGAAAAATGCTTACGTGTTCACCAATTATCAAAATAGTCAAATTCATTAAGTGTGGGATTTTTGCTCCCCAAAAATCCCAACTAACTTAGGGTTTTAAATTATACCCTACTGGTCTACTAAATCAGGGGGTGTGCATTCTAACTGCACCCCTTTAGGTAAATATCAAAAACTTGCTATTTGCACCCCGAACCAAGGTAGTTCAATTCTTGCATGTGGGTCTTTCCCAACATGACTTGTTCCAATTTCAGGGAAATTTCTTCCACTGATCTATATGGTCCCTAATGGCCAGCCACCAAAATTTGGGGCCATTTGGAGTTAGCTAACTCCAAGAATCACCTAGTTAAGCCCTAGGGGTATTTTGGTAATTTTCCCACATTTTGTTTTCCAATCAAGCCCATTTTCTGGCAGGGCCTGAATATGCCCTAATTATACCTCTGACCAAAATCTCAGGTCAAGGGGGCTTCTGGTTTGGCTTGGGCAGCCATTTGAAATTCTGCAAAATTGCTATTTGCAGCCCAAGTCAAATTTCATTTCTCAAACATGCAAGTGAGATTCCTCATCATGCAGTGAATCAATTTAGCCCAAATTTTAACCATGGGTCTAATATACCCATGAGAGGGTGCCACCAAAATTTGGGGCCATTTGGAGTTAGGAAACTCCAAAAATCACATTTATTTACTTTTGGGTATTTTTGTAAAAACTATAGAAAAATGTTCCCCAAAAATTCTGATTTTTGGGGAGGGCCTATATTTGACCAAATAAGCCACATGCCCAAAATCTCAGTCCATTTGGACTTAGGGTTTGAGCAGGGCATCAGTTTTAATTTCTGCCCTAGTTAGGGGGCAGTCCTAGCAAAACAGCCCTACAGGACAGCCTACTGGTCCAAAACCTATGATTTCTGTGGCATTTTAAAGTTAACTCATCTACCTAAATATTTCATTCAGAGTCCATCCTAAGGTGGGGCCTCTAGGTACCTCATAAACAACATGCAAGGTCACAGTAAAAGTGTGACAGATTGAAATACTATTCATATGATAATAATACAGGATTTAATAATAATAACTTAAAATGATTTAATCAGGCTTGCACGATTTTTAAAGAACATCTAACGGTGGCTGCTTTTCTTCCTCATGCACATGCATGCATGGCCAGCCCGAGCAGGTGTTCCTTGCGGGGTGGATTCCGGCCATCGCCGGCGGCGGGGCCTCCGGCCAAGACCTTCCCCGGCCTCACGGTGGTCGGGGCTAGGGCTGGCCGGCGACTGGGCGGCGGAGGGCGGCGGACGGCGGCGGCGCAACCAAGCCAAAAACCCTAAAACTGCCATTTTTAAACCTATTTTCAAGCCTTTTTGATTCCTATGTCGAGCTCGTTTGAGCTCGACTTCTAACCTAGATGATCTAGGATCTAGTACAGTAAGAGGGGAGGGGATACGGACCGGTGGTGGTTGTGGTCGAGGGTGGCGGCGGCTTCCCCTAGCTTGCAAATTCCGGCGAGTTCCTTGGCTTGCCATGGCTTCCTTGCTTCCTCTCTCTCTGGGGTGGAATGAGTGGAATGAGGGATAGGCTCGGTTTGGGGCTGAGTTAAGAGAGGGGGGCGACTTCACCAAGGCTTGGGGCGGATTCACCAAGGAGGGCAATTTCAACAATGTGGGGAGGGCTCGGGTTGAGTGTGTGGCCGGCTAGGTGGCTTGGGAGTGGGCCCCACCACTCCAGTTGACTTAATTAGACCCTAATGGTCGGGTTCCAAGGTTGGGGCCAAGTTGGGTGGGTGGTGAGGAGGGGGAGTTGGCTCACCTAATGAAATAGGTTAGGTTGGGTCGGGTTTGGGCTTGGGCTTGACCCAAGGCTGCATGGTGGGTCCTCACACCTCCTAATACCCTTACCTGGTCAGCCAACCCATGGTGGGTTGGTGGGATGAGCCCAAGTGGCCCAAAATAGCTCCTCCATATTTTCTCTCTCCTATTTATCACATTTTCTCTCTCCTAGGTAATTCCCAAAATTACCATTGCATGCCCATATTTTTCTCTTCCATAGGGGGTATAGGGTCACTTTAGGCCCACCTAATGAGTTTGGGTTGATTTGGGTGGACCCAACCTAGTGAAATGGGCTAGGGCACCATTTTCACTATTTAGGTCAACATGTTGACTTGACCCAACATGGGTCAACTAGTTGACCCCATGGCCTACCTTGGGGTCCACTTAGATTGTATTTAGGGTTAGGGCAATGTGGTGGGGTCATGGTGTGGCTAGGGTTTGTATTTAGCCTAGTTTGACCTAGGTTGACTTGGGCCCCATAGTGGGCCCCACATGGTCCAAATCCTCCTCCTAGGGTCAAACCTAGCTAAACCCTAGCATCCACCACATGTCTAACCCAAATCTAAGTCATTTGAAATTTGGGATGTTACAAGAACTTCCTCAATAGCATCTCCTTGAACACTTCCCAAGAGCATCCGGCTACCAGGCTCTCCTTCTCTCTCAGCCACCAACTCTTAGCCAAACCTTTAAGTTGATAGGCGGCGATCATCACCCTCTGATCATCTGCAATCCCTGAGTACGAGAACATCTCCTCCATGGAGATCAGCCAGTCGTCTATCACCATGAAATCTGTCTTCCCATCATAAGTGGGAGGGCTCAGCCTCTGAAACTGCGAGATGAAGGCCATCTCTGCTGGCACCACCACTAGAGGTCTCAAGGGTGCAGGAGGAGGAGGAACAGCTAACCCCCCAGCAGGAACTTGCGCACCCTGAGCCTGACCTGCCACAACAGCCACCAAAGACTGAATCTGGGCTTGCACCTCCTCCAACTGCCTGCCCATAGCTTCGCTACTCTGACGCAGACTCTCGATCACCGCATCGTTCTGAGCTCCAGAAGATTCACCCTCAGACAGGGGAGTCGATCGAGTCGCAGGACGCCTAGCCATCCTAAAAATCATTACAACGCAAATCAGATCCAAATCTCACGACTAGAACCGATTACCAGTACAGACAATACATATGTAGATATAGACTTAAAGCTGCTAAACTTGCTCTAAGAGTTTATCTTCTTCACAAAAATTAGATGATATGCCCTAACCTAGGATGGTTAACCACCACCTTACTAACTCTTGTGCCTAGATCGGATGCATGAACTTATGTTAATTTGAAAACTCATGTGTGTACATATGTCATCCTGCAAATCTTTAGCTCGGCGCGTTGTGCTTATGCAATGATATGATATGCATGATTGTGTTATGCATTCTAAAAAAAAGGCCCTAATGCATGTTATGAGCGGCGTACGCATGAAAATGTTATGCATCCCATACTACATAACATTTCCATGCAACGAAAAAGAAACGTGCTAGTCGCAGTCATGTGGTGAGGTTATGCATCCCATACTACATAACCCTCACATGTAGCCCCTATGGTGGATCCATATACGAACACATATTATGCATCCCATACTATATAATATGCCCCGTATACTTCATGTTATGCTATGAGGGTAGTGTTCGTGCTTTTGCCAAGACGTGCTGATGACATATCGGTGTGTGAATGACATGATGCTGAACTACTAATAAGCGAACAAAGGAAGGTTGCTCAACTAACTTGTCAAGCAACCTCCCTCTGATACCAAATGTCACAACCCGCATTTTCTCCGAATTAAGAATTATCAGAGTAAGAGAAAACACGCGTCATGATGCCACGTCACACAGGGGATAACTGCTGACGCTTAGGCAAAACCAACTACAATCTTTATGCAAGAAAATCATGTGCTTAATGAGTAGAAAATCAGTTATAATTAGAGTCCGTACCCCTCGGCTCAGTGGATCATCTAGTCCACAAAAGAAAAACTATATTAATACGCTGCGGAAAAATACTTTATTTAGGTTTAACATCCTAAGGAGCGCATAAGGGTTCCAAGAGAACCACTCATGCTATGCAAGACTCTACATTAAATTTATGTAATATATAAGAAAATGGTCTTTATACGTGATTTGGAAAAATAGTGATTTCGCTTATAAAACATGCTGATCATGAGCTTTATTTATAATAACAATTATAGTTTAAAAATAACTAGCAACCTAGCATAAAACCTTCTCAGAGCAAGTAGACTATCTCCAGAAAATGGTAGCAGCAATAGTATATATATCTAGTACAAGGTAAAAACTACCAGTGGGCGCCAACAACCTGACACGAACCCACTAGCACAAATATATGTCTGTAAGAGAGTACTGAAAACAACCTCACTAACAAGGTAAACAGAACTCCAAGGTCCCGGAGTCCACCAACAACACCACCTCCAACTAGCCACCAGACTGGCTACAGCTCAGAACCTGGGGTATTCCAAAAGAAAACAGAATACCTCAGCAAGCTAAACAAAGAAAAACTGCATGAAAGAGTCAACCAAAGGACAAAGTAACAGAAAAACATGCAGTAGAAAGAGTCACAACTGTCCACAACAGGACCATAAGAAATGCACAACGTGCAAAGCAACAGCAATGACCCAGCCCAGGAACCACATCCTGCAGGGCCTACTAGGCTGCCAAGAGCCAGAATGCTGCAAACTACCAAAGAAGAAACTTCTAACACCTTAAACTGTGGGAAGTGATAGTAGCAAAAACAACAACGAGGAACCGGATCGAAGGCAAACGCAGTCCCCCAATCCACCATGTCCAAGTCAAAAGCTCGAGGGTCAACACGTGAAAATACAAGGGACCTTCCACCCGACATGCCCAGCCCGTACCTGGAGCAAGAAAAACATGGGTGGCCTTGGCTATATCACACAACTCCACCCCCATAAAGAGCTACAACCACCACTACTAACCACGACCCACGATTCAGCCTTTAGGAAAATAAAGAAAATGGCCGACAAGGAAAACCCAGAAATACAACTGGAAATCCACTCGGAAACGAAATACAAGATAAAGGAAGAGTGTTGAAATAAACCAACACGACTAGGTGTTGAGTGAAACCCACTCAGTGCCTACCTAAACTTTGGCGTTGAGTGAGCTAGCCTCACTCGCCGCCAAAATAATACCACTACCCACAAGCCCACTAAAGAATACGGAGCTCGACGACAGTCGAACGACCAAGGCAGAAGATCCAGAACTCGAGTAGTTTCCTGCCACTTGAGTATATAAACTCCCGCACTCGAAACCAGCTAAATTCGCCTAGCAAAAGGAAATATACAAAGCGCACGATCAGTGACGCACGATCAGTGGTCGTGCGCACTCATCGGCTGATGATCGTGCGAAGCGAACCTGGAAAACCTGACAGAAAACCTAGCAACTGCGCACGATCAGTGTCGCACGACCACTGGTCGTGCGCACTATTGCCAGCGCTCGTGCGATTTTCTGAGACAGAACTTTGGAAACTGAAAGACAACCGCGCACGAGCAGAGGCACACGACCAGTGGTCGTGCGCCCTAACGGTTGATGATCGTGCGCGGCTAACCTGTACCGTTTGGAATTTCCCGAATGACACCGGAACGCGCACACGACTCACGCCACTACAGTAGCAGCAGACAACTATCAACGCCGTGCACCACTACCATACGAACTATGTCTAATCATCCGAGTAATACCTTAACGAAAAATCGGCAACCACACCCCCCCTCCTAACTCTCCCTCTCGGCTACACCCGAACCAGAGCAACAATCAAAATAAAGGAAAACAACGGGTCCACGCCGACAATTTGGATTCCAATCATCACAAAATAGGGGGGGTTTCAGTAGGAAGAACTAAGCCCTATAGTTAGCAAGAAAATGAGAACAACAAGGCCTCTAACCTGGGCTAACCGGGATTTCAATTTCAGCAAGAAAATTCAAAAAAAGAAAACTTGGCAAGGGCAAGAATACCACTTGCCTCAATTCACAGCGAAGCTTTGGACTGCTTTCCTCCTCTTCGCACGATCAAAACGGCCGCAACACCTAAAACAAACACTCGGCCATTAATGGCGGAAAACTTCCAAAACCGAAAATTCCAATCCTCCCAAAACTCCACGAAAATCGAATTTCTTACCGTAGGAATGAAGGTCTTGACGAGAGCAATCCGAATCCACTCTCGGAATCGAATTCCGTCCACAAACGCTCCGGGAATCGGCGTCCGAAGGCAAGGCTCGGTGGTTTCTCCGTTTCCTCTTGTACAGGGGCGGCGGTTCGAGTGGGGAAGATGATAGATCGGCTCCTTTCATTCTATATATATATATATATAATTATATAATAATATAATTAATTACAAAATTACATAAAGCACCAAATCGACGCGAAAACCGAACTACCTCGGAATTCGACGAAATTCGCACCGTAGCTAAATACCCACGCTACAAACACAACGGCGAAGTCGAAATAAATTTTCGACGAACAGAACTCGAGTTATACCCAAATAAAGCCAAACACCAACATCCCCCCGAGAGGCCACACCGGGTCACCCAAAACGACTCGGCTTGCTAGGGAGATCTTGCCAACAGGCTACAGAATAGGGCACTCAGTTCTAAGGAGCTAAACCACACTCCACAAATGGCACAAGCCACGGAAACGCGTCATCGCAACGCCAAACGAGAATAAAAATAATCGCTGAAAAAAAACGGGGCGTTACAACACTCCCGTCTGTACAAGCCTGTTGGGTATTGCATCCACAATAATCCAGATTTGCATGAAGTCACCCTTAAACTAAGATGAATTAAGTTGTATTTGATATCTTTGTTTAGTTGTGTTTTTGCAGACCATCGTTGCTAAGTGTAGACCAATGTCAGTCTACAGTGGGTCATGAACATATGACCATACAGTGTAATCCCTCACTGTGTGATCCAAGGTGTTGACTCATGTGTAGCCTCTCTATTTGGATATACTTCATATTCAAGCACTTGGACCATGGAATTAAGATTTGATTCTTGAAGAGAAAAAGGTTCTAAGTTCTAAAAATTTCTCTAATTCCACTTCTCGAGAAGTCCATTATAGTTCTCGAGAAGTAGAGTTAGCAGTATTCGAGAAGTTTACTTAGTTCTCGAAAAGCCTAGACTAGTTCTCGAGAAACATTAGTATAGTTCTCGAGAAGCTTAGTCTAAGTTCTTGAGAAATCACAGCCTATACTTCTCGAGTAGCAAGAGACAGCCGTTAAAAATCTTCTAAGTCCATCTCTCGAGAAGCTGATTTTAGTTCTCGAGAACTTAGCTTTTAGTTCTCGAGAAGTCAGCTTAATTATCGAGTACAAGTTTTAGCTCTCGAGTAATGTTATTTTAGTTCTCGAGAAGCGAAATTTAGTTCTTGAGTTGACTCAACGCTTATCTCTCAAGTATTATCTTAAGTCCAGAAAGCTTAGCTCTTGAGAAATCAGCCTTGTTCTCGAGAACTCATTCATACTTCTCAAGGACTACAGTTCATTTTTTTAGAAAATTTACTTAAGTCCAGATCGACGGGATTTTCAAATGACTTGACGCGATTAGTCCACGTGTCGTCATTAATATTAATTCTAACCATTAGGGGAAATCCTATATAAAGTCTTTTCATCAAGACTAACCCTAAGCGAAATCCGTAATCTCAATTATTCTGAATCGACCGTCTCTCTCCAAGAACGAACTTACAGAAGCCGCCGCCGCCGCTCAGTTTGAAAATCTACACGACTGTTTTCGATAAAGTTAGACTTGCTGCTCAAGAAATCTTCATATTCTCCTTGATCGAGTAGGTCCTAAGTTTCTCAAATCAGATATACAGAGGTTCTTCTTCAACAAATTCTTAAAAAGCCGCCAAGTTCAGAAGAAGACCTAGAGTTAAATTTTTCCAGATCTGAGACAAATCTTTGTTTGTATTTCATATCTCTTTTTAATTTTGTAGGAGATTATTCTCTGAGTGTAAGAGCATTATTCTCCGAGTTGTAGGAAGTTTTCATCTTCCGAGTGTAGATCCCTTTGGATCAAGATTGTAGGAACTTGGTTCCGAGACGTAGGATTGGTTTTCAATCCGAGATAGTGGAGTAGCCGAGTCTAGAGATTTACTAGATCGGTGAGGGAAAGTGGACGTACCCAAGGTTGAGGAACCACTAAAAAATCTTCTTTTCGTCTGTGATTGCTTGATTGTTTTTGTGCAAGTTCGTTAAATTTTTTATTCCACAAATAGACGCACATTTCACTTATTCACCCCCCCCCCCTCTATGTGATTTAGGTAGACAACTTAACACTTTCAACTGGTATCAGAGGGAGGTTGTTCGTTAAAAGGTTAGCACCTTGATCAATTTTCTCTCTAAGTTGTCTCTTGAGAATTTTCAAGCAATGGACAAGGCTAAAAGATTTTTCCAAGCTTCCCCTGTGCACAAAGAATAATTTTCCCATGTGAAAAGAGAGAATTAAATTTTTCATAGAAGCTGTGGATCCCCGGATCTTCATGATTGTTGAAGAAGGTCCTCACATTCCTATGACTGTCTCAACTATAGATCCAACAAAGAAAGTCCTAAAGAAGCTGATGGATCAAGATAAAGATGAGATTGCACTTGTCTCCTTGGACAAGAAAGCTAAAAATATAATTGCAAGTGCAGTCGATGACTACATGCTGCAAAACCTGATCCACTGCCAGTCTGCTAAGGAGATGTGGCAGTCCCACGTCACCTTAATGGAAGGTACAGAAGAAGTAAGGGATGATAAAATATCCTTGTAGAATCAAAAATATGAAGCCTTCCGACAAGGGCACAAAGATACCATTGCAGATACTTTTGAGAACTTTTTCAAAATAGTTAACGGCCTCAGAGTATATGGCTGAGTCTTCACCAATGGAGAACTGAATGACAAGTTTCTAAGATCCTTAACTAAGGAATGGGACAACAAGGTCTGTGCCATCAGGGATTTGGAAAGTTAGCTGAGACAGATCCTCAGAATCTCTTCGGGAAGATGATGTCGTATGAGCTTCAACTCAACACGAGGAAAGCTGAATAAGAGAAGAGCAGGTCTGTATCCAAAGAGAAGTCTATTGCTTTAAAGGCAGACACCTCTAGGAAGTCAAAGGCTACCTCTCCAGCCCCAGCACAAGAAGTTAGTGAAGAAGAAAACTCAAAGCCAAGTACCTCAGGATCTGAGCTATCTGAAGGAGAGTTCTCCTTACTCTTATGGAAGTTCAAGAAATTCTTGAACAAGAAAAAGCAATGGAAGGGCAAGGATGTCTCTCACAGAAGATCACGACATGACGGTGATCGACATAGAAAAGGCTCAAGCAGCAAGGACAGGTATGGTTCTAAACCGAACAAACATATTTCAACTGACATAGTTTGCTACTGTTGTAACAAGCCAGGTCACGTCATAGCTTACTGCCCCCACAAGAAGAAGGAGGGTGGCAGGAGAGAAGAAAAGAAGTCCTCTTATAACAAGAAGAGGACAGAGAAGAGCCTAATAGCAAAGAAGGGCAAGTCTCTTAGTGACTCTGACTCATCTGAGTCAAGTGAAGAAGAGGAAGCTTACTTTGGACTTATGACATCAAATGATGAACAAGATCTCCAGTTCACTAGGGAGGTAAAATCTCAAACCCCTCTTTCAGAATCTGAAGTTTCTGAGCATGATCATGAGGACAGCTCCTCTGACGATGAGCCTTAACTCATGGCCCAGTATAAGGAGTTAATCATGGCTTATGACAAATGTCGAAAGGTCGTGACAACTTAGGCAAAAGAGATTAAGTCTCTAATGACCATAGAAAGCTCTCTGAGAGAGGAAGTCGTTAAGACGGACTCACTCAGAGAAGACTTATATACTGCTGTTGACGAGTTCAACAAGGCTATCAAGCACCTTGATCTGAAGGATGAAATCATCAAGGGGTTGGAAGACTTACTAGAAGCTAAAAAAAACTTGTTGAAGTTTCTCTAAGCCAAAGGTAGTTCTTCATCTTGTTGTTGAGCTCTCTGCTCAAGCCAAGGGTGCTGGGCTAGGCCATGTAGGAGCTCCTAGTAATTCTTCTAGGAGAAATAAGGCTAAGAGAAAGAATAAGGCTGCCAAGAAGGCCTCAGCCGAAGAAAAGGGTAAAGCTCCTCTTGATCAGACTATTTTTAAGAAAGTCATCTTTCCAATGAATAAGTTTGATCTTGACTCGTCCTACGGTCACTTGACTAGGCCTACTTATGTAGAGCCAAAGTCTCATTACCAAGGATGGACTCACCCCAGAAACTTTGGTGAGAGTGTCTTTAAGCCACCTTATGAAGAAGTCATTCTTTAGGACTATGGCCTTATGATCATGGTCATAACTTCAAGAAAGTACCAAAAGTAAAATCACTTGTAGAAAAGCCTGTGACGGAGAAGAAATCATGTGATTGCCATCATCATGAAGCTTCTTCCTCCAAGAATGCTACCCCTGTTGGACCAGTATCCCAGAAGGTCAAGTAGGAGTTCCTAAGGCAAAGATACAACAGGTTTGACTGTTGGTGCTGTGGCAGAATTGATCATTTTGCAATCTATTGTTGGTTTAATCCAAGAAATTTTGCAACTCCTCAAGTTAGCAACATGAGAATGACCACTCATGATGCTAATCCTCGTAGGGGGAGTGTTCAAACATGATACCAAGGACCCAAACATGTTTGGGTTACAAAGGCAAACTGATTATGATTGCAGGGATGTCCATAGGCAACCAAAACGCCAATCTAGTATTTGGACAGTGGATGCTCTCGGTACATGACCGGGACAAGAAGCCTACTTCAAAATTATTCTCCAGTGTTGAACAGACCAAAGGTCATCTTTTGAGGTTCAGACCAAGGGATAACCAAAGGCTACGATATGATCACTAACAGTAGTGTATCCTTTTCGGATGTAGCTTATGTTGAGGGATTTGAACAAAATCTTATAAGCATAAGCCAACTATGTGAAAAAAGAATACATAGTTGAATTAAACACTGACAAGTGCTTAATAAAGTCTATTCACAACATGGAAACTATTCTATCTTACACTCGAAGCAGGAATATATTTTGTTTAAATTTCATTTTTATAGAGTACACAAGTGTGTCTTTTGGCAAAAGATAGTGCGTCTCATGGTGACCAATGACACAAGAGGTTAACACATTTTAATTTTAAAACTATTAATAAATTATTCTCCCAGAACTTAGTTCGTGTTGCCCTGAATGTCAAGTACGTCAAAGATAGACCTTGTCATGCAGGCATAAAAGGCAAGCAAACAAGGGCTACCTTTAAAAGCATTATTGACAAAAATTCAAGCAGATGTCTCCATCTACTTCATATGAACTTGTTCGGTCCACTGCAAATTAGAAGCTTGGGAGGTAAGAAATATACATTGGTTGTTGTTGATGACTACTCATGTTGATGCAGAAAATGCGCTCTCAAATTTCAGCAAAAAGGGAAAGAAGAGAGATGGAAACTGCAAGCAACCGTTTACTAATGGACCAAGGAAAAAGGGGATCAACACAGATTTGAGACCGTAAAAGTCCGAGATCTGAGTCCTCAACCTTTACTAAATGAGCCTCTGGGCTTGAGCCAATCTTCCTTAGGGTGCACCACCTCCCCCTATTTATAGGTTTGGGGTCCTGCCCAAACGGGCAGGGCGAAAATAACTGGCTGCTCGGGGTACAGGAGAACCGGGCAGTGGTGACGGGAATCAAAAAGGAAAAAACAAATAGTTCGCTCAAGAGGGGCGGACTGGACTCGTGAGCTGGAGCTTCCTTCCAACTGTAGGGCATTATCCTAGCTGAAGGTCCGCGACATGTGCGGACTGACTCTGGAGTCTGCTTGAAAACCTGGCGTGATCCGGAAGCTGATCAAGGCTGGGCGAACTGGGAGGACTGAAGGATTGAGTCCGCCGCTAAATGAGGTGCTGGAACCCTGATGGTGGGACTTATGTAGACTGGCTCTGGAGTCTGCTGCTGGGGAAAATCCTGCTTCAAGGATGTGATGACCTGTGCGGACTGAGACTTTCGAGTCTGCTTGGAAAAAAAGAAGGATCTATCCTGTTGAACATGTTGCGGATTCTGGGGTTAACATGATCCCCGCATATTTTTAATATTTCAAGAAATTTCGAAAATATTTTCTTAAACGCCGAGTTCAGAACAGTCATAAATGATGTCATTTCTATAAATACCGCTGGGAGCACTGTATTCTGACCAGTCTGTCTATGCCACGGGTCGGTTTTAGCCCCTTGCAGTCTGCATTCTCCAGTCCGGGATGGCAAGGCTTGGAGCTTTCTTTGGCAATTTCACCTCGAGCACAGAAAAACCCAAAGCGACCACAAGGACTAAGAAGGTCATCCCCCGGAGCGGGACGCCTGTCCGTCACATGGGCGAGAGTTCGGGACAAAATAGGGCTTACTCAGTCCGCAGTACCGAACAAGGGAAAACTGCGACTGCTCCTGCCCCGCACGATCTACCAACTGAGAGTGCGAATAAGAAATTGAATCCGCCATCCATCTCTGACCAGAATCCTATGAGTTCTTCAAGTATGGAGGTGCACCGTTCTGCCTCAGGAACCATCATATTGTGGATAGATCCGGATAAAGAGGTCTCGTCACCAAAAGTCCAGCAGCCGATCATTGAGGAGAGGCGTACTGCTAATGAACAGATGGATGAAAGGGTAGAGGAGGAGGTTGAGAAGCGAACTGAAGAGACAGCGGAAACAGTGGCTGAAGATCCGGTTGAGAAACAAGCTGAAGAACCAGTATCTTCCATGGCTCTGGTTGTCGCATCAATCTCAGTCCGCGAGGGTCTGGAAAGCTCTCAGCAAGTTTTTATAGACTAAGACAAGAAACTAGAGAAAAGAAAGAGGAAAAGGGACAAGACTACAGCTGCTGAGCGAGTGGAGAAAAAACTGCGAGCTCGGAATGAGAAAACATCTCCAAGCGGACTGGGGCTGCGAGCTTGCAGCATAAGCCGCGAGAGAAGGAAGTTCAAGATACCGATCTCGTCACCCCCGATGCTCTGCCCGCGAGGGGTGATCCTCCCTCAACGCTCAGCTTATCAACAACCGAAATACTTGACACCATCGACAACGAGCAGCTTGCGGACATGAACCGATCTCTGTTGGAGGTGCTGCAGCCTAGTGTCGAGACTGTGGGAGAAAATCCTGCTGATCTTCCCTCCTCCCTTACAGCTGAGGAAAGAGAGAAGACGACTAAGGAGCAATTTGCTGCCATGAGGGCGAAGATTGAGGCGGTCTCAGAAAAACTTGTTGCGGAAAAGCGGACCGAGGATCTGCAAACTGCGGCAGAACTGATGCAGTCAGGTAAATTGCGCCCGACGCCTAGGAGTTTTCGGAGTTCGTGGCTTTATAAGTTTCCTCCCGGGAAATCGCGGCCGGTTAAGATTATTACGGAGACCGGCGATATAGTTGCTTCCAGCAGATCGATGGCTGAGACAAGAGGGATAGTTCATCGAGAATGGAGGCACCGCCTAGGCGCCTTTGATCCAGAGCGCGCTAGGCGGCCTGTCTTTGATAGTCGCCAGATCGCTGCAATGATTTCAAAAAGTGAATTAAACTTTTATCTTTTAAATCCGTCGCGACCTGGATATTAACTCGACTTTTGTTTTCTTTTTTCATAGGATGAAAGTCGCCGCCCGGCTCTATTGAGGCTGGCGAGATCGTGTCGTCGCCCGAAGTGGATGCCCCGGTACAAACTGAGATGATCCATCCAGTTGAGTCTGCGCAGAACGAGCAGCCCGGGCTGAGCTTGGCAATGTTAGAGAAGAAATACCAAGATAAGTTGAATGAAGTGCAAGGAGAGTTAAGAAGGCAGGTAGAGCGAGAGAAGGTTTTGGAGAACCAGGTCGTCAGCGTTTCTGCTGAGGTAGAGAGATTGAAGAAGGATAGGAAGCGATTAATCAAGGATGCCTGCAACTATAGGGTGAGGTACTTGGCGTTGGTGCAGGAAGGGAAGAAAAAACAAGTTCCTGAGGTTGCCGCAGTGAGGACGCAGCAGCCAGTTCAGCGCGCCCCTGCAGAGGCTTCAGTCCTAGTAGCGAGTGTGCAGCCCGTGGCGGTTGAGGAATTGAGGCCGGCAGGCGAGCACTTGGTCCCTGTTAGCCGGATCCATAGGGGCACTGCCCACATGCATCGTACCTTCAACTTTATGCATCATCTCGTCCAACAACTGTATAGATAAATTTTAAGAGGGAGCGATCAGGCAGCCCATCTTGGGATGGAAAAGGAGGAGCGACCTGATCATCGTGACCGAAGAAGTCGCTGAGTGAGAAAAATGTCTAATGTGAACTATTGTATGTTGTATAATTCGGTGTGCTTCTTGAACATTATTTTTTTTTCATTTGTAGTGTGATGTGAGTTTTATTTGTTGTATGATGTTTTAAGACTTGAACAATGCTATTATTCGTGATGAATGCGAGCTATGAGGACTAATTAGATGTCCGCCTATTTTATTTACAAATACAGAAAGTTGCGGTCTTGGCGGACTTCCTGTGAGTCCGCAATTACTTGTAGGTATTTGCTTGTAGGAAACTTGGAAGAAGCAAACTGTGTGGACTGCGCTTGAGTCCGTTGCAGACTGGCTGAGGACTGACAGGCTAATTTTTCTATAAATAGAACCTCGTCTTCATTCTGCATAGGAAATGCGATCGAAGCAAAAGTCCCTGCGGTCTGTAAAAATGGTGTCCGCACGTACCGATGTTGCGACTGCTTTTCATGCTGCTGACCATAAAAAGTGTAAATTGTCCGAGGCCGATCTGGACGGATTTGTAGAGAAGCATATGGTGGGTTCGCAGTGCTTGAACGCTTGCCTGAGGATCAGGAGAGAATAAACTTCTCTACTGCCACGCAGATCGCGATACCTATTGATCACTTCGAGAGCAGGTTCAAGTTTCCTTTTCTATGGGAGATCGCGGAGATCTTTGAACATTACGGCATGGTTCCTGGACAACTCGCGCTGAATACCTTGGCCGCAATATACATCTATCTTTCTTATTTGCGATCTGAAAACATCTTCAGAAAGATCTTTTCAGCCCGCTCAGTGACTCCTTCCAGAGGCCGCCAATACAAAGGCGTTATTTACTTCTACTGCCGAGGGATAAAGGTTATGGGTTTGCCGAAAAAGATCCATAACTGGACTTCGAGGTATCTTATTTTTGAGGGCGATCTAGGGTTCACCTATACTTATCCGCAGGTATGAGCGGGCTCCGCTTTCAAAAGCGTGGAGCTGGATACAATTTAAAATGCCATCGTCGAGTTCCTAGCAGGGGCCAGGCTCGACATTGATTATTATATTTCACTTCTTCCTAGCTTGGATACCGTAGCCCGCCAAGAGAGTAAATATCCACTGCGACCTGCAATATACCCGCCGCGACCAGTAGTATACTGATCCTGTCCTTTCTTGTTCTTACAGCGACCTTGGCGGTGCCGGCTAATCTGCCCCAGACACCGTGCGGGCTGAATCCTACTCAAGGAGAAAAAAGGAAAGAAATTGCGATGAAGAGGAGGGAGGAGGGGGATCCCGTCGTGGATTACTCTTCCTTGGAAAGTTTTGATATGCAAGGCTTCGAATAAAAGCAGAAAGATCTGAGGGGTAACCTGATGATCCACTGGCATGGGAAAAATAAGTATGTTCGCCTTTCTACACCTCTTCCCTCCTGGAGGAGTCCGCGGACCTCCCGTCATGCTCACGTGGCGATCTCCACACTCTATGGGAAGCACAACTTGCACGACCTAAAGAGAGTGGAGCCTACCGACATCCCTCTGCTCGCGGCTCAAGCCAGCCGAACTGCGTCGTCACTAACCATTTATGGGTCGCCTGACCCACGATCTGCTTAGAGAGAATGAGCAGCTTCTGCAGGAAAATAAGATATTAAAGGGCAGGAATATAAAGTTAGGGAAAAGGGTCAACCAACACAAGGAGGATGAAACGGTAAGTTTTGTTATTCGTCGCGGTCTCTTTTAATTTATCCGCATCAGACTGAATTCGTTCTTCTTTTTACAGACCGCGTACGATGTCACCAACCGCAGCTTTCAGAACGCCATGTTTCCTTTCGTGAAAGAAAGTGTTGAGGTCGTCATTGAGTGCCTTGTCGACGACGATTTCATGAAAGAAGGGGTGAGCAAGGTGCCTTTCTTGGAACTCTTCCCTGAGTTGAAGGAGAGGGTTGCTGAATGGGAGCGGGCTGAAAAGGGGAAGGAGGTTGCCGTCGAGGAAGAAGAAGAAGAAGGAGAGGAAGAATAATTAGCTGATGACGAAGCTCCTGATGATGCCGCTTCAAGTCAGCAGCAGGGTGGTCAAATCGAGCAGGCCGCCTCTTCTTTGGATTCTGATGGCAGTGTGGGGATGGAGTCCGCGGATAGTACGAGCTCTAATGATAGCAGTGACGGTGACTCAGGAGGATATTCTCCTGAAATTAATATCAACAGATCTAGCTCGGACGTGCCTGTGGAAAAAAGGCGAAAGACTACAGAATGAAAAGTGATCTTTTGTTTTTTCTTATTTGTAAAATGGCAGACTTCATTCGAGGTCGCCTAAAGATAAATAGATGTGAATATATTATTATTTTTTTGAATGGGTATAAAGGATATTTTGTTCAGTCCGTGTATTCTGCTACTTTTATTGCTTATTTCCTGTCTCCTTTATGCTTCGATGGGACTTATTTGGTATTTGATCAATAATCATCATTGATTAGCGAAAAACCAGTCCGCGCAACTTAGATTTTAGGTTGTATGCTTGGAATGTGTAAAGGTTGACGATAACTAAGGCCGACAATAGTCTAGGCCGCGATGCTTGCCTTGTAGTTCGTCAAGTTCTTGCAACTTATTAAGGATACGGATAATCGGCGGACTCTGACGGATACCAATTCTAGTCCGCACATAAGTTGTCCAATAATAAATTTTTGCAAACTAAGATTAATGATCGTTGCTGCGAACTAAGGATTATTAATAAATTGAGTTATAATTTTGCAGCTTGAAATACCAAACTTGCGGACTACTACGATTATTAATGTTGTTGTAAGAACTGCAATAAATGACGAACTGCGCGGATACTGAGATAGAGTCTGACTGAAACGAATGATCTACAACCAATCCGAGCGGGCAGGTGCATATTGCATTGCTTTCCACGCAGGTCGGTTGCAAGATCAACCCAACTGGCAGAAAGTGGCGGACTGTGCGGATACTGAGATAGAGTCCGACTGAAAGAAATGATCTACAACCAAACCGTGCAGGTAGGTGCATATAGCATTGCTTTCCACGCAAGGTCGGTTGCAAGATCAACCCAACTGGCAGAAAGTGGCGGGCTGCGCGGATACTGAAATAGAGTCAGACTTAAAGAAATGATCTACAACCAAACTGTGTGGGCAGGTGCATATAGCATTGCTTTCCACGCAAGGTCGGTTGCAAGATCAACCCAACTGGCAGAAAGTGGCAGACTGCGTGGATACTGAGATAGAGTCCGACTAAAAGAAATGATCTACAACCAAACCGTTCGGGCAAGTGCATATAGCATTGCTTTCCACGCAAGGTCGGTGGAGGTCGAAATCCTTAAAGAATACACCGCCCTCTTGCCTGGGTTGTAGACCAATTTGATCGATTGGGCAGGTGCATGCGGGATGCATTGCTTTCCTCAATGGATCAACTGGGTCGTGAGCTCCATGCAGGCATTGCTTGAGAGTTCCAAAGATTGTTCGAGAGTACGAACTTTGATGATTTATGGGCAGGTGTCGGGTGGCATTGCTTTCCTCAGAGAGATCGTCAATGTGTACGCTATCCCTGACAAGCTTAGTAGAGCTGTCAACCACCCTGTCCCTCCAAAAAGATAGTGGTGGAGTCAGGTATTAGCCGGGATCCAAAATCCAGTAGCCCACCGCGCAAGAATTTGCATGCTCCCACTACACGGTGCAAAATCTCCCCGCAACACATGGTCATCGTGGTGTTACGCTAAGTAAAATAATTCTCGGGGGGGGGGGGGGGGTCCAAGTTGGACTTGGCGATGTCTCTTGGTTTGGTGATTTCTTGCTTTGAATTGTAGATAGAAGAGAATGATTGTGTAATGCAAAAAGAATCGTTAGCCAGAAATTCTTATTGATATAACTATCAAAATAAACACAGACGATAAATGTTTTGCTTAAGCATAAAACTGCTTTTAAATCATCGCCATTCCAATATGGGGTACATCTTCTCTGTCATAGGTTTGTAGCTGGTATGCCCCGTTTCTTAGAACTTTCTTAATGATAAATGGTCCGCTCCAGTTTGGGTTCAACTTACCTATGGAACCAGTTCTTGCGGCTGCATCTAGCTTTTTCAAGACGAGATCTCCTACCGAAAAATGTTTGACCCTGATTTTTTTGTCAAAATACCTCGCCATTCTTTGTTTGACTTCCTCTTGCCTGACGATGGCTTCATCCCACATCTCTTCAACTTGATCCAAACTAAGTTTCATATTCTTATCATTAATCTCAAGCCAATCCTCCCAGCTTTGCCTGGCCAATAATACCCTAGGAGTTGGAACCTCAAATTCCATTGGGATGAGGGCCTCCGAACAATGAGATTGTTTAAAAGGAGTTTCCCCGGTAGTTGTGGAAGGGGTTGTTCTGAGGGTCCATAGAACTTAAGGAAGTTACTCTGCCCAGTTCCCTCTCAGATTCTGCACTTTCTTTTTCAGCAAATTATGTATCTGCTTATTCGCAGCTTCCACTTGGCCATTCCTCCTAGGATGGTGAACTGATGAGAATCGCAGTTCTATGCCGACTTGTTAGCAAAAGTTCTTCATCTCTTCATTATCTAACTGCGGCCCATTATCTGTAATTATTTCCATCGGGATTCCATGCCTGCAAATTATCTCCCCCCATAAAAAGTTTTTTATCACCTGGGTTGTTGTCTTTGCTAGTGCCTTTGCTTTAATCCATTTGCTAAAGTAGTCAATCATAACCAAGATAAAGCGTCGCTGTCCACTCGCTATGGGAAATGGCCCGAGAAGGTCCATTCCCCACACTGCGAAAGTCCATGGCGTGGTGATTGACACAAGTCGCTGCGATGATTGGAGTTGAAGTGGAGCAAATTGTTGACATTGGGCACACTTCTTTGCGTAGGATTCAGAATCTTTTCTCATGGTGGGCCAGAAGTACCCTTGCCGCAATATTCTTCTCTCCAAAGTTCTAGCCCCTGAATGGCTGCCACATTCTCTAGAGTGAACTTCTCGGAGCACCGTAGGAATCTCTTCTTCAGATACACACCTTGACATTGGCGAGAGGAAGGTATTTCTAAAGAGAATTCCAGAGATAAGTTTGTAATTTGCTGCCTTCATTCTGAATCTTCTTTTATCTTTCAAAGCCTGTGGCAATTCTCCTGTCGAGAGATATGATTTGAATGAGTCCATCCAATAAGGTCGTTGTTCTATTTGCATCAATTCTCCTTCTTCTATTGCCGGATAAAAAAGTTCTGAAGTTGTTTCCCCCGAGGGGAGGACAAACTTTGCTAGCTTGTCGTCCTCAGTATTGTGTATTCTTGAAACATACTCAATAGTGAAGCTCTTAAATTTTCCAATTTCCGCCTTCACCAGCATTAAGTATTTCTTCAGGGTAGGGTCTTTGGTTTCGAAATTTCCCATTACTTGGGATGCCATTACTAACGAGTCGGTTTTAACATGCACATAGTCTATTCCCAACTCTTTTGCAAACCGCAGGCCTGCCAAGAGTGCTTCATACTTTGCCTGGTTATTAGTGGTTGGGAAAGAGAACCTTATCGCCTATTTCAATTTGACCCCATTGGGGTTAATGAGAACTAATCCCGCCCCCGAGGAGTTTTTGCCTGAAGCTCCATCTATGTAGATCGTACATGCTAGCAGGGATTGATTGGCTTCAGCAGTATTAGACTCGGTTGTGTCTATTAGAAAATCTGTTAATACCTGTACTTTGATAGCTATTCTAGGTACATATGAGATATCAAACTCACTGAGTTCAATTGCCCACTTGGCTAGTCTCCTAGAGTGCTCCGGTTTTTCAAGAATATTTTTTAATGGTTGATCTGTAATCACTCTAATCGAATGCGCTTTGAAGTATGGTCGAAGCCTACTGGCAGACATTATTAATGCTAATGCAAGCTTCTCAAGAATTGGGTACTGGGTTTCAGTATTTTTCAATATATGGCTGACATAATATACCGGATATTGTCTTCTCCCTTCCTCTCTAATAAGGACTGAGCTTATTGCTTCCGAGCCCACTCCTAGATAAATGAATAGCATTTCTCCAGCGCGAGGGTTTTGAAGTAAAGGAGTGGAGGTGAGTTGTTTTTTAAGTTATTCGAAAGCCTCTGCGCATTTTTTGGTCCATTCAAATTTAGACCCTCCACGAAGAGTCTTGAAGAATGAGGCACTTTTATCCCCTACTCTGGAGATAAACCTTCCAAGACCTGCCAGCCTTCCCTATAATTGTTGAACTTCTTTGGGGGAACGAGGTGATTGCATTTTGAGGATTGCTTTAACTTTATTTGGGTTGGGGGAGAGCCCTTCGGGGGTAATGAGATGACCAAGGAATTTTACTTTATTTGCTCCAAAGATACATTTCAACGGATTCAACTTCATGTTATATTTTCGCAAAGTAGAGAATGTCTCTGTGAGGTCTCGTAAATGCAAAGCAAAGGTTTTACTTTTAATAAGAAGGTCATCGACGTATACTTCAAGATTCTTTCCTTTTTGTTCTTTAAACACAGAGTCCATCATGTGTTGATAGGTAGCGCCTGTGTTTTTTAATCAAAAGGCCATCACTAGATAACAGTAGCACCATCGTTTGTGATAAATGATGTATGGAGGATGTCAGGCTTATGCATCCTAATCTGGTGATAACCAGAAAATGCATCTAAAAAACTCATAAAGGGATATCCAACCGCAGAATCTACTAAAGCATCTATTCGAGGCAGCGGATAACAATCTTTCGGGCATGCTTTATTTAACTTGGTAAAATCAACGCACATCCTCCATTTTCCCCTTGGATTTTTTACCATTCTAACGTTTGATACCCAATCCGGGTATTGGATTTCACGAATGAACTTAGCCTTTAGAAGCTTCACAACCTCTTCCTTGATTGGCTCAGCTAGCTTCGTCGCCACTTCCCGCTTCTTTTGCTGAACAAGTTTGAAGTCGGGAGCGATATTGAGGTGATGGCAAGCTACATCAGGATCCACTCCCGGCATGTCTTCTGCAGCCCAGGAGAAGACATCCAGGTTCTTTAGTAAGCAAGCGATCAACTTTTCATTTTCCTCTTCGAGGAGTTCTGAGTTGATTGTAAGTCTTCTTTCTTAACCTGCTCCAATTGGAACTCCTTGGGTTGCTTGAGCATGCTCCAGATGAACCCCTTCTTTGATTTACTTCTGATCTTTGACCGCTTCTTGGGGAGCTTTTTCTTCTGAGGCAGCGACTAGAGCCGCTTGGGGAGGCATGTGCTCGATCATGTTGATTGCTTTGACGTAGCACTCTCGTGCCTCCCTTGGGTTGCTTATAACCCAGTACTGCTTTCCTCCCGCCGTAAACTTGATTGCCAAATGATAGGTGGAGACTATTGCTCGATATTCATTAAGAAGAGGTCTTCCAAAGATGGCGTAATAACTGCTCGTCGCATCAACTATCATGAATGTGATAAGCTTTGACACTCCCCCGAGTGTCAATGAGAGTTTGACGCTCCCTTCAACTTCTTTCTTCTCACCCGCGAAGCCATAAAGTGGCCCTTCGGTGGAGAGCAAAGTCTTTTCGGACCTTAGGGCATCATAAACATTTTTGAATATAAGGTTGACCGAACTTCCAGTGTCAACCAAAATCCTTGGAACTGTATAGTTCTCAATGATTGCTCTGATTACAACTGCGTCGTTGAATGGGTTGGCTGTCTTTGGGAGATCGTCTGGACCAAAAGTAACAACTTCCATTAGGGGAGCTGTAGAATTCATGGCTACCTCATGTCATGAGATCCTTGCCAAGGAAGACTTTCTGCTTGATTCTTCACCCGCTCATCCATGGATGCAAAATAGATCCCCGAGGACACCCACGTCGTCCGCATCGACGCTCTCTCCAATCTTAATGTTTCCATAGTGTCCCACTCTCCTAGTGTCTTCATTTTCCCAAGAGACTTCGGCCACCTCCTTGCCTTTAGAGGTGGATGGCTTTGATGAAGCCTCTTTTACTCTGAGGCCCCTCATCTTACTTGCGGCAAGCAGTCTCTCCACAAGCTGCTGGAGAGCTCTGCAATCTTTAATCGGGTGCCCCTTTTCTCTATGGAATGTACAGAAAAGGTCCGTGTTTCGAAACTTTCCTTCTGCCTTTTGGAATTCTTTCTTCGACTCAGTTTTCTTTTGCAGGACCTGGAGACCTTCATCTATCGTAAGGCCCATAGCAGCGAGCTCTTCCAAGGGATCATGGCTCTGCTAATAATCTGAAGATGTGTTATCCCAAATTTAAAGGACAGGCAGGATTCGAGGAGCAACCGAAACAGGGGTAGCGGCCAGCGGTGGTTTTTGCTAATGAAATTGCTGATGATTTTGATAAGGTCGCTTGTGTCAGAAATTTCTTCCCCTGTGCGCCGGAGGCTGATACTCTGGTAAAGAAGGTATGGATGCTCGATTAGCTGCAGAGGAATTGGCGATGTCTTTCTTTTCTGCCTTCCTAGTTAAATTGGATACATATGAAGGGTTTGTACTCTCCCCTTCTATGAAGGTGTTAGCCAAGGCTATCAGATCATGGAATGTGGCCGGATCTTTTGTGGTTGCTTCAAACTTCAACGGCCCTTCTTTGAGTCCGTTAATTAGGGCGAACTTATAGAACTCAGGGTCCACATTCCTGACTCCCTGCTTCTCCCTCTAGAAGCGATCCACAAATTGCGCCACTGACTCATTGTCTGCTTGGTTGATCTTGAAGAGGGTAGCCGGCCCACTCTTCCTCTTCCTAGAAGTGGCAAACCTTAGCAGGAGCTCTTGGCGCAACTCAGCAAAACAGACGATGGATCCGGGATACAGTTCATGAAACAATTCTCGGGCCTGGCCGTCGAAAGTGGTTACTAAGAACTTACATTTCAAACTATCTGACAAGCACCTCATAGCTACGACATCTTCAAAAGCTTAGAGATGAGCGACAAGATCTGTTTATCCATTGTAAAATGGAATGCGAGGTTCTCTGAAGTTATTAGGAGCCTGCTCCTGACGAATCTTATCAACAAAAGGGGACTCCCCGGCTTGGGCTATAGTAGAAATCACAGGAGGTGGCACGACTTGATTATCTTTCGCAAAGTTAAGTCGGCGGGCCTGACTTCCCCGGGCTACTTCGCGGAAAAAATCCATAAGTGGAGCGAGCTCGTCGGCTTGAGGCCTTGGTGGGGCTGCGGGCTGGATGGGCGAGCTTGCGTGCAGTGGCGTCGCAGCTGGCGCTTGGAGGACACGGGTGTTGCGGACTGGCTCATCCGCGAAGGCCACCCTTGGTTGATCGAGTCGCTGAGTGAGCGCGTCCAGAGCCTGGCTGATCGCGTCAAGGCGCTGGTCGGTCTCTTTCCGGGACTGCTCGTCCTCTCTCCGAGATCGGTCGAGCGCGTCCCACAGGTCGTCCGAGGAGCTCGAGCGACCTAAGCGGGCATGATAATGAGATGATTGGCGATCAAACATCTCAGTTCGTGAACTTCAACGATAGCTTGAATCTGAAGGTCGCGTGTTGATGTTGATGTAGAAAATGCGCTCTTAAATTTTAGCAAAAAGCAAAAGAAGAGAGATGGAAACTGCAAGCAACCGTTTACTAATGGACCAAGGAAAAAGGGGATCAACACAGATTCGAGACCGCAAAAGTCCGAGATCTGAGTCCGCAGCTTTTACTAAATGAGCCTCTTGGCTTGAGCCAATCTGCCTTAGGGTGCACCACCTCCCCCTATTTATAGGTTTGGGGGCCTGCCCAAACAGGCAGGGCTAAAATAACCGACTGCCCGGGGTACAGGAGAACCGAGCAGCGGTGAAGGGAATCAAAAAGAAAAAGACAAACAGTCCGATCAAGAGGGGCGGACTGGACTCGCGAGCTGGAGCTTCCTTCCAACTGTAGGGCATTATCATGGCTGAAGGTCCGCGACCTGTGCGGACTGACTCTGGAGTTTACTTGAAAACCTAGCGGGTGATCCGGAAGCTGATCAAGGCTGGGCGAACTGGGCGGACTAAAGGATTGAGTCTGCCGCTAAATGAGGTGCTGGGACCCTGATGGTGGGACTTATGTGGACATGCTCTAGAGTCTGTTGCTGGGGAAAATCCTGCTTCAAGGACGTGATGACCTGTGTGGACTGAGACTTTCGAGTCCTCTTGGAAAAAGAGAAGGATCTATCGTACTGAATATGTTGCGGATTCTGGGGTTAACAACTCACGCTTTGCGTTGGTGTTCTTTCTGAAGCACAAGTCAGATACCTTCGACATCTTTACTAATTTTGTCAAGCAGATCTAGAATGAATACAACTATTCTATAGTCAAAATCAGAAGTGACAATTGAACATGGTTCAAGTCTGGGGCCATGACAGAATTTTGTGAAAGCCTAGGTACTTTTCATGAGTTTTCCTCTCCTCGCACTCCACAGTAAAATGGAGTAGTTGAGAGAAAGAACAAGACACTCATAGAGGCATGCAGAACTATGTTTAGTGATGCTTCACTACTGGAGTATTTTTGGGCTGAAGCCGTCAATACTGTACGCCACGTGCAAAATCGAGCACTCATCAATAAGAATCATGATAAGACACCTTACAAACTTCTTAAAGGCAGGAAACCAACTATTTCATATTTTAGAATTTTTGGCTATAAATGCTTCGTGCTTAACAATGGTAAGTATCATACTACCAAGTTTAGTGAGAAAAGTTTTGAAGGTATTTTTGTAGGTTATAGTGTCAATAGTAAGGCATACAGGATTTTCAATAGAAAAACTCAGGTTGTAGAGGAATCTATACTTGTTGTATTTGATGAGACGAGCTTGCTGCAAAGCAAATCGTCTAGTGTGCTTGTTGAAGATGCAGGTACAAGGCTGAAAGAAATCAGCTTGGATGAACCGATTGAAGGCGAAAAAGAAAAGTTCATCAAGATCACTACTCCAACCCCCATTGGAGAGGTAAATGATCAAGATGAAGGAACCATCCAAGTTTAGTGAGAAAAGTTTTGAAGGTATTTTTGTAGGTTATAGTGTCAATAGTAAGGCATACAGGATTTTCAATAGAAAAACTCAGGTTGTAGAGGAATCTATACTTGTTGTATTTGATGAGACGAGCTTGCTGCAAAGCAAATCGTCTAGTGTGCTTGTTGAAGATGCAGGTACAAGGCTGAAAGAAATTAGCTTGGATGAACCGATTGAAGGCGAAAAAGAAAAGTTCATCAAGATCACTACTCCAACCCCCATTGGAGAGGTAAATGATCAAGATGAAGGAACCATCCAAGTTGATGAAGTCACTCCAGTGGATAAAGAAGTTCCTGATGCTAGGAACCTAGAGCTCAGACATCTGAAGGATCATCCATTGGAACAGATCATAGGAGATCCCCAGGATGGTGTCAGAACTCATCGAGGTACAACTAACGAGAATTTATATTTAAGTTTTCTCTCACAAGTTGAACCAAAGAAGTTTGAGGAAGCAAACTCGGACAAATCATGGATCTTAGCCATGGAAGAAGAACTGAACCAGTTCAAGCGCTGCAAAGTTTGGAAGCTAGTTCCAAGACCCAAAGGTAAGAATGTCATCGGGATGAAGTGGGTCTATAGGAATAAATTGGACGAGGATGCGACAATCATAAAAACAAGGCCAAACTCGTCGCCAAAGGATACCGTCAAGAAGAAGGAATCGACTTCGACCAAACATACGCTCCAGTGGCAAGGCTGGAGGCCATCAGACTGTTCCTGGCTTATGATGCACTAAAGGGCTTAACTGTCTATCAAATGGACCTTAAATCCGCCTTCCTTAATGGTGACATAAAGGAAGAAGTGTACGTGGAACAGCCCCCAAGTTTTTTTGATCCTAACATTCCTGACTATGTTTTTTATTATCAAAAGCGTTGTACGGTTTGAAACAAGATCCTTGAGCTTGGTACGAAACGCTATCTACCTTTCTCCTCGAGAACAAGTTCACAAGGGGAAAGATAGATAAGACATTATTTCTTAGGGAAATTAAACGCTAGATTTTGCTAGTGCAAATCTATATTGACAACATTATTTTTGGTTCTACAGACGACAACCTCTGCAAAAAGTTTTCTAAACCTATGCAAGGGAAGTTTGAAATGAGTAGTATGGGAGAGCTGAAGTAGTTCTTAGGACTTATGGTGAAACAATCTGAAGATGGAATTTTCATCTCATAGACGAAGTTCACCAAGAAGTTGATTAAGAAATTCGGAATGGAGAGTGCAACCTCTATGAGGACTCCAATGGCCTCAGCTATGTCTCTGGACAAGGATGAGAAAGGGAAACCTTTTAATGAAACCAATCACAGAAGCATAGTTGGATCCTTGCTCTACCTTACTGCCAGTAGACCAGACATAATGTTCTCTTTATGTGTCTGTGCTAGATTCTAAGTGAACTGTAAGGAATCTCACTATGCTGCTGCAAAGCGAATCTTGAGATACCTTAAAGGTACACTGAATCATGGCTTATGTTACCCAAGAAGTAATGACAAAGAATTAATTGGTTTTTCAAATACAGACTTTGCAGGTAGCAAAGATGACAGAAAAAACACTTTCGGGACGTGTCAGTTCCTTGGAAGAAGGCTTATCTCATGGAGCAGCAAAAAGCAAAATTGTGTCGCAATCTCAATGGCCGAGTCAGAATATATTTCTGCTGGCAGTTGTTGTGCACAATTTCTTTGGCTAAAGAACCAGCTAGAAGATTACAACATAAAGGTTAAAGACATTCCATTATTTTGCGACTCCTCCAGCGCAATAGCAATTGCCAACAACCCAGTCTCGCACAGCCGTACAAAGCACATCAAGCTCAGATATCACTTCATCCGGGATCATGTGGAGCAAGGGGATGTGGATCTGCAGTACGTGCCAACAGATCGGCAAGTTGTAGATATTTTCACAAAGCCGTTGGACGAGACCAACTTCAATTTCTTCAAAACTGAACTTGGGATGCTGAATAAAGAAGGATAGACCAAAAGAGATCATTTCAAAGCTCAAGAATCGAGGATACTACAAAAGGTCAGAAATTTCTCAAGTGGAAGGCAGTTCTCGAGAAATACAGTTACTTCTCGAAAAGTACATAACTAGTTCTCGAAAACTTAAGTCCTCTTCTCGAGAACTAAAGCTCTATCTCTCGAGAAGTACCAAAGTTCTCGAAAACAAGAAATATACTTCTCGAGAACTATAACCATGTCTCTCGAGAACTAACCCTACCTCTCGAGAGATTCCCTGCCTGTTTTCGATTTCTATTCATTTCTTCTATTTCGAAAACCGCTCGATTTCTGCTTTAATCCAAGGGTCATTTATGATTAATAAGACACCTAATCAACATATATAACTTTAGAAATATCAAATAACCTAACATTTAAAAATCCATTCTCTCGAAAACTCTTCGCCTTCCGCCGACCAAAGCTTCGACACTGCCATTTTCTCGCGCTCCGTCCATCGCCGTTGTCAGTCTCAATGGCTTAGCAGCCTAGAATCGGAGTCGGCAGTGAACTTGTGGTCGCCAGGATTGCAGATATTTCATACAATTTCAAGAATTTGCTTCTTGTGCTAGAAACCGTAGGTTTGAACTTTGTTCTTTCAAAACCTTGTAAGATTCTATTTCCAGAAGTAGAAGAGTTCTACAGAAATGTCAAGATAAGGAGGAATAGCACTGTACTGAAATCTAAGGTCAAGGGAGTTAAGATTAAGTTGAGCCCGACCATAGTGTCCGGACTTCTAAGATTGCCTACTGTAGATGATGATGAGGATGAACAGACAGAAGATGACAATGTCATTGCCTGCTATTTCTGTGGAGTTCTAGTGGACATTACCTCTCTAAGGAGAACTGCTCAGAATGATTTTAACAAACTTATAGTGGATATAGTTGGAAAAATTCTTTGGTGCAGGACATGGTCTATAGGTTTCATAACCAATGACCTATTCAATGTCATGGCAGACATAATCTGCAGGAAGAAATTTCCATATGGTTTGATGATTTTTGACATGATCAAGGATAACATTAAAGAGCCAAAGTTTGGCAGGATAATCTCCTTGATGTTACATGAGATTGATCCAGTGGTCTTCAAGACTTCAAAAGGTACACCAATTCATCACTTGAAGAAGATCTCCTTAGCTTCCATTCAAAGGTGGGAGTTAAAACTGAAGAATCCAAAGCAGATAACTAAAGTGCTTATAGCCCCTGCTTTAGAGGTCAGGACCCCATCTCCCTCCTCTCATGGAGTTGTTGAACCATCCGGTGCAACAACTGAGGGGGAGCCTGCTTCCTCTGTTCCTGTTGATAGAATTCCATCACCGGTGAGAATTCCAGTCAAAAGTACAATCAGTTCACCATCCAGGACACCAGCTAGATCACTAGTGAGAAGTCCAGTCAGGAGTCCTATCAAATCTTCAGTTAGGTCCCCAATGGCAGACTTACAAGATGAGACATTCTCAAATGAGCAAGCTCAGAAAACCATCAACTCTACTGCAGCAAATATAGAATGTATGATAAAGGAGCTCACCTCTGATGAACCTCTTCCTCCCCTCCACACAGAAAATACTGAAGAACTTTCAAAGGATCCATCTCCAGCTCCTTCTCAATCTCCAGTACCTTCTCCTATAGCCACTCCTTCTCCTTCTCAAAGAAATTTCTCACCTCAACCAGATACCATCCTTCTATCAAAAGAGGATGATCCAGAATCTGAGGCAGTTGAAGCTCCTCTAAGGAGACTTGACTTCTCCATGCCCACCTTCCTTAATGAAGAAGGAGATACAGTCATTCATACTACCAGAGCTAAAAGCTCTGTAGTTATTGAAGAGATCCCTCACTTGGCAGTTCCAACTCCACCTCATATTGTTGTTCCTACTACTCCTGTTGTTCATGCTGCTACTGCCCCTATAAGTTCTGATATACTAAGTAAGATTGAAGTTATACGGGCTGACCAAAGGAAATATTTTGATGAATCCCTCAAAGTAGTCCAAGAAAAAGTCACTGCTCTAGAGAAATAGATGAGTAGAGGATTTGCCGAAATTCAGCACAATACTGACTCTCTCAAAGAACTGTTTCAGATTGGTGGTAAAGCTATAGACCACACTATCACTAGTGTTGGTCAGGTCATGGATCAAACAATAACTCTTGCTAACAATCAAATTTTTTTGGAAAAGAAAGCCCAGGAAAATCTAATGAAAATCTATGAAGAGGTTTGTACCTTCAAAGAGGATGTTATAGCTACACTATCTATAGAATTAAGAAAGAGGGAGAGCTTGGTGAAAGAACCTGTGGAAAAGCTTGTGGACAAGTTTACTTCTGCTGCAAACACAGTTTGGTCTGACAAGATATCTGAAATCAATAAGAATGTTTTAGAACAGATTCAATCTGTGAAATTTCATACCTATGACACCTCAGTCTGGATGCACAACCAAATATTCCCTGAATTTCAGGTTGATCCTAATCTCATTCCTCATAACCTTAACCCTCTTGCTGAAGGTAAGTCAAGCAAGATGCTTGCTCAGATGCAGCCTCAAATGCCTTGCTTTTCGCCAAGGCCAGAAGATCAAAGTCCTCCTCCTGCTTCTTATGACCAAGTATGAGATGATATTATTCCACAAGATTTACCTGAAATCAACACTTCTAAGAAGAGGGAGTATAGGGAAGGCCCCTCCGCTAGCAAAAGTATTCCAAAGCCAGACACAGAGAAAAGAAAAGCACAAGAATTTGCTGAAGTCAGGAGTCCTACCTCTAAATCTTTAATTCTTTATACTCTCAAATTAGTAATGGACTACAATGAAAACAGGAATCTCCACTACAGTTCCTCTGAGTGGGAACTCTATGAGAAGTCCATGACTAAAAGGAGAATCTATGAAAGAGAGTATGGCAAGAACAAACCTTAGGCTCCTCCAAAATCTCCAAGGTACTACCCAAAGCCTTTCAGCTACCAGAGGAGACAACAAGAGAAGCATTACAGACAACATCAGAACTAGGATTGAATTTCTGTTGATAACTATTTTGAGATTTTGGATGAAATGGATCTTGATTGGAAATCTAAAACATTATATATATAAAATTTCTGGTTTTGCTAATTCTGTGTTTCATTTTTCATTCTTGCATTTGAATCTTTCTTCATATACAGTTCTTTCTTTATTGGTATAATTCACCTTAGTGTAGAGGGTTCTGACTTCTATAAATAGGGGGAGATTATTTGGTATTGCATCCACAATAACCCAGATTTGCATGAAGTCACCCTTGAACTAAGATGAATTAAGTTGTATTTGATATCTTTGTTTAGTTCTGGGTTTGTAGACCCTCATTGCTAAGTGTAGACCAATATCAGTCTATAGTGGGTCATGAACACAGGACCATACAGTGTAATCCCTCACTTTGTGATCCAAGGTGTTGACTCATGTGTAGCCTCTCTATTGGGATACACTTCATATTCAAGCACTTGGACCATGGAATGAAGATTGGATTCTTGAAAAGAAAAAGTTTCTAAGTTCTAAAAATTTCTCTAAGTTCACTTCTCGAGAAGTCCATTATAGTTCTAGAGAAGTAGAGTTAGCAGTATTTGAGAAGTTCACTTAGTTCTCGAAAAGCCTAGACTTGTTCTCGAGAAACATCAGTCTAAGTTCTCGAGAAGCTTAGTCTAAGTTCTCGAGAAGTCACAGCCTATACTTCTCGAGTAGCCAGAGACAGCCGTGAAAAATCTTCTAAGTCCATCTCTCGATAAGCTGATTATAGTTCTCGAGAACTTAGCTTTTAGTTCTCGAGAAGTCAGCTTAGTTTTCGAGTATAAGTTTTAGCTCTCGAGTAATGTTATTTTAGTTCTCGAGAAGCAAAATTTAGTTCTTGAGTTGACTCAACGCTTATCTCTCGAGTACTATCTGAAGTCCAGAAAGCTTAGCTCTCGAGAAATCAGCCTTGTTCTCAAGAACTCATTCATACTTCTCGAGAACTGTAGTTCATTTTTTCAGAAAATTTACTTAAGTCCAGATCGACGGGATTTTCAAATGACTTGACGTGATTGGTCCACGTGTCGTTATTAATGTTAATTCTAACCGTTAGGGGAAAACCTATATAATGTCTTTTCATCAAACTAACCCTAAGCGGAATCCATACTCTCTATTATTCTAAATTGGTCGTCTTACTCCATGAACGAACTTACAAAAGTCGCCGCCACCGCTCAGTTTGAAGATCTACACGACTGTTTTCGATCAAGTTAGACTTGCTGTTCTAGAAATCTTCATCTTCTCATTGATCGAGTAGGTCCTAAGTTTCTCAGATCAGATCTACAGAGGTTCTTCTTCAACAAATTCTGAAAAAGCTGCCAAGTTCAGAAGAAGACCTAGAGTTAAATTTTTACAGATCTGGGACAAATCTTTGTTTGTATTTCATATGTCTTTGTAATTTTGTAGGAGATTATTCTCCGAGTGTAGGAGCGTTGTTCTCCGAGTTGTATAAAGTTTTCATCTTCTGAGTGTAGATCCCTTTGGATCAAGATTGTAGGAACTTAGTTCCGAGACGTAGGATTGTTTTTCAATCCGAGATAGTGGAGTAACCGAGTGTAGTGATTTACTAAATTGGTGAGGGAAAGTGGACGTACCCAAGGTTGGGGAACCACTATAAATCTTCTTGTCGTCTGTGATTGCTTGATTATTTTTGTGCAAGTTCGTTAAATTTTTTATTCCGCAAATAGACGCACATTTCACCTATTCACCCCCCTCTAGGTGATTTAAGTAGAAAACTTAACACTTTCAAAGCCAACTACACCATCGCCGAAAAGGAGCTTCTAGCGATTGTGTTTGCTTTCGATAAGTTTAGGTCATACATCCATCTCTCAAAAGTTATCGTCTTTACGGATCACTCCGCCCATAAGTATTTATTAAGTAAAACGGATGCCAAGCCAAGCCTTTTGCGATGGATCCTTTTGCAGGAGTTTGACATAGAGATCCGGGACAAGAGGGGTGCCGAAAATTTGGTGGCCGACCATTTATCTCATTTAGATAATCCCGCTAGTGAAGCTTAGTGGAGACTGATATTAATGATCAATTTCCTAAAGAGCACCTCCTAGCTCTCGAAAATCTAAAAATAATTCCCACGCCCAGGTTCGCCAATTTGGCTAATCATTTAGCAGCACGGGTCTTGTTAAATGAATTCTTGAGTCAGCAAAAGAAGAAATTCTTTTTGATTTAAAGAATTACATTTTGGAAGACCCCTTCTTATTTTGTGTTTGTGCGGACCATGTACTGAGACGTTGCATTTCGAGTGAGGAAGGATTGCAGATATTGCGGCACTGCCAAGAGGGACCAACGGGTGGTCATTATCAGGCAAATCGTACCGCAAGGTAGGCACTGGAGGCAGGCTTTTATTGTCCCATGCTCTTTAAATATGCTCACACCCTTGTGAGTGCTTGCGACAAATGCCAGTGGTCGGGTAACATCTCCTGTCGGGATGAGATGCCTCGAAATCTTTTTTAGAATGCAAAATTTTCGATCGTTGGGGCATTGATTTCGTTGGACCCCTCCTCCCTCTTATTTAAATAAATATATTCTCGTCGTTGACGACTACGTATCGAGGTGGGCTGAAGCGCAAGCTCTTCTTACCAACGATGCACGCGTTGTCATTAATTTTATAAAAAAGTTATTTTATCAATTTGGCATGCCACGCACTATCATTAGTGATAGGGGCACCCACTTTTGCAAGAGCCAATTCGCCAAAATTTTGGCGAAATATTGTGTCATGCATAAACTCTCCACCGCCTATCACCCCTAGATGAGCGGTCAAGTCGAGGTCGTTAATCGGGAGCTAATGCGCATTTTAGAAAAAATAGTTTCTATGAATAGGAAGTATCTGGCACTAAAGCTCGATGATGCGCTATGGGCCTATCAAATAGCATATAAGATAGCCATCAGCTGCACATCGTATCGATTGGTTTATGGCAAAGCTTGCCACCTTCGGTCGAGTTAGAGCACCATGCATTCTGGGCACACAAATTATTAAATTTAGATACTACCCTAGCTGTCAAACAATGAAAATTTCCTCTAAACAAACTCGACGAGTGGCACGCGAACGTGTACGAGAGCAATATACTTTATAGAGAGCAAACAAATTTTTATCAAAACAAAAATATAAAATTTCCTAAAAAAATTTCGTCGGGCGATCTCGTCATTCTTAATAACTCTCATCTTCGCCTCTTTTTGGGAAAGTTAAAATCACGATGGTTCGACCACTTTATCGTTAAAGAGGCTTGGCCATATGGGATGGTTCTCATTTCACACCCGGAAAAGGCTCTTTTAAAGTGAACAGGCATTTCCTTAAGGTATACCTCCAGGAGACACATCATCGGAGAAGAGTTATTCGTACGCCCTTTCGCCATAAATTTTCGTCGTTGCCATGTGGGTCAAGCTTGCGACCTTAAATAAAGTGCTTATGGTAGGCACCCAAAAGTTATCGTTGTTATTTCTTTTTTTTTTATAGTATAATAATTTTTGGAGGATTTTTGTTAATGTCTTCCCTTCCTTTGCTAGTAGGGAAGCCATCTTTCCCCTCCAATCTTTTATTTTCTTCCTCTTCATACTTTGTTTTAAATATTGGGAGCAATGTTTAATTTTATGTATGAGAAAGTCTTTCCTTATTTTGGTTCTGCCTTATTTTAGAAAATTTCAAAAAAAAAATTATAAAACTTTGAAAATCTCAAAAATATTCTCTTTGTTTTAATCTCTTAAAAATTTAAAATCTTGAAAAGAGCCGCTTAGGATTTCATCCAATCATACTGCCTAGTAGAGCTGCCAACCCTTCTTTATAAGTATCCCTTAGAAAATCCAAGAATTATAATATATATCTTTACAATTATAAAAAGAAATATCACTGACTTTTAAAAGCCATGCTTTTAAAATTCATTGGACTAATCAAAACCATCCATTCATTTCATCTACGTTTCAATTAAAAACAAGTAATGGCACAACATTAAAAAAACCACGCCAAACCTAACTCCTCCAAACCCTAATCTCCCTGACATCTCCCAAACAACGGCTCTTTTGCGCTTGCCCCAGCTACCCTCTCCTCCCTGACGGGCTCTCCTCCGTGCCTGTCACAACGAGTCACCGTCGCACCGAAACCCGCTGTGACACAGGTTGCAAAAAGGGACTTACTCTGCTCCAAAGCTCGCGCTGCATTCTAAAGCCTCCACCTTCTTCACAACTCCATTTCTGGGGTTGCGAAAGGGATTCTTTCACAGAAAGCGCTTCTGCCCTCTACAATAACCAAGGTAAGTAACTCATCTCTGCAGGTCACCACCAAGTGCTACTCACCTCAAGCGTCTTCTACAGGATGGATAGAGCTGGTCGTGATCTCTATGAAATTTTAGACCTTAATCTCTAGGGAGATAGCAAAAGTAGTTCTACCTTCAATTACATCGACCTTTCTCGATCTCACTCTTTCTAGGGCCTCTCTCTGTATAGGTTTTACTCTGCTCAGTATTTTCTTCTCAATAAATTGAATATGGCCCGAAGGATTCTTTTTTAATCTTTTTCTAGGTTTTACTCTGCTCATAAGGTGTTTAGTCAAATGACCAAAAGACACATATACTCTTAAACCTGCTACCTAATTAAAATTGGATTTGGAGTTTATAAGGAAGCTAGCAGTTGCTCCTGATTTAAAACTCTTTTCCAAACTGACTTTAGATTCCTGGTTTTTCTGAATGTCTTTGTTGTACTTCAAAAGAAAACATAAAACCGAATAGAAATATCAATATATTTAATGCATAGAGATTATCATTTCTCTAATTATTCTATGTAGTAATTTGCATGTGGTGAAATTGTAAAAATCTGAGATAATGCCAGCGTGCTTTTTTTCATCATTCACACTTGCACATTGTCATATGCATGCATCTGATATTTAAGGAAATTCATTGTCTTCAAAAATGTGTATACTCCTAGAAGTCAACATGAGGCTTTTTTCATTCACATTTCAACAGATACATATGTTGGGTTCTCCAATTTTGCTGGTCAGGTTCTTCGTGGGTGAAGCCGGTGAAAAAGTTAGCATGAAGCGAATAATGAATCTATCAACAATGTCCAAAAATCTATGCCTGCGACTTGAGGTTAAGTCCCCTTTTGTTTCATCAATTTATAGAGCATTTAATCATCAATTTATGATTTGCTAGCTGTCCGGTTGGTTACTTATGTAATGATTTAGATTTTGATGTTGTCTTTCGTCTCCATTAAAGTTTTTGCTCTTTGGTCTTTTACCATTAGTTTGTCTTCGATTATTTAGTTTTGGCTCTCTAAGGTTCAAAGTGATATGTCAACATGTATATTATTATTTTGAATGTTAGGATAGTATAAACAAGTTTCTAAAAGCTGCTAAATTCATATTTTAAGGTATACATTGCTCTAATGTTATTTTTTTGAATTATGCATGACAAGTTGAACAATCAATATTATGCTTGGATGTTAATATTTTCTAAGCTATCTCATTATTATTTGCAAACTGTATGAAAGCTATGAAACCTAATCTAACTGTATGACAGCTTTGAAGGTTAATTCTTAGTGTAGACATTGCTCTAATGTTATTTTTTTTAATTGTGCATGACAAGTTGAATAATCAAGATTGTGTATGGATGTTAATATTTTATATGTTATCTCATTATTATTTGCCAACTGTACAAAAGCAATGAAAGCTAATCAAGTAGTATGAAAGCTTTGAAGGCTAATCTTATGGTAATCACCATACAAACCAATTATTCTGAAATTATTTCTCCCATTTTAAACCGACTACAACATTATTTAACAGACAACAACTTAATGAGCATAATGATTGCTTATCTCATTCCTATTAGTATTGTTTAAAATTGAAGTTGTTTACTCTAAGACAACTTGCTTGCGAGGTTTGTTGTGATTTTGAGTTAAAAAAATCTACAATTTTTAATCTAACAGCAATGTTATCTGATGGAACTTAATGAGCATCATTGTTACTTATCCTACTCCTATTAGTTCTGAATAAAATTGAATGTTGTTTGGTCATTAGAAAAAAAGTATGTGCATTGTTTGGCATAAGAAAAATTACTACGGCATATGCACGCCATATATTTTTGCTGCTCGCACTTGAAACCATTTTATTATGTTTTTCCTGGACTCTTAGGTAGGTGCATCACCAGAACTGTGATTATCTTAGATAGGTTAACAATGAATGCCGCCCCCCAAACGAATGTTACCGGAACATCAACTTAATGGAACATCGGACATCTGTAACAAACTCCAACAACTTGCGCACCGGAACAAACCATCGACAAGGAAGACCACCAACGTAAATAACCGCTCAACAAAGATGCGAGACAACAAATGCCTGAAGAAGGGAACTCCATAGAAATCATCATAGCAATGACGCAATTACGTTAAGTGAATCAACCAATATCTTACAAATACAATAATCCATCAATTATACATTT